>JAWWMU010000106.1:73950212-73989107 GCA_035048155.1 Cinnycerthia olivascens
ACTATTGATATAAATGTTAAAGACCTGGTTTAGCATTAGTGTTACTCCAGTTTTTCATTGGCACATCCCAATGAAGTCAATTGACTAAAGTCGATAAATGCTATCTCCATTAGTTTAGAAACATTTTAAATACTGGGTTTTTTTTTCTTTTTATCCAGTACACAGAGAATTCTGTCACTTCTAGTTCTTCTAGTCTTATTACAGCCCATTAACATTTTAATCCAGGGTCTAAAATGAAGCAGTCTTGAACATTTTCTTACAGCTTCTTTTTACCTGTGCTGGTTTTGACTGGGGTAGAAGTAAGGCTTGTCATAGTAGCTGGCTGGCAGGGTGCTGTGTTTTGGATTTGTGCTGGAAACAGTGCTGGTAATAGAGATATGGTTTTGTCACTGCTGAGCAGTGCTTACACAGAGTCAAGGCCTTTTCTGCTTGGGAAAAAGTTGTGAGGGAGCAGAGCTGGAACAGCTGACCCCAGCTGCCCAAAGGGCAGAATGCACCATATGACATCATACTTCGGGTAAAAACTGGGGGAATAAGCAGGAGGGGAACACATTAGGAAACATGGCATTTGTCTTTCCAAGACACTTTTATATGTGATGAGGCCCCTCTATCCTGGGATCACTGAGCACATTTCTGCCCATGGAAAACAGTGAATTAATTCCTTGTTAGTTTGGCTTGTGCACACAGCTTTGCATTTCACCGTTGAGCTGTCTCTACCTCAACCCATGAGTTTTCTCATTTTTACTCCTTCAATACTCTTCCCCATCTCACTGGAGACAAGTGAATGAGTGGCTGTGGGGCTTAGTTGTCAGATGGGGTTAAACCACAACATTATTTTACAGTATTATAATATACCAAGGTTGTACACCCAAAGAGATGAGTGCCAGTAGTCCTACTCTCTAATACGCTGTCAACCAAGTGTCTTTGAACAGCATCAACTCGGCACAATTAGCAACTGATGCACTGAAGAGAGGTGCTTATGGTCTCAGGTTTGGCACCACAGTAGTTTGACATCTACTCAGACCCCAGTTGCGTGACAGAAGTATCCTTGCAAATAACAGGCCTTTTTTACTACAGACTAGTCTTTCACTCTGAAGAGAATAATACTAAGCCTACTCAAAAGAATTATGCAGAATTAGGGCAAATTGTGGGATAAGCTATACAATCATATACTTTTTATTTTTAAAATTTCAGACATCCATCCAGCTTACTGAGTGAACTAGAGGTTAAACAGAAAGAATAGGATCTATTACAGACTGTAATACTGTGTTTAGTACTTTTGCAATAAATAAGTGTGAAAAGAATTAAAGGGTGGTTACATATTATACCTTTACTGGACATAAGCACATAAGACCAATTCTATCAGATCAGATCAGATGTGCAGAAGCCCTTAATCCTATTTTCAAGAGTGAAATAGATACTTAGAAAAGAGTATTAGGACAAATAAATGTTATAACACACTTCTAGACACCAGGGTTTTTCATCTTAGTAACTGAACCACAACATCTATCTGTATGTAAATAGTCCTTGATTTTTTATTTTTGTTTTTAAATTTATTCAAGGGTTTCATCTAATTGCTTTTGCAGTTTTCAGAGTTCAGAATAACATGTGATAGGGAGTTTCATGACCTTATTAGATTGTGAAGAATCACATCTTTCAGTGACTTTTGAGTGTTACTTGGATTCATGTGCTTACCTCTGGCATTGTTATTAGATGTGGAAGATAAAGTCACCTACAATTCTCACAATTTTCTAGACTGCTGTCTCTCCCTACCTGTCCTTTGGTTCTCTACATGGCAGCACTCTAGCCTATTCATTGCACAAACATCAGCTGTTTCATCCCTGTGGCTATCATTATTACTTCCTTTGAGAATGTGCCAGTTTTTGTATAATTCTTCTGAGAGGGAAACCCCAAAACCACAAGAGCTGTTCAAGATGAAAGCTGATGCACAACTGCATCCAAGCCCAGGTTGGATGGGGATCTGAGAACTTGGTCAAGTGAAAGGTGTTCCTACCTACAGCTGAGGGGTTGTAACTAGATGATCCTCAAAGTCCCTTCCAACCAAAACCATTCTGTGATTTTATGAAGGATAACATTGTTTTCTCTTCTGTCCCCTATTCATTCCAGGTTGATTTCTGACATCTGTTCACCTTCTGCCCAAATTTTCCTTTATGAATGGTGTTCTCCAGCTCAGAGCTAATTTTCTGCTATATAAAATTAGGGTTCTCATTTTAAAGGTATGGCACTTCACATCCATGTTGAAATGATTAGCCATTTTATTACAGAATTTTCCATATTACGAGATCCCTTTGCAAACTAGTCATGTTTGGGTAGCATCTTTTTTACCTTGAATTCAGCAGTCAGCAAACATTATTATCTCAGCAATTCTAATCTTTCCAGACTATTCTTACTGATGTGCTTAGTACAGACATTTGACTTGATGGCTCGGCATCTCATAAAGCTGCCTAGAATCTTTTCTAATAATTGACCACCCATCATCTGTCTTAGGGTAGGATAGCATTTGGCAGTCGAGAGTGGAATTTCATATGAAGACAGTATTTCAGATGTTTCATCCTTTGGGAGTTTTTGCCAATCATATTCTGATCCTTGTGATTTATTACAGTTCTCACTAGCTTTTATTGACTATCCTTTATCAGCAAGTTTTTAATTCAAGAACTTCCCAAGGGTCACCCATGTTCTGACATGAGTATTTCCCTTTTTGTTCTTCTTGTCCTGTAAAAAATATTTCTTATTATTTTTACAGCACTTAGAAATTGGTCTTCTTTTTCTTGTTCATGTTTATCTTTACTGTATTCTATATATGACTACAACTTCATCTTTAGACCGAGAGCTTAAAACAACACAGAAATAAGAATACAATATTTGTCAAATGTACTTACATAATTCCCTTTTGTCTCCTCCCAGAATTCTTCTGTAGTCAGCTGGCTTTCCTTACCCTCACAATTTTTCACAAGTCTGCTCTGATTCCCAGCTGTAACTGCTTCTAAGCAGCTAGTATTTCTTCAGAAAGGCTCAGACCATTTATTATAACTTTTGAGTTTTTTTGCTTGAAGAGAATCATAAATAAATAGCAACCTATCTAACAGATAGGTTAAAACATGCTCCATAGTTTTGTTAATTGTGAAATAAACACTAAAACATGCTCCATAGTTTTGTTAATTGTGAAATAAAGCCTTAAATGAAATAGACTCTGTTTCTCCCCACTTAATAGTCATCATGGGTGGGATTAAAAAATAGAGGAGAAAAACACAGAAAATAAATGTTTATGTTATTTGAAAACTTCATTGCAGTTTTCTGGCTTGCTTGCAAATTTTATTTTTAGTGATCATATTGTGAAATAAGAGTGACTTAGATTAGAAATCTCATCATAATATTACTGGCTAAACATAAATCCAGGTATTATCTTCCTGTCAGAGATGTCTGTTTTGACTTTGCAATTTTTCTTACAAAAATATTTCATGATATTCGTTAGGAAACTTCCTTCACTAGAATTATTCCAGAATATAATCAAAATGAGGATCACACAGAGTTAAAATTAGATTATTTTAAAGATACAGATGTTTACCTAGCTACAAGAATCCTCTGTTTACACTTATTTCTTCCTTCCTTGATCCATACTTACAGCTACAAATGAATAAACAGATCCCAGAACCAAAACTTAGACCCCTCATTACAGTGCTGTACCAGCAGGCCTCAATACTAGCAAGATTCATTTCTAAGTAGTAAAATGCAAGTTAAGAGACAGTTAAGGACAAATTAATACCTAAATTTAATTATAACTTCCAGATTTAGGAATACTTAGGAGTTTTGAGTTATACTCTCATGCATACATATTTATGTTATTACTTTTATTTAAATTGCATACACAAGGTGAAAGCAAACATACTAATTCATTGCTTATCTTTACCTGTTGATGGCAAGTTTGTCAAACCTTCGTCCTTTGTAAGAAGGGGTCATAAATTAGAGAAATCACAGAAACAATCAGGTTGGAAGGGACCACAGTGGGTCTTCTGGTCCAACCTCCCTGCTTAAGCGGGGTCACCCTAGAGGACATGACACAGCATTGTGTCCAGATGGTTCTTGAATATCTCCAGTGAGGGAGACTCCAAAACTTCTCTGGGTAACCTGCTTCAGTGCTTGGTCCCCTGCACAGTAAAGAAGTTCTTCCTCATATTTAAGTGGAACTTCCTCTACATCAATTCCTGTCCAATGCCTCGTGTCAGTCGAGACTGACACCACCAAGAAGAGCCTGGGTCCATCCTCTTGGTATCCCAAACTTTAGATATTAACACACATTCATGAGGTCCCTTCTCAGTCCTCTTCTCAAGGTTGAACAGGCCCAGCTCCCCCAGGTTTTCCATATAAGAAAAAATGTTCCAGTCCCCTCATCATCCTTATTGCCCTCCACTGAACCTTATCCAGGTGGTCCACGTCTCTCTCATACTGAGGAGCTCAGAACTGGACACAGGACTCCAGATGTGGCCTTGCTAGGGCTGAGTAGAGGGAATTTCTTAATATATTGTATCTCAGGGATTTTTTTCAATAATTTTTTCTTATTTATTACAGATTCACATTTGAGTTATTGCTGTATCACTTCTCAAAATCACAGAATTTTGTTGATGATCCATAATGACCTCCTAGCAGAGTCTGCCAATGCATCAAAAAGAAACATTTTCCTTTAGCGACTACTTTTTATGTATAGAGTTTCTTTGTGCATCTGTATTACACACAAAGCTAAAATAAATGTGGAAGAACCTTTAGGATATGGAACCTAACACCATTTGTAGGAGAAACAGGGAAAGGAAGAAAGGATAAAGAGTTGCTTAAAGGACAATGGTAATATTTTTGGTTTTGACGCATTTCTCTCAGTGTATTTGATTTGGCTAAGAAACAAATTGTTTAAGCTGTCATTTCAGTACTCAGTCTCTGTTCTTTATAAATGACATGAACATTATGTGAACTTAAGAATGCAGCTGAGGCAAGGAGCTACATTCCTGAATTGGGCCAGTGAGTGAGAGGTGAGGACAAAGTTGAAAAAGTAGGAGAGGCCCCTCAGTGCTCAATCTGCCACCACTGATGGATCATGTTACCTGTTTTGGTGAGGGTACACAGTTATTTTAAAATTGCTTTGTGTAATTTTTTTTTTTCTGTTTTTAAATAAATATGTACAATAGAAACTGGATATTAATATAAATCTGTAAAACATAAAACTGGTTTTTGAGTGATGATGCAGTCACATTACTACCGGTGGATAATGAAAATACAGTAGAACAAATGTGTTTTGGTCACAGACCAACTTTTTATAACGCCATTATTCCTTCTTTCACATGTGTAGACAAATACTGAAAAACAGCCTTTGGTTTTCCTCTGTTCTTGTCAGTATAATTGGGATGAACATCACCCACTCCTTTCTCCCTAAACAAAACAAAACCAATGCTGCTCATTCTGGGTTACATTGTTTTGGTAGCAATAATGACTGATTTGCTTGGGGAAAACTGTCAAGTCTCTGTGTAAATTATTAACAAACATATTTCTGTATTATTTATAAGACATTGAAAATATGGCCTAATGATCATTTAAAGTGATGGCTTTAGAAAGCAATTGTTTCTTTACAGTTTTTATTGACACAAACAGTTTTCCATTTTATATAGGGAATATTTCACAAAGTAGCAAAGAAGACTACAATTTTAATAGCATGATTTTTTGCATTTACCTCAATATTTTCTATCCCTTTATAATGTAAACTTTTATTGTAACAGATACAAAAGGTCTGAGGAGAGAGTAGAGATTCACTTACTGTGAAATTAGCTTTACTATGAATGTAGCTGTAAAATATATATTTTTTTTTTTAATATTTGCTGTTTAATCATGTTAAATTATTCCTTCTTAATGAAAATCATGAAGAAGACACACATATGAGATAATTATTTCTCAAGTTCAGAAATGCCCTGGGGAATACTACAGTTATGTTGTGTAAAGGTGCTGAACAACAGAAGCTGTATAAAACACACTCTGCTCTTCTGCTGGACATCAGAGAGAGAGGATGGTCTCATAGTCAGGAACAATCTCTCCCCTGAGCTTGGATGAATAAATAACCCACTGTGTGCCTTTATGTTTCTGATTTAAATTGTGTTGGTAACTTCTCTGCACACATAAATTACGTCAGTGAGTATTTACACACCGTATATCACTATGCTCATATTAATGGGGTCACTGATGCAATATTTTCACTGAAGCACAGCCTCACTCTCATCTGGTACAAGCATGTTTGCATGAGCTTAGCTGAGAAAACTTTGGTAAAGAGAGCCAAAAACAACATCACTTACCTTAAAAACTTTTTTAATCCAACTTCTTAATTTTACTCTAAGTTTGTTCAAAACTTTAATGACTACTTCTTCCTGTGTGTGTGCCATATGCTTTTATGGATACTTCCTCAATTTGAGAACTACAATTAACTCCTAGCTCTGATTCTTGGTAGCAATAAGGTGAGATGCCTTAAATGTAAAGAATGAAAACAAGGCCTTGTTGTTGTTTAATGGTTTGTTGGACATTGTTTGGGGTGTAATTATTTAGAGGAAACATTTTATATTCATTATTTCTTTAGATATAGTTTTCTTATGAATTATGTAACAAATCAAGGGTATATATAGTGAAAAGCAATATTCAGAGTCATCTATTCTTCAAAGTTTGTCTGTCTTGCATTTTTTTCTTCATTAATGCACATTAGAAGGTGAAAAGCTCCTTCACAAACAATAAAAATACAAAGTTCTGTTTTGTTAATCATCAAACTGTTTTGAAATATGGGGAGGTTAATATATTTTTCAACCAAAATTTAGATTTTGGAAAGGAATCTTTCTGTTCACATGGAGCAATATCAGCTCTTTCCTCCAAATTATTCGGCTATTCGATCTTAATTAACTCTCAGTTAACTGCTGTGAAGCCAACGTAGGAAATTCTTCTTTCTTGAATCCAGCTGCATCAAGCAAAAGTGTCCAGACTCTTTCTATTACTTTCCTTCTTTTGTTATTATCTCTGCACAATTTCTAATTGGATTGTGTCAAATAATGGGTTAGCACAGACTGCCATGACAGTAATATAAGGAGATAACATCCTTTCATCAGATTGTGTCTTGATGATCTGGGTTGTGTAGACAATGGGTTTATAGTACTCTTATTTCCATCCATCTGTACATGTTTTTTCAGGGCTGACTTTGTGCGCGAAAGGATATGGCCAGGGTCCAGAATTTTGCAGCAATTTTCTGACAGGCAATTTTGAGTAGCAGAGCATGTTATGATACTCTTTGGGCTGTACATCTTACACTTGGAGTAGAGGTATAAAAACACTCTGAATATAAGCAGCAATTTAACAGCATGCTATTTTATTGCCTTATGTCATACTTCATTCTTCTTTTAAAGGCAAGGACACAATACGTGAAAGCCACACTGATGGGCAAAATCATTAATCAGGTATTTGTAAGCATTTCTGCTGGATTTCCCTTCCCTCCATTAGAAAGGTTATTCAAAAGTGAGTTCAAGAAGAGAAAGTCAACTTGTTCATTAAAATAAAATTCCATACATTTTCACCTAGGACTGAATCTGAAGTTTCACAGGCTACTGAAAAAGACATACACAGATGATGACACTGACTTTTTTAATACTAATGAGGTGAATGCAGCTATGAGAGAAGCTAATAAAAATACTTTAATCCTTTTGCTTGAAAGGCAATAAAAATTCTTGTTCCTTGGTGGAACAAAAGTGTAATGCAGCTATTAAAGAAATTGCAGGGAGAGGGAGATCTAAATAAAGCTGAGATATCATCACATTTAGTATAAGGCTTAATGGCATATAGGAGTCTCAAAATGTTATAAGGCTGAGAGAAAGTATATATTGGTATAAGTTTTATTCAAGTGCTTGATGAAATACAGTGTCGTCAAAACTGAGATGAAGAAAAGGTCTAAAATGGTAGGATAAGTAGAGGAGAAAATTACATAAAAAATGTATTACTTTGTGAAATTTAAGCTGTGATCATATATAATGGAAGGCTTTGTGGCAATGCATCTGTGGTGCCTTTTGATGCATTAGGACAGGATAAGCATAGGAATGCTTTGAATGGCCAAAGAAGACACTCTGCTAAGAAGCAGATATATCCCTATGTCAAAAAGAGCTGCTACATTTAATTCATTAAAATTCACCACTTTGGAGAGAAGTGGTATATGGAGCATTTCACTTACAGGCATCTTTGATTCTGGCTTTATGATGTTGAGAAGATGAACATAAATGTTTTCCTTTAAAGGTGATCTTTCCAGTAAGTAGAGACACCTTCTCAACGGAAAATTGCTGGAAAACACTCCTAGTCACCTTGCCCTTGTCTGAAAGATACACGGTTTCTATTCCTTCCACTCTGAGTGCATCTGCATTAGCATTCTGGTTTGGATCAGGAGACATCTTTTGCTGTGGCTCTCTTGATTCATTCTCATATGAGTTTGATTTTAAAATTGAATGATCTTGGAATTCATGAGATGTATTTATCTTGAATGATGTTAAACCACAGATATGCATCAGGAGCATACCTGGTACACTGCATCCACAAATGAGCATTCAGGCCATGAGGACTCACCAGAGTCAGTTTTATACACCCTCTGCCCTCTCTACAATGTGGATATTTGTCCTCAATGTCAACCATTTTTCTTAATAAATTTGTGCCTATTTGCACATGGTAGTTGCTGAAGTAGATGTAGCCTTCATGTTGAGTACTCCTCATGATTTGAGGATGTGACAAAAAAGTAAAATGTTTTAAAACACTGGTCTTTAGTGTTTTAAGCAATAAAGCATAGCTAATGGAAAAGGCTGTAAAATATTTTTTGTTGCTTTATGCAAATAATCTCATTCAAAGTTTATTTTAGAGACTACAGGAACAGGGTTGACGTTGATCATGTCCTTGAAACTTTTGACAAAAGAAGTCATGTTTCGTTAGTAAACCCCATTTTTTTCCTCCCTCTAGTTTTAACAAATGAGCAAACCTAGCAGGAGGAAGGCCTGTGCAATTTATCCTAGGGTTTTAGTAGTGATTTTAATTGCTAAACCTGTTCAATCATTTGTCCTAAGTCTATTCAGAACATTCTATATTGAACTAATACTGAATGGATGTGATTTGCATTAGTTTAATGCATTGAACTAGGCAGGACATGAAGACTCCAGCGAAATCACTTGGTTTATATATCATAACTGATTAATCTGTAGTAGATGGCAAGAGCTTATTTTGGCTCAGCAGACAGTTACAAAAAACAACTGAAGTTTAAAAGTGATGTTTGAATGCCTTGTTAATTTGACCTTTATAGGTATTTCATCTTGTTTGAGGAAAAAATGAAGATATGAGCAAAGACATCTTCTTATAAAATCACTAGAAAATTGTTATAATCACTTAATTCATTCTTGTTTTCTGACGTAAATGTTTTCTATTTATCCAGTAGAGGGAAATTAAAGTGCTATGACATTTCAAGTTAGGTTGAATCCTATGAGCCATATGGGAAGCAAAAATCTCACTGGCTAAAGAAAAGGAAACAGTCTTAGAAAAAAGTAACTAAACTGCAACTAAAGTACTTTGAGGAAACACAGATTAGTGAATCCCTCAAAGTAGAAAATATGTAATTTTACGTAACATTATGACTAGATCTGATGATAAAAAGATAATCAAACTCCTAATACAATCTTATGATTCATTATAAAAAAGTCCTCAAAGATTTTTCAGAAGAATTCAGATTGTCTCAGATTTCTAGGTTTATGGATTATTCTTTAAAATTCTGACTTTGATGGTTAAAGGCAAAAGATGAGAAAATTATTTAGCAAATGCATTTACCTAGTATTCATACTAACTGTGGTGCTTAATTATGTCTTTTTTATATTGTGGTCCCCAGAACTCCCCCAAGCACTCAAGGTGAGGCCACTGCAGCTCAGAGCAGAGCAGGATAATCCCCTCCCTTGCCTGGCTGTGATGCTGTGTCTGATGCCCCCCAGGACAGAGTTGGCCCTCCTGGCTGCCAGGGCACTGCTGGCTCATGGGCAACTTGCCTTTGACCAGGAACCCCATGGGCCCTTTCTGCAGCACTGTTTTTAACATTTCTTTTCCCAGTCTGTCTGTACATCTTGGGTTGTCCCATCCTAGGTGCAGAATCCAGCACTTTCTCCCATTGAATGTCACGTGGTTGCAGATTGCCCAGCACTCTGATTTGTTGAGGTCTCTGCAGGGCCTCCCAGTTTTGTATCATCTGCTAACTTCCTTCCAGACTTGTTTCCAAGTCATTTATGAGGATGTTGAAGAGCCCAAGGCTGAGGTTGAAGCCCTGCAGAACCCCACTAGTGACAGGTCACCAGTCTGATGTCACCCCATTCACAACAAGCCTTTGCGCTTGACACAACCTGAACACAGATCTGTGTTGGGAGGTCACCAAGTCTATGTGCTGTGCATTGGTATTACATGCCACAATCCTCCAGTTCTTTCCATACTAGATAGTAAAAGCACTGTTAAATTCATAGATATTGACTATAGAAAATTGTTGTATAAATATTAATGTAGGTGGGTGAATGCTTGCATGTTTGTGGTAACAAGCCTGCACAGCAAGACTTCCACCTCAATGTTAAAGTTCTGTCTTGGAGATGACCCAATTATTGCATCTATTTCCGTTCACATATGCCAACATTAAATTTTTTCCATGTAAGTGACTGTTGCTAGGCATCAAAATATCAGGAGAACAAGTCCAGCAGTATTTTTTTAGTATCAGTTTTTACTATGTATATAGAGTTCTTGGCTCTTTATTGGTGTGTTGGAAGAAAACTTTTCTGCCAGTTACCACTAAAGAAGCTAAAGTTGACCTAACCTTTTGATGAAAACTTTTACAAGATATTGTTGGATGTTATTTTCCACTAAAGCAGCTATATAATGTTTTTTTCTAAGAGCTAAATGCACACTATTCCTATTTGAGAAGCTCAAACTTTCATTATCTCTGTGCTTTTAGGTTCTCTTTCTCACCACTCTTATTTCATTTTAAGAAATCAGATTTAGCAGGCTATTACAAGCCTTAGGTATTGTGGTTTACTTCTTCACTCATTTTACCTTTTGTATTTCATTATGCAAGTGTTTCTTTTCTGCTGCCCTGAAGGATTTCTTTTTCATTATCTTGACCAGAAATTGCTTATGTGTCCTCATTTTGTTTGTATTAAAAATTTATGTAAAAATATTTGTAAATAAGAACAAACCATAAAACTCATATTTGGAATCAGCACAGTGATGCTCTGAAATACACTGAAATATAAGAGACATAAAAAGAGGAATTGAATGTAATTACTGTTATATAAGAAAGCATGAAATTAATTGGCAAAACATCTTGAAAGTAATTTAATAGCATGATTTCTAATATAGGAAGGAAAAAGGCCTAACATCACAGCTTTTGCCAGACAACCTGCACGATACAGAAATCTGTCACAACAGTAATGGAGTGTACGCTAAATGTCAAACCAAATGGTCAGCCCATCCCAACCCACACAAGACTTTTAAAAACTTTTTATTCCAGGGACAAAAGTACCTTCAGAAGATATCCACATGCAAAGTAGATAAAAATATGATGCTTTGGCTGTTGCTCATTTTCTTTTTATATATATTAAGTTCATTCAATATTTTACATTTTAGCTAAATTTCCTGCCTGGAGATTAGACAAAGAAGTATGAAATCATGTTCTTTCACTTTTGTATCCTACATATTTATCATTCCATCTTTTCTTGTATTTTCTTTTTTCTTGAAAATGCCAGTTCTTCTCAACTGTATTTTTCCATAGGTTTCCATATCAATATATCTTCAAATATACAATGCTTAACATTCCATGAGTGTATGGAAACTATGCTGCTCAGGAGCCAGAGGAGGTCAGGCAAAGGTGCTCTTCTCATTTAGTCTTTGATTATAAGGCACAGTGCACAGAGTGGCAGCAGACTGGTGATCCCACAGCTGTCACCTAAATCCTGATTATAAGGCAGCCATTTTGCTTAAAGAGCTCCAAGATAGTCAATGAGGGTGGCTTCCTTGACTCATTTCAAAGCCACCCCCCTTGGAACCTCACTTAACAAATTTCTCCTGGAAGATAATTGTACTGGTGACTGTACCAGTTGCATCAGACCCAGATCCATGTTACTGGGTCCTACTTTAAACGAGCTCCCTACTTCCTAGCAGATGTTATTTCCAGGCAGGTCACTCTGAGTGGCCAAAGGGATGGGGTGGGACCTTGTGGGCAGAAAGGATACCCACAGAGAGACAAGCACCAGGCTGTTCATGGGGATCAGGAACAGATTGCCTATGGTGACAGGAGGAGCGGCTGCTTTGGAAAAGGAGGGAGCTGGAGCAACAGCAAATGCTTTTCTGCCACTAAGCCTAGGGGGAACAACGTCTGCATCCCTTTTGCCTTTTGCTGCCCTTCTGTGATCTGGATCCTACTGACAGCACCTCTGATAATTTATTTACTTTGACTTTGGGTTAAAAGCAAAAAAGAAGCTCTGCATGGATTTTAGTAAAACTGCTGTCAATCTCCACCCAAATGTGAACAATGCCAGCAGGTGTGTAAGACTCTTTGGAACTCGTCACTGGAAACTCATTTGTGTCAGCTCAGTGCTGTGCAGGGAAGCAATGAGCTTCCTGATGTGTGGATACTCCTACATAATTTAAATTGTAAAAAAATCCTGTCTCAGTTTATTCACTATTTTAGTTCGAGGTCCAGAGAAGCCAGTGTCATGCCACTTACTATGAAGCCTTTTTCTGTGCCAAATTTCTCTAAATCTATACTCATTTTGTCAATTTGATCCCATGCTACTTTTCATACAGTCATTCAATATTAGCAAGATTTTAGAGCATGGCAACAAGCTCACTGTGGTATTGTACCAAAAGTTAAAAAAACTCTGAAGCTTGGAGAATAAATATTTTTTTTTTACTTGACGATTTCTCTTTGTTTATTTTGTATTCAAAATTACTAGGTCTGATACTGACAGAAAAAAGGAAAAAAGGTGACAGGGGAGGGGGGAAGTGTACAGATGGCAACTTGAATACTTTTTCTGACAAAGCTATAAGAATGCCGGAGATAATTTCCAGACCGTTTGTTATACTGGGTCCATCCTACTGTATGGTAATTACATTACTGAGAGCTTGAGACTCTTGTACAATATGGAATCAAACTACAAACAAGTACCACTGATCTCAAGTCCTGTTCCTTGTCACTGTGAGTTTCAATGATAACTGAAGAGAAGGGAGGCCTTTCAATGGAGGTTTATAGCATACACTGGAGAGAGAAACAAAGCTCATGCAGGCAAAATCATGTCTGTGTACACAGCTGCCTGACTTCACACAGGATTACTCCTATTTCCAGTTGGACTCCAAAGTCCGTCATGTGAAAGCAGCCTTTGGATTGCAGCAACTGTGGTTCTGTATCAGCAGGACAGGTAAGAGTGACATGATCATTACCATAATCCATAGTCATCCAAACCCTTCATAGTGATCTAAGAAGTTGCTGAAGAGGGAGCTAAGGCATGGCATATGTGATTATGTAATTGTTATCAGATGCTTTGAGTTTATACAGACGATGAGGTTGCCTTAAGAAAATAGTGTTTTCCTAGCTGGGGAAAATTCCTGTGATTGATAGCCAAATCTCTCTGTCTGTCTGTCTCTCTGTCTGTCTGTCTCTCTCTGTCTCTCCCTGGACACAAACACTTAGTTTTTCAGTGCCCAGATTCTTTATGGGAAATCACTCACTTCTCTTTTCACTTAGTATCAACATAAGGTACTGAGACAGTTGGCATTTCCTGCAGAGCCAATTGCACATGGCAGCCTGCAACTCGTAAGGAAAGCAGGGCTCTCTCACACATAAATGGTGGCAAATGAAAGGTCCCAGCTCCAAATGTCCCCTGCTTCCTTCTCCTTTCTCTACCTTGTGTGCTGAGCATAATGCCACACGGTATGGAAGTTTGGTCAGTTGGGATCAGCTTTCCTAGATATATGCTCTCCCAGATTCTTGTGTACCAACAGCCTGTTTGCTGCTGGGATAATGTGAAAAGCAGAAAAGGCTTTGATGTTGTGCAAGCACTTCTCTGTAATAATAAAAACATCACTGTGTTTTGAACACTGTTTTCAGCACAAATCTAAAACACACTTCCATGCTGGCTACTATGATGGAAATTAACTATCCCAGCCAGACCAAGTACATGAGTGCACATGCAGACAACCCAAATGCTAGCAGTTCACACAGACTGCAAAATTTCTGGGCAATATCTGGCCTGTCATACACATATGTTATATAAGTGCTAAATTTAAAACCACCAAATTTCTGGTATAGATGAAGCAAATTATCAAATAGTAGGAAAAAAAAACAAAAAAACCTCCGTCTTAATTAATTGTGCACCAAAAAACTTTATTGTGCAAAATTAGAATGATTTACGAGACACCATCCTTAAAAAGTATGAATGTTTGAAGAATATCTGAATTTTGGCAATATCTATATATTTGAAAATATGTGATTCTTCTGCTCAGCAACACTTGCACTCTCTTTTCAAACAGTCCTTCATTGCAATGTTACATGACTCAGAATATGTACAAGATTAAGGCCAATCTTGCTAAAAATATCATGCCTCACACCCAACATGAGCTTCTGAATGGATCTTTTATGGAACAAAAGCAATCAGTGAAGAGGGAAAGTTAACAGCTAACTGCTGGCTTCAGTAGATTTGAAGTAGCAAAAAAGAGGAATATGTGTATTTCAAGATCACATAAAATTACATACCTTCAGAAAGCAGGATTAAAAATATGTGAAATATGATATTATACAACAGCTACATTAACATAATATATGCAGAAAGCATAATGACTGTCACCTTCTTTTTCTTTACAGTTTTATTGGCTTTTTTTTCATTTGGGCAAAGAGAGAATTTCATGTGTGTTTTGAGAAGTGAGTAGCAGCATACATGTATATGAATTTAATATGAATAATGTTTGAAATGTTACTGAGTAGAGATAATGAATCTTCACTGCCTAATTTCACAAATTCCTATTTGAGTACTATAATAGTGCTGAAAAAGATACACCTTGCGAATGCAAGCTTTTAATGGTGCTCTATTTGTCTTGCAACAGTTACATTTGACCAAACTTTAATGAAACATAAGGAATTGCTAAAGGTCTCACAGCCTTCCCACTTGCCAATGTCTTTTCCATTCCGTGTGAGTAAGACCAGAAGATGAATGAGCTGTGAGTCACTTAAGTCCACACAGATGGTAAAATGAAACTATCTCTTTGAAAAACTGATCTACAGATAATTTTCACACTAACTAAATTGCACCACATGGCAATGTCAGATTTTCTGTCTTATAAAATCCAAACCCCGCCCCCCCCAGAGAAGACAACCTATGTTTTTCAACAATTAACAATGAGTCAATACAACTGTCTCAGATCTTATCTCAAAATCAGTAATTACAAAAAAAGTACTTCAGTTTTACACTAGCATCTGAATTTAAGAATCAGCAGAAATTCTACTCAACTTTCATATTATATAGGAGCGACTGCAAATATACACAATGCATGGTAAATGGTCACTTAGGCCAATGTCAGCTAGAAAACACCAACACCATAGATGCACTCTTGCAGTGACCATGTGGTGTGAATATCTCAGCTTGGCAGTGAAAGGTGGGCCTTTAAAGGTGAGGAGTAGAAGGATGCTTTATTCCCTCATTTCCCATCTGCTTTATTCAAATATGCAACAGGCAGCTTTGTTACTTTGGGTGCAAAACCCTCCCATACAGCTTGAGTGCCTTTGCAAATAGAAATGAATTCAGACATGCCTTTGAAAATATGGAGGCTCAAATCTTCAAAGCCCAACATCAAAGAGGTTATGAAAAAATGGCAAAGACTAAGTTTCAGAAATTAAACCAAAGACCTATTCCCTGCTCTTCATACCAAAATATGAATGCTTAACTAGTGAGGAAGGATCTGTAATCCATTTACAAGAGACATCTTTTTTAGGAAGGCTGTGGGAAGGCCCAGGCCCTATAGGCAAGTATGGCTGGGGAGAGTGTAGATGAAGTCCTGGAAGAAGAGGCCTGTTCCATGCACAGAGCACCTCTTTAGAAAGGCTGGCAAAAGCCTGCCAAGCCCAAAGCACTAAAGGAAAAAATACTGAGATATGGCCACACAGGGTTCGGCTTGGATGGACAGACCCGTGAGTACCTCAGGAGATTGACAAAAAGATCCCAATCACGGCAATTAAATGAGGGACAGGCACAGTTTGGTGACCTGAGAATTAAATGAGGTTTATTAATGGGAAAATAAAAAACAGGAGAAAATGTTCACAGCTTCAAGGGATGCACCAAAAAAGGCTCAGGGCCAAGGCAAACAAAGTTTATATAACATAGGGTAGAGGTGGGGTCTGAGGGTGAGGATCCAATAGGAATGAGGGATTAGGAATATATTGCAGGGTTTTTTTAACCAATGACTGAACAGGGAGAGGAGAACCTTCTGGCATCATTTACATAATGTATCACAAGGGATGCTGGGGGCAAACTGCCTCTCTCCATAACCAGTGTGGGCTTTCCCACAACTTTCCGCTTTGCCCTTAGCTCTCTCGCTCAACCTCAAAACTGGGAGAGTTAGCATCACCATCAACATTCCTGCTCTTTTTGCATTCTTCTTCACGATTATGCTTTGAGGTTGTGCAAGTTATTTCATCATCTGGCTTGGAAGTAGCTCCAAACTTAGTATGTCAAACCTGTAGTGAATCCTACACTAATCTATGAAACAGATTACAATTTCTGTCATAGGAATAAATACCTCTCATTTGTTCTCATAAAAACCATAGGATCACTTTAAAAAAAAAGGAAACAACAACCTAAAATCAACAACTCAAAAATACCCCAAATATACAAACTTTGAAACCAGGTAAGCTTTAAAGGAATTGTTCTGAGACAGGCCCATTGAATCAAAAAAATTCTTCTATGTGTGAATTGAAACCTTCTATTCACTTTCTACACTGCAGACTAGCTGAAGAATCCAGTAATGCATAATTGAAAAAATTTCCTCTTTTAAAACTGCTAACCTCTTCAATGGAAAAGACAATTCATTACACACTAAAATAAGAGTAACAAATAAATATAGCTTCACTGTAATACTAATAGTTCGTTGCCTGTTCACAATAAATTCTTGGTGAGAGTGAAATTTGTACTAAAAGATAACTTCCTCTGATGTTTATCAACCCTGTTGCATCTGACAGTGTTTGTCACAGGTCTTTTTCATCTATGAGTTAATTTTAAAACAGGAACAAAAAAGAATGTGAGGGAAAGAGTGAGTGACATAATCTGTTTAGGAAAGTTTTGTAATTCTTTTTTCTATAAATTACTAAGAAAAAAGAGTATGCATTCTCAGTGTGCTATTTCCTATTACAAATGAAAGGACAGCTTACTTCCATCAGATCTCATAGTCAAATTCGGGATTGTACATTTTTTTCCTAGTCTATGCCGTAAATCAATTCTGAAGCTTATGTGAACATAAAGTAGTTAATTAAATTTTCTAAATTGGCAAAGAAATTAGCACTCACTCCTTAAAACAGAAAAGCCCATTTTCCTGGGTTAGTTTTCCGCCGTTTTACTGACTTGATCAGGTAAGCTTCAAGTCAGGATAAAATGAGCAAAAAATGGAGTAAGAGGACAAATTACTTCTGTCTTTCAGAAGCAAGCTGTTAACTTGTTTCCACTCATAAGAAGGAATCTCCATGCCTTTTCAAAACTTCAGATATCAATATGTGGTCCAGTTAATGATTATACAGTATATACCAACTTGTTGCTATTTTCAATACTGATTTCCTAAACTTTCCTAATATTTTGCTTTTACATTTAGTGAAAGATGTTTTTCTGAGGGATTTCTTTTTCTTAACAGGAGTTTGAACTCCTCTCAAATTTCTGAAAGTTTTCCTTAATAAATCATGTAAAGAAACTGTGGGAATTTATTTTTTATCTTTTCTAACATGATTTCTAAGTTAAATGAAAGAAATAAAATGTTTTCTTTTGAAGAACTTTTTAACTTGACTTTTGTTATCTATGAGCTAGTTGTGGAAAGTCATTAAACATTGATGCCAAAATGATTTCTTTAATTAGTAGTGGTAGTTTTCCATGGTGAAAAGTGTCCTATTACTATTAATCATATTGAAAATTACTACATTAAATAGAAGCTATTTCTCTGTCTAAAACCTTATTAATTTAGGTAATTATTGTTGGAAATAATAATCACACACTTTCTTTGTCATCTTCTTTGACCAAAAAGCTTGTATGCTTCCAAAATTTCTCCAACTGCAAAGATTTTGATTAAAATTTGACAGTTTTTTGTTAGTGTTTGTAGAAAAACAAACAAATGCTTCATATTAGAAAAACCTTGACTCTATTTCACTACTTTCCTTGCAAGGGAGGAAGAAAAAAGTGAGGGAAAAGAAGGTCCTTTTAGGGATAATGGCTTATGATTTGTACAATGGATATGCCCTAAACAAAAATTATCCATTCAAGATGCTTTCAGTCTCTTTTAAAGCACTCTTTCAAAGCCTATTTTTCTTAAAATTAGTGAATTGTAGAGATAAAGATTACATCTGGACTAAATTGTGTTGTGTTTCATTTATTTTATTCTTCTACAAAAAACCCCATATTTATAAAGGAGGTACACATACTGATTGCTACTCTGTTGGCTAAATAACTTCTGTCTTTAAAATCTTTTGGGTTTTATATATTCATATAGTGGATAGGTCATTTTTTAAAAAATTGTTAGATGTTTTACCCAAAGAACAACTGAAAAACATTAAAAAAATTTAAACTATGACAGTAGATATTAAAGCTTCACTGTAGAGTGCTTATAACACGTTTGCTATTTTGTAATGACTGTTGTTTCTGTTAATAGCTGAGACTTATCCAAATGTTACAGAAAAAAAAAAAAATTCTCACAGAATTACTCTGAATAACTGTAACGCATATCTTGATCAGGTGACCAGTCAAAGCATCAATATATGGTTTTCTTCAAACATTTTGAGTACAAAGATAACTTTAAATGTCCCCAAATGAATGAAGGATGTGTTTACACTCATTTCGGTTTAATATTATGACAGTATAATAACTTTATCGGTTACTCTGTCTACATTAACAGTAAAGTTTTGCCTGACATCAGGTTCATTTTCAATTTTCTGTCTCTTACCCAAATTCTGACTTTCAGAGATGCTGAGTACGAAAAAATCTTGGTTTTGGTAGGACCAGAAATGCTCAGCTGTTCCTCCAACACAGTAATCAAACTAAATTCACCAGCACTAAGACATCCAGAAAGAATGATCCTGTGGAAATGAGGTATTTAATTCCTTTTTGTCCTCTTTTATACTGAGCAGCACAAGTATTTTCTAGGGAATTTACAAGGTTCTATTAATTAATGCCTATTAATTTACTTAGAATCCCTGAAGAAAAGACATCATGTAATTGCAAAATATTATTATTCCTCCTTCAAAGTATGAGATAGAATGCTTCGCTCATTTTACGAGTGAAGCATTCTGTCTGCTTTTCTACTGGCTAAGTTCCAAAGTGGGCAGACTTTTAATTACCTGCCAGATGACAAGGGCTATTCGGTAGCTTTGGGTGCAGCTTCTCATATAGAAACCGGATTTTCCAGCCTACAGAGGACTGCATATGCCATCTACTGCTCAGGAGTCAATTAAAAATCTGAAATGTCAACTAAGGAAGAGAAGGCTGAGCTGTGATGACATTATGCTAATTGATTCCTGTAGTTGTACTGAAGTGAGTCACAGAAAAATATTACAAGGATTGGTGACTCAAATGTATTGGAACCATGGAATCGTTCAGGTTGGAGAAGACCTTTAAGACCATTGAGTGAAACAGTTAACCCATACTGCTAAGTCCACCACTAAACCATGTCCCTAAGTGCCACATCTACAAGTCCTTTCATAATATGAGTACTGTTTCCAGTAAAGCTCATTTTGTTTATCAAACCTTTGATTAATGTTTTTTGAAGTGTTACCATTTCCTGCCAGGTATTGATTACTTTAATTGCACAGTGCTCTAGTATCTCAGCAAGAGCACAAAAACCAGACATTCATCTGAGCATGTTTCTTGTGCAAACAGAAACATTATTCATCATGATACTCATATTGACAATTATTTCTGGTAACATGCTAGAACATATGATTTCTGTCCTACCATTTCCTACTATACCAAAACACTCCATGTGCATTTGAATTGCTTTTTACTTGGTATTCACCAGTATTCAAGAAAGAACAAAAATATGGGAGAAAACATTTTTTACCTTGATTTTTGGATATCTTCTCTGTATTTTTTCCCCACAGTGACTCATGTTTAAACATACAGTATAAATAAACAAAAAATCTGAAAATGTGATCTGTTAAAGGATGAAGAATATTTACTATCTAGCCCACATGATATTGTGTAGTTAAAAACTGAGTGTATTACTGTACCTCCTGAAATCTTGTACCTATTTTACAGACTGAAGAGAATTTCTGGTTTAACAGTAACTCCAATGACTCCATGCAATATTTCAGTCAGATGGAAATATTCGATATGAATTAACTATAAAATTGGGCATGTTTAGACAATAATAATGAGTCATTTAAATCACATTGATTTATGTGTATCCAAATATTATTCACAGCTATGTAGGAGAGTGAATGGGATGCAAACAGAATAATCAATCAGTTGTTCTTGAATAAACAGTCAAGTAAAGAAAGGATAGCATTAGAAAGAGGTTATCACAACTGTATTTATCAAATGCAGGTGCTGAGATGGGATGAGGCTGGGAACTCCACAAACAACAAAGCTAGCCTTTCTAAGAAACCTAGCAAATCTTTCAGGTTTATCATAAACTTCAGCATAATCATGCCAGAAAATATTGAGGTACATCATGGCTATTTGCTGGCCAATTAAAATTTATAGAATCCTTCTTAAGTGGAATAGTACATGAGTTATATTTTGACAATAGGTGACAGTGTATGTTCTTTAAAAATTTGAGAATAATACTTAACCACAGAACACAACTGCACCGTTCAGAGATAGCTTATATGAGAATGTAAACTACAGAACAGGATGAGCTCATGACTACCAGAAAACGCTGTCCTTAATTAATTGTTCCTAGTTTGTTTTTTTTTTTCTACTGTGGTACTCCCCTTCTAGATCCTGCACCAAAGGGCAGTAGCTTCTGCTACCAGAGATCTGCAAGGTGAGCATCACTCCTTTCTCCTTTGCCCCAGTACAGCCCCCTTCATCCACTGGTCCTGCCTCCCATGGCCTCTTTTTGTGTGTGTGTTCTTTTCCTTTAAACTGATTGGTCATGTTCCCACTTTCTTTCAACCTTCTCTCTTGGCTGAATCTTCACTAAAAGAGCTTTCTGTCAGGAAAAAGGGGCTTTTCATAGCTGTATAAGGCAGAGACTAGGGAAAAGAAAACTCTGACCTATTTTCTCTGACCCAGCTATTTGAGAATGAGTTCTGCTGATCAACACAGCATGATGTTAGTCTTTGACTGGAGCTTGTACCTATTAATAGGACAAAAAACAAAGTTTGTCGCAGCTCAAGGTGTGTGATGCATTCTCTTATAAGAGGAAGAAATAAAGCACAAGATGCTTTTCTTTAATTCTTTTTGTTTTGTTGGTTTGGTTTGTTGGTTTCTTCAGGATATTTTCTCAGTTTTGTTACACTGTTCCTTGAATCACTGTAAACTATTTTGATATTTTATTTCTGATGCAGCTAAAGGTATCTATTTATATTTGAAGGGCAGAACACTGCAACTATATATTGACATAATACAGACCAGTTGCACGTTCATTTCAACAGGACCTGGTAGGTTATTCAGCAGGAACGACCTTGTGTTTTTTGGAAAATAACTGAGCATCCTGGTTACACAAAATATCCACACGTAAGAATAATTAAGATGATTGTACACTGAGTGATTGTTATTTCTGAAAATCTGGGCATAAATTGTTATCTCCTATTGAGAGATTGAAGAACTTTTTGATTTTAACGTCTCGGATAACACCTGGGAATGCTCATGACACAGCTCAGCTGCTTGGGGTTGGACTGTGCTCCATGGCCACATCAGAAGTTGTAGGCATTTTCACCTCAAAAAAATGTGTAAACAGACTCTAGAAACTTTCTACCTAGCAGAGAAAGGAGCACTCATTGCTACTATAAGGAACCTGGCAAACCTTGCCTGTGAAGTCTGCATGCCGTTAATCCTGCATTCCAAGATTTAAATTGTAAAATAAATCCATATTTCAGAAAATAACACTTCTCTTTGGTTTAATTTAACAATCCTGATTATTGATTTAATGGTGGATTATAAATTATTGAATGGAAATGATCCTGTCTGGTTCAGGTATATTCAGTCTGTCACTAGGGATCTTTCTTTTCTGGCCATCTGTATTTTCTAGATGGAAAGCAGAGTGCTAGTATCCCATTGATCTTGACACGTCCTTAATCCAGCCAATAGCAGGTAAAGGACAAAAGCAGGAGGAAGTGCCACAGGAAAGTTTTTTCTAATTTGTGTTGAGGTGGATTCAGTATATATATTCAGTTGAGGGTAAAAGAGTCTGTTTGGTTTTCTGCTTCAGAGTTTTTGTTGTTGTTGTTTTTAACTTTAGACAGCTGTTTGCCTTTGAAAGCATATTTGCGGGTAAATTTTGTCTACCTTGCTTCACTGTCACCAATCTCCACAGTTAGTGATCCCATCTGGATCTTGGTAGGAGATCTAAATGTTTTATTTTATATATATTTGTTTATTTTGTATTGTTTTTTTGAATTGCAAATGGTCTTACTTCTGGGGTGACTCAGCATTTGTATCACTGCCCTTTCTTGCCTCCCATGTCCTTTATGAAATATTTTAAATTCAGCTTTGCCTTTTACTATTATCCCAGTTTTGCTGCTCACATTGAATTGTGAGAAATTCTGCAACAAGTTGGCAAAGGGCATCTAAATCAAGGTATGAATGAGATTTCAGTAGGTAGATAGATTTCTGTGATAGAAGAGAAATAAGAATGAGGGAACTTTTTTTTTGTCCATTCCCATCTGTTTTGAAATAAAAGCCATGCAGCCTTTGTTAGTGTACAAGAGAAGTGACTGTAAAGGAAACACAGTATTTTTGACCAAAAAAAAAATCAATTTATTTCCCTGCACAGGAACTGTTAATGGCAATTGTTAGCACCTACATGAAATTCTATTTTTCTTCTTTACAGGCATACCGAGCCACATTTCAACAGGAAATAAATAGCTTATTACTTTCTGGGTTAGGAAATAGCTGGTATAGAGATTGTTGACTGGGTAGATGAGTCTTCCCTCTGTGTAAGAAGAAATTACTTGTGTGCCATTATTCATTTCATTCAATCTGTATTAAATTATTTTAGATGTGCTTAATTAAGGAAAAGGCTGCTTTTCTCCAGCTACTTTTGTATGCTGAACTGCCTTTCTTTTGTAATGGAAATAATTTTGTGGTCTTCTAAAGGAATCTTACTTCTCAAAAGTTAGCTAGTACAAAATCTGCCTCTTGCTCCCAAGTTCATTGTATATTAGTTAGGTATGGAAAGTTGAACACAATCCTCTTTGTTAAAAGAGCATATAGATGAAGCAAGTGATCCTGCATTGGTATTTTCTAATATTTTTACATACATGTCATAGCAAAAGCAGAAAAAAAGGATATTTAAAAGTACTTTTACAGTGTCAATAAATGACATCATTTTTTGTTTAGCCAGATATGAAAATGCGTTAAACAATCTGCCCTGAAAAGGAATATCGTCTTTGCTATAGACAAAGACTACTCACTGCGTTATAAAACATAATGCTTGATAGTTTTCTGCCTGTAATTTGCATGAAATTTATGTTTAGGATTCTTTTGATATGATGCCATTGTCATTTTTGGGATTGGTGTAACTGGAACATCCGAGACCCCATTTGAAAGTGTCATTTTGACACTCCAGCTCATCATGACAGCAAACACTGAAGTCCTCGATATGGACATCATGCAACAGTATATTTCAGTTTAGAAGTAGTGTATTTTGTCAGCCCAAGGTCTTCTGTATTAGTATGTCTAAATGTTCTGCTGATCCACCTGGCCCACACTCACTCATGCATGTAAAAGCCATTAAAGATTTTCTTGCCCCATATTGCTTTCTGCCCTTGGCAAACACCTGCTTATCCATATGGCAAAAGAGGCCCTATCAGGACTAGTGTTTCTTAACAATCATTATTTGACTCATTTAATGCCTCTCTTCCCCAAAAAAAACCAAAAACAACAAAATAAACCAAAACCCAAATGAAAAAATAAAACGACCTATAGACTTAGTTAAATGGCTTCATTTGAGATTAAAATAATTTGGAGGCTTTTTTCTCTGATTGTTTCATTTTTCCTAGAATATCTTCTAATATTTTATTTCTTTGCAGCAATTGAGAAATCCATTTGCTTTTACAAGAATGGAGGTTTAAAAGGCCTATCCTGAAAGACCTGATTTTTTTTGCAATTTTCAAGTGTAACTCTTACAATGTTCTCTTAGCTACCTATGTGCCTCATGAATTTTTAATTTCACCCCAAAAGTTATATGTTTCTTAATTTTTAACTTCTTTAATGTTGAAGTGCATTTACATGACAAATAAACACTTGAATGAGGTTGGAAAATACCTTGCTTGACTGGCCCTGATTGTTCTTAGCTTTGCAGATCTTAGCTTATCTATAACACGGCACTACTTGCACCAAAGCCATCCCCTGTAACGTACTGGGACCTACAACTAATCACTTTGCTGCCACACGTGCAGTGAAGCCATTGCTTTCTGGCATTTCTGGATTTACACAGCAAGATCCATGTGCAGGCTGGAGAATGGCTGTCTGTGAAATCCTTGGGAAGGACAGCAGCTCAATGGGAGCTACTGCTGCCTGAGCACTTGGAGCAGTCTGCTGTAGCCAGAATGAAATGAGCAGTTCAGATAGGTCATGGCAGTTTCTCCTTGAGGCTTACGTGAACCTCCCTCTGCATCCAGAAGTTGTCTTTGGAGCATCTGGGAAATGGAGGAAAGCTCAAACTAAATGGGTGCTTTGTGCAAACATCTTTAGGTTAAATTAACTATCTCTGGTAATGGTAAAACTTTAACTGTATAGGCTATTTCCACTGCAGAGTGTTAAGAGCAGGTAATAGCTTGTGTGCAGATGTAAATGGCACTTCCGAGAGTGATAAAGGTTAGAATGCAAGGTTTCATCTGAAGACAATAACACCAATCAGAGCCCATGAGAACTTTTTGTAATAATTTTTTTGGTTTTTTTTTAGCAAAAAAGGATCCTAAGATTACCCTTGCCACAGTATCTAAAGCTTCCTTATGCTTAATCTTGATGACAGTCTCCTGCTCCCTCCAGTACAGGAAGTCTGCTGGGGTTTAATCTGACATAATGCTCAGAGGAGGAAGAGGAAAAAAAGTTTAGAGATCTTCATCAGAGATCCTTGCCTAGTAAACTATTCCCAGGAGATCAGCTAAACTGGGACAGGCTCAGGCAATCCTAAGGGTGATGCAGAGCAAAAAAGGAGCATGTAAGAGAATCAGATTCAGTTCCATTGTGACTATTACACTTTACTGAGAAAGGACAGAAAAAAAGCTAGCAGGTTATAAATAACTTGTGTGAGACTGTTTTTAGGTGATACTGTGTTGATAGCGCAAAAAAAAAAAAAAAGATTCTAGTTGTAAAGCAGCAGACTTTAATGAAGGTTCCATTTGAAATCACTCTATGTATGTTGCTAAGAAACTTTCTATGAATAGTTCCCAAGTTCATAGCTATGGGATATATCACTTGGTACTATCCATAAATTATCTAGAGCCAAATGAGTAAAGAGGTAATGCTGAAATGATGTCATTGAACTACTGCAGCATTATATACAGTATATATAGAGTAACACACTATCTGTGTCCCCAATTAACAACCTAGCTTAACAGTCGCTGGTATTTCTGGTAAAGCTCATCTGTCTCATGAGTTCAGAATGATGGTGGTCCTGTTGCTGAGGATAACTAAAACATTGCCAGTCCACAGCAGTGCCCTGACTGTATCATTTATGAGCCTGACAGCGGTTAGAACATTTATTTACAGTTATGGTGATGTACCAGGGTCCAGATGGCTGTAATCTTTGGAAGACTGACCATAAGAGCTGTTCAGTGAAGAAGGCATGGCATATCTGATACCCAGTTCTGAGAAAGCAGAGGTACAAATAGGAAAGCTAAAGAATTAATTGTCTTTATCTGTGGAACTGCCATACATTAACAGTCTTCCCTTTATCCTTTCAACCTTGATGAAGAAATTAAAAGGAAAATGAGCAGGTTTTTCACTGATAAATCTCCTGACCACACAGGATCCTCTGATCCTGTGCCTGAGGGGCCAGCTTGGTCCTGCTGGCACTTATCACCCTGACTGCCTGGGTGTGAGTGGCTCTCACTTACATGGGGCTATGTGATACCATCTGCCCCAAAGGCAGGAGCAGCCAAGGAGTGACAAACACCAGGTCTGGGTGTCCCTAGGGTGGGGTTCAGCCGGTGCCTGCTGGCCACACTACCCTGGTTGCCTGGGGAGGGCAGTGACATGAACTAAGGGAACATATGGAAAACAAATACAAGAATAACCCAGCATTAAAAGGGAAGAAACTTCTAGCATGAACACCAGATTCTGCTTGACAAAGACATCAAGGCTGCTGCTGATTTTTGCAAAAAGCCATTGACAGTCAGTGAAGGTTCACAATTAAGAAGCTGAACAGAATTGCAGGTGTAAGAGTATGTATACATGAGTGTGAATAAAAATTTCCTCTCTGCTATTAATTTCCTTAAGTTGCTGAAAACTAGTGGTTGTAATTTTAGTGAGCTCCGTATTTGGTCCCTGTTCATCAGCACACACCTTACTCATGTTTTTTTGTTCTGTTGATTAATTGTAACTGTTCCCATATAAACAGTACTCCTCATCAAAGCACTTTGCAAAAGGAGTTGGTGTCATTAACTGCACTTTGCCGTCAGTGAAACTGAAGCATAGAAGCTGATGGCTGTGACTCTAGTCTGCTGGGGTCACAACTAATCCATACTGCTTAATCTTTTGGATACATATTGTGATCAGAATATAAAAAAATTAAAATCTTGCTGCCAAAAGAAAAAGCTTTTTTTTCTTTTTTAAAATCAAAATAATTGA
Organism: Cinnycerthia olivascens; assembly: GCA_035048155.1. Taxonomy (NCBI): domain Eukaryota; kingdom Metazoa; phylum Chordata; class Aves; order Passeriformes; family Certhiidae; genus Cinnycerthia; species Cinnycerthia olivascens. The sequence continues at coordinate 73,977,488 of JAWWMU010000106.1, forward strand.
AAAGTTTGTTAAGAATCATGTCCTGTTTGTTTTCTAAATTGTTAGAAAATCAAGTCTGAAACAAGAAAGACATAATAAAATTCAGAAGCAGTAGTTTGAGAACAAGTTTGAGTGGTGTTCAGCCTTAAAACTTGCATTTGGCAAACAATAAATCTTTGGGTTAAAAGTAACAATTTGATAGTTTGCTGTCTACCCTCCTATGAGAGCCAGCTAGCTACATAAACCAAAGTATTCAAAGTTGACTCAGCCTACAAAAATAAAATACAAGTAATTTTGAATTAGAATTGCATGCACAAGAGCAGCTTTCTTCCTAATGTTATAGAATGTATAACTGCATATCTTTGCTTGCTGCTAAATACAACCTTGCCCATCATATTATCTTTACAGAGAATTGGATTACAGTATTGAAACCCTCATGATGCTAGACTTAATGAGGGATTTTTTTTTCTCTTATTTCTCATTCCAAACTTATTTGAGTTGGGGGAAAATGGGAGAGAGGGAATGACTGTGGATCTTACTGAAAATCTGTAATCTTCAAATTTTTTTTGAGGTAATTCCTTTGTATGAAAGAAAAAAAAAACCAACAAAACAGTAAGTTTTCCATCTCCACAAAAGTTTTCCTGAGAAGATTTTTGGTTTTGTTTTGTTTTGTTACAGTGAAATTGTTGGGTCTTTGTCAGCTGGAGACATTTTACTCCATTTCTCAGTGGTAGAGACAGCTGATGAACTAAAGTTGTCTAAATAGAAGAAGGAGGAAACAAAATGATGAAAAAGTGACTGATTTGTTTAGTTGTATCTGGAGGTAAATAAAGAGGAAAGGAGCTTGGTCATTAGGACTTTAGCTTTAGTCTTTGCATCCTCCAATTTTGCAAGACTCACTGTCTTTCCTTGAGCATAGCATTCGCTTCTCCTTCAATTTGTTTTTAAAACAGAGATACTAACATCTGTCTACATCAGATACTACCAGAGAAATAAACAATATAGCCATTTATACACTACTATTTAAACATATTTATACACTATTTAATTACATTTATATATCACTATTGGGCCTCATAGAAGCATCAAAAGACATACAGGCATGTAGATATGTGTGGAAAAAACACTCCATATTGAGTATCTTCATTTTTGCCAAAAGTGGTATTTACATATTTGTAAAATTAATGGGAAGAATGTTGATTTAAAAATGTCCATGCTTTTCACTCCCACATCCGTTTTTTGCTTTCCAGCCTTCCACAGACACAAAGCTGATACACAAAGGCAATCACATCAGTGTTTAGAATATAAGCTAAAAGTAAGCAGAAAAATTCCTTCAATAGTAATCAGAACAAAATGTCTAGGCATTATCGCAGAAAAAAAAAAATTATTAGTATATAGTAGAATCATGGAAAAAGAGAGTGCAAAGCACTGAAATGGATCTTAAAGATCATCTAGTCACAACCTCCTGCCATGTGCAGGGGCACCTCCCACTAGACTAGGCTGCTTAATGCCTTATCCAACCTGGCTTTGAACACTCCCAAGGTTGGAGCAATGCATTAGTATGTATTTTTCCACACATAGTTTAAGATAAGAAAAATTTAAAAAAAAATGTGTTCAAATGTAGTTCAAATTGTATGCTAAAATTATGTAGTTCTGTCTATTTTTGTCTCTGATAAGTCCCTGCAAATCCATGGGAAGCATCTTTGAATTCTGTGCAAAACTCTTTGTATGTGTAACTAAATACTGGTTACAAAATTCTGTTTCTCTTATTTTCTTTTTTTTTTTCCTGTTCTCTTTTCATAACTTTAAGTGTAATTCAGAATGATAGCACTTTTATTTTGCTCTCTTATTTGTTTTTCTTTTTTCTTTTTTTTTGTTTAAATTAAGCTAGTAATGTGTAACTTGTGGGGTTTTTCTTGTTCCAGAGTAGGGTGAGAGCAAAAAGACAGTGTATAAACTGACATCGATTTTTCACAGTGTGACCAATAAGTACTATGGCAGAGACTCTAAGGAAGCAGTGTCCTGCACCGAGATGCCTTTCTGAAACATCAAGGTAATCTGTATCTTTTCAGAGTAACCTGCAGGGAGTAACATCATAAACCAGTGAAGTGCATCACTTGACAGTTTGTGCTGTAGAGCAACAGATTAATCCCAGATAACAGGCTCTAGATGCGCCTCACATTACTAAGACACCTGTAAAAAACAATCAGACAAGGTCAAAGAGATTTCAATACAGTGAAAATAGTGAAAAAGTTAATAAGAGTAAGATATTAACTCCTGGCACCTGTTTGTGCCCTTGTACTACTGCACCATTTCTGTCTCTGTTTATCTGGTGTCGGAAAAAAAAGCTTGAAACACCACCATGTTAATCCTAGCATAAACTAGAGTCATGCAGACATGGTGTCAGGAGCAAATCGGTTGCATCTTTGTACATTAGTTGATATATTTTAAAACAACTGTGAAATAGAAGGTAAATGCAATCTTTCTTGCCAATTTCTCTGTGGCCTTTGCTTTAATGGCACAGATGTGTGTGGAGAAGTAGTCTATGCCCAAAATGATGTAAACAAAATCTATACACTAATAAGCTCCCATATTTTAATTTAACTTCCCGTCATTAGGCTAAAATTTTAACGTTATTAGGTTTTTCCTTGTGTCTAAGATCCCAAACAGATATTTTAATCTTCACAGAGTTTAAGCAATAACATGAGATTGAGTAAAAAAAGGAAGTCGGAAAAGTTCAAATAGTAAAAGCTGCTTCTGGTAGCAAGTCAAATCTTGATTAATCAGGACTTTGAACAGGCAAAGTCAGGAGTGAACAAGCACATGGCAGGTTTGTTTTGCCTGACAGGAAATCACAGCATGATATACTCAGTGCTTATTTTCCCTAAGGCAAGGGATCGCCTTGTCAAGTCTTGATTCATGCATGGTCTTCATCTGGAACACAATAATATCAAGAACATTAATTTTAAAGTTTTGTTATAATTTTAGAATGTATTTGCTGAGCTGATAGAGTTTCCTAAGTAATGTAACTACTTTCCTCATATTTCTAATTCTTTTTTTTGTGATGAAGAACTGGTAAAACTACACCCAAAACTTTTATGCATTTCCTGAAATGCATTTTGATTTCTTAAAGGTGTGCATTTATGGGGATTTTTTCCCTACATAGTTTAATTTATTTTCGGATATGAAAATTTTATTTAGGTATTTTTTCAACATTTCTTTTATTTATTAATAAATTTAAAAAATGTTGAAAAAATACCTAAATATAATTTTCATATCTGAATAGATAAGGAAAAACTGGATAAATACAGTTTTTAGATCATATCTTTATATTGAAAATCTCTAGCCATAAGTATCAGGGACAAGTTAAAATTGTGGAGTTTTTTCTGTTTTTTTTTCCCTTTACCTGCGGTGTTCATCCTTTTTATTTGTGTTTTGCTAGCCTAATTTCTTTAAATTACTTTCATCATTCAAGTCCACTCTGCCGAAACTCACACTGAAAACTTCAATCCACCTAGAAGGAAGTTGCAATTTCTTCTTACTAGGTAATCTGATCTCAACACTTACTAAAAGAATCCCCTAGAGCTGCTGGACTAATTGTATAAGACTTTCTACAGACAGTCTGTGAGAACTTCCCAGAAACACTGTTCTGTGACTTGATTAATTTCCCTCCTGCCTAATGAAGTATTTAAAGATGATTGCAAATTTGAAGAAGAAAAAGAAAAGAAATATGATAGTGCAAAAATGGCCTGCAGCCATCTGTGATCTCATGACATGAATGAATTTAACTATGATCAGGGACTTCCAAGGAAAGCCTCATTCAATAATCCTTATTCTATACTGGAAAAGTAATCTATTTTTCTGTTTTAAATACATGACTTTCAAGAAAGTTTTGACCTAAAAGGGAATGTGACAGAAGCAGCTAAATGCCTTTCTCCATCCTATTCCCTGTATTAGTTTACATGCTCCAGCTGTCATACCTACTACTTTAGAATGGGTTCAAAACTTATTCTGAAAAGAAAAATCGGAAATTGCAAAGTAATTTTTCCTGCAATTAATTTTTTGTGTGCTTGTTCAACTGTCAGTCACTGTTTCTTCAATCTTACATCATGTTTTAATTCTTCTTGTTACCTCAAAAGCCTTCTAGATAATCAAGTGGAAAGAGAGAATTTTAAGCACACCTGATATCATCTGGTTTGGTTTTGCTGTCTGCTACTCTGCTGCTTGATTAGGGACATGATGTTGTAAGATGCTTTTATCATGATTATTGATAGGAACCAATCTTTTGCAAAGTGAGTATGACCTGCCCCTGAAAGTACACAAGGCCAGGCTGGGGCCCTGGGAACCCTGGTCTAGTGGAAGGTGCCCCTGCCCATGGCAGGAAGGTTGGAACTTAGATGATCCTTCAGGTCCCTTCCAACTCAAACCGTTCTATGATTACCTTGTTGCTATAGCACAAGTTATGTTTTATGAGAGACTGGGCCAATAAAATAAAAAGCAGCATGGAAGGAAGGCATAGAAAGAGTTTTCTCATCAAAAAGCTCATCATAATTTTTTTTTATCAATTAGTAAAGTCAAAAAGAGAAACAGTTACCCCTTTGAAAGGTCCAAATCAAGGAGCAGGAAACTTGGTGCATAGACAAGCCTGTAATCAGGACTCAAAACTCATTGATTGGTATTCATTAGCATCAGTAAGGTAGTCTGTAGCAGAAAATTTCATGTGTGGAATTAGCAAATGCAAGATACTATGTTGCATCTGTACATGCCCTGATTTTTTCATAATTTCTTGATAATCAGCTACCATTAGTCACTGTCAGAGCCAGTTTACTCTAGGCTGACTCATTTGTGTATTCGTGTGTGTGTATATATATATATATATTAAACTATTAACTCTCATTTTCTTCTCAAAGAAAATTTCTAAATAACAGCAACAAATAGACCCAGGTTTGTTTTCTGCATTAGGTGAAACAGGGGTCGAGAGTGCTAATGGGTCATCAGTACATCTACAAAATAATTTGCATGTTGCAATAATTTTTTTTTTTTTTAAAAGGGAAATCTATGCTAGAAGGCAATATTCCATTTAAAAGAATGATTATAGACAATTTTATTTTGACTTTCATAGACAGTACACTTGTCAGACAGTAAAAGGAGAGGCAAAGGCATATAACTAGGCAGGTTAGTGGCATGGCAGACAGTCACCCAGCAGAAGCTGTTTTAGGGGGGCAGCTGTGCAGTCATTTATAAGAAGATTTCCTGTCTGAAGTCAATAGGAGGTCTGAGTCTGTCAGGGGTTTGGAACAAGCTCATATAGGAAAGAGACAGGAAGTCAAGTGTCTGTTGTTTGCTCACTAAGAAAGACCTAAGGGCAGGGAAGATCAATACAACTGAAGAACTGGAGTTAAGAGGAAGATTTATGAATTATTTCTCAGACTCTTCATCTTTGAAAGAAGAAAGTGTCCAATTTTCTTGTGTGAAGGGTTGTTTTGGTTTTTTTTTTCTTCTAGCCATTTTCAAACATGTAGGTAGCATTTTATTGATGCTAAAGTTAAGAACTGGAGGAATTTTCAGAAGTATAGTTTTTACTAAGCTCTTTAATCTCTCATCTTTTTTTCTCTCCTTTTATTTTTTTACCCCCAAACTAGCTCAAGGTCAAAAACGTTCACATCTTCTTTTACTCAGTCGAACTTAAACCTAAAGATTCTTCCAAAGATCATGAAACATAGAAATCCTCCCACCCCCATTTTACGTATATATATAATTATATGGACTTTCTCAACATATTAAAAATAAACCTTGGTGAACTTCTCTAAACACAACTTCAATATGCAAAATGTAATGTGCCATCATCTTGTATGCATATATATATTTATCTGTCTTGTCTGTGTGTGTATACTTGTGTGCATTTAAAGTTATAAACATTTCTGATATCCTTTGGTTATTTGAGGTCCTCTAGAGATATAAGGTATTTGTAAATTAAGAAAGAATTCAAATGACAGTGAGTTTTAGGCTTTCAAGATAAAATTATTTTACTCTGCTTTGGCATCTTAGTATTCAGTCGAAATAAGAAGATACATACTCTGTAAATGCCTGGTTTTGTTTATAGGAGGATCTTAGACAGCCTAGACAAAACATTTAAGTTTTATAGGTGATATTAGTACTTTTGCAATTGCATTCATCTTGAAAATGGAACTACACATTTTTAAAATATGACATATTTATTTATAACATTAGTGATACAGGCAATAAAACACACTCTATTATGAGTTACAAAGTAATAAGTTTCCTTCATAAATTGTTTTTGTTTATGCATTATCTCTACAATTGTAAACTCACATTTTATGTTATGCACCAGTTCTAACTTGAGAACACTTGCCACTTATCGTTTTAGGAAAAGAGAAGAGAAGAGAATGAAAATGAAATCTTAGACAAAAGGAAAAATGTCAAGAAAAGGAGTGATAAAAAAGTCTTTTAAAAATATATTCATTGAGTAAATATTGAAGCCTGACAAGTTAAAGAAAATATTATTTAACCATAATGATTTTAATATCTCTATATACTTCAGAATGAAAGAAATAACAAAAGAAATTAACATCAAAATTAGCATACCTTTGTTAATTTCTAAACATAAATGGTAGTGGAGTAAAAAGAAAAAAAATTAAAAAAATGTAGTTACTTTGTTAGGAGCAAGTCACTACCTCGACCTCATTAATAGAGGGGTTCCTTACAAGTATTTCCATGCAGCTCAGTGAAACTGCTGTCATTTTAAAGGGCATGAACAACATTGTTTTTAAGGAAAATAATTAAGTTAATTAATTTATTCTTGAATTACACTGATTTTAAATAAAACAGTATTTCCCGCTGTTTGAATGCGTGTCCTATTCCACATTTTTTTAGTTCAAATATTATTCTCATAATATTTATGTGTTGTAAACTTGCATTCTTAAGCTTGTACTTTTATTTCCTTTATGAAAGTTCAGAATATTAGAAAATATTCTGGTAGCTGTATCCAAAACCAAATGTGAATCCAAGTTCTGCTCCTCTTGAAAGCCAAGATTTCATCCATTTTCTTTTCATTACTAGATTTATACTTTTGTCCACTTTCTAAAGGATTATCTGAAGAAACCTCTCTTGGGAGGCACCTTTTGAAGCTGGTATGTCTGAGATGGCCTGAAAGCACGATTCCTCTCTTTTGAATCTACTGTCTTCAGTTACTGGTGCTGATTTGATGTTGCTTTATAAATGTGTCTGACTTGTGCTCCTGAAGTTGTTATGCATCAACTCAGAAATGGGATGCAGCAGAAGAGTAAGATGACACAAAAATAAAGTTGATATGAAGTATCTTGCAAACAGGATCTAAGATATTTGGAAACTGCACTTGATTATTGCCTCTGTCTGATTTTGCTTATTTGTTCTTTGATAGATTGGGATTAGTGTGGGAGTGTTGTGACACCAGTTAGTGAAAGAGAAAAGGAATAAAAAATTTACATGTTTGCGGAAGAGCCTGTGAAACTGGAGGAAAGCCAGATGTATCAGTAGTTTTGTCCAGCTAAGTAGTAGAAGTAGCAGTAGTAGTCCAAAAACATAGGAATTGAACCCTAGCCTCCTAATCCTCAGTTTTGTTTATGCTAACATTCTTTATTAAAAATTATTTGTGAGTAGGAAGAATTAGTTCTATATGTGCAGTAAAGTCCAGATTTAGCTCACTATGATGTGGCAGATCTAATCTATGTTATATGAGTCACTCCTCTTATTTGACTGTGACCTATGTTGCTGCAAAACAGCTCTTGCTAGAAGCTTGTATGTATATAAATGTATGTGATAGTAGAGACTCCTTCCAGATTTTATTGCAGAAAAATATGGTAGCTGGTCATAAAGTATAAGAAAAGGAAAATAACTTTCCAATTTTGTGTGATATTGAACACAGCAAAGCTACTCTTGCATCTCCAAATTATCTATTACATTCTGGATGCAAATGCATGCATGCAGCTCTTTTCAATTTCACTAGAGCCTGACTCATTTAAGAAATGAGTACTATCTTGTGTACCAAATTTAGAGGCATTGATGCAATGAACTGAATACTAAACAAGCATTGAATCCTGGCAATTTCTACATGCAAAGTGCCTGTAAAAATACTTTTCCTATGTCTGAATAATAGATAAAAATTTTAAAGAAACTTATCTCATGTATAAAAGCCTTTTTTTAAAAAAGAGATTTGTAGAATATCTCAAATAGTACAGTAAATCAGATATTAATCTTCATATTTATACCCAGGAAACCATTCCTGTGTTATTTAACTTGGATAGTTTGACTGCTTCTATTTCCCTGTTTTCCTGCACTGTCACTAATTCACTCTTTCAAAGGCAAGACTTCTGGCCCACATCCATTACCTTACTCATATTCCCCTCTATAAGGCGCTACTTTCAGAGGCATCTCTATGTGCCAGCACTGCTCACATTCAGTCTGAAAAACACTTTGGCTCACCATCAGCTGCAGAACAGATCCTGTGTGGCTGCTCATCATTCTAGCAAAGTATAGTTGCTTACCATTCAGTCACTGATGGCAAAAGTCTGCCTTCACTGAAGATTTGTACATTTTCTGTGTAGCTTTTGCAAATTTGTCTCATTGTTCTTAGGGGGGGAAATTTTCCTCAAAAGTTTTGCTCAAAGACTACTGGAGTATTTGGGATATTTTTATGAGCTCACAAAAGCACAGTTTTGTTATTGTGAGCTAGCACTTGGACTTTCATCATTTCCCTCCAACCTGAATTGATGTAACTCTAGACTATTCATGTTGGGAATTACAGCCGCCTAGTGAGGTGATTGTTCCTGATGATGCAAATTATAAATATTTTTTATGTAAAGACAGGAGAAGATAGATTTATAAATTCAGTGGAATTATTTAACAACCAAATTTTATTAATTAGTCTCTTTTTTTATATTGTTTCATCTACTTCTACGAGTCACCTGTGTGTAAATATCCATGCTTACTCATTCACAATTTTTTGTCTCTACTGCATTACATAAATCTGCATTCCAATCACTAGTTTTTAATTTGTATTAGGATGTTTTTGGTGTTTCTTATTTATGTACTTTGGATGAATTCTCATTTTGAGAGGTCACATCTGTATTTTTGAATTAATAATTCAATCCTATTAATATTTTCAGCAATGACTAATCCCAAAGTGTCTGATATCAGAACTGACTGACCAACTCAAAGCAAGGGGAAAACAGAGGATTTGAAAAAAGAGGAGGAAATTAATTCTATTAATTGTTCACTTCTAAAAGGCCTGAGATGTTACCACAAAAATATAGCCACTGAAGAATCCAGAAGAGTCCAGATATAGTTCTCCAAATCTCTCTTCTCATGCAAAATTATAAAAAAGGTTCTAGAACTAAGGCTTGTTCAACTGTCAGTACCATATAAATATGATTCATATTATATAAATAATATGGTTGTCAAAATAATTTTGATATTTAATTCTCATCTATTGAAGTGTGAAATATATTAAATAGATGCAACACTGCATTTTTAGCATATGTCGATATTTATTTAGTTTTTAAACACAGATGAAGTTTTGATGCTTGTCTTCCACCCAAACTCTATGGAAGGCGGATCAATTGCAAGGTTTAAGATGACTTAAAAATTATAGACAAGTGTAATCCTCTACATCTATGATACCAAATTTAATATCAATTGATTGAATAACAGGCCAATTGGTGCACATTTCAAATGAATAGTCTCTTCTGTTCCTAGATTTAGGATTAAGTAGATGACTTATTGCATTCTTTTGTCCAATCCTGTTGTAGAATTACAATGAAATAAATAAGCAGTATTAACAAGAGCTAATCCTGCAATTTGAGCTCTGCAATGCCAAGTTTTTGTCTAGAAGCTTAGTAATCATACATTTTCCATCCTGTTTTATAGCTACAGCAATTGAATCGCAGCTAGAGACAATCAATCCAAGGGTTTAGGAAGGAAATCTGTTAGGGAAACAAAACACAGTAGGGAAGTGGAAGAGTAGGGCTTGCATCATGAAACAATACAATTTAATAGATTTTAATCATTATATTGGTTGTGTTATGCAGTGTAAATAGAAAAGAGAATCTTTATCTGATTGTCTTGAAACATGCAGTGAAAACTGATTCCTTTAGGTTCTATCTGCAAAGACTGGAGTATCAGATGTCATGGCCTTTTCTGAAATACCTTGACTAACATGATGAACTGTAATTTTGGACCCCTCTATGTGAGAACAAGAAGTGTGATCCAATAGTGCATAATTTTTTCCAAGTTGAATTGTACATTGATTATTCATCTCTTTGCTCCTTATATTTCTAAAATAGCAACTATAGCACACTTGAAAATCTTCCTGTAGCTTTTTGCCACAGATTGCCAGATTTCAAAATGCATGACAATGCAACTTCAATACACAACAATACAGATCCTATTAGAAAATTATATGGATACTAAGGCTTCTTGCAATTTTATAGTCCTCTTCCTACTGCCTCAATAACAAAAAGCAGGGGCACTTCAGAATTAGAAAAGTTTTCTTGTTTGATCTATTTTTGTATTTATGAACGGGGAAAGTGCATTTCTATCAATCATGCTTCTTTGAATCATGCTTGTTGAAAATCATGAAATATTCCTAAAACAGAATGTTTGCTCACATTCTTCTCCAGTTCAAAATAGAAAAAAAGAACAAACAAAAAAGCAAACCAAAACCTCTGCAATAATTAATGTCCTAAAAGTCACTAAAGTAATCCTGGTGCTACAGCCAGCTTCAGTAGTCTTGGTAGAATAGATGTATTTAGAGCAGTTTAAACTGCAGCTGAATCTATGTTCACAGCTCATAAAACTTTCACTTTTATGAAAATAAAACTATCCTGTGCATAAATATATGAAACAGCACAAAAATGCATTTTCAAGTTGGGCTTAACTTAAAATATACATCCATTTTATATCAATATTTGATTGGTTTAAAATGGTACACAATGCTAGGGAATGAAAAAATGGCTGAACTTCATTAAAGGAAAGCTTTTTTGGTAACTGCTGCAGTCTTTCTAGCAATACTTTATATCATTAATATCCCCTAATGAAAATTGATTTTGTTTATGTACAGTCATAATGGATATGGCCACATAATTACTGTGTTGACTGCTACTTATTAATTAATTATTAAATTTTCTTCTATAATTTACCAGGGGGAAAAAAATCAAGTATGAAACAGCATCTGTTTTCCAGTGAAGTTCAGTTTTGACTTAATTTCACAGCCGAGCAGGAAGGCGAACACCAAGCTTGAGTAACTTGCCCAAGGTCACCAAGACTACAGTCTGCCTTGATTTGAGCCAAGCACAAATCATTTTTTATTTTTGTCTACTAAACACTCGAGCTGATGTGGTTTTAGTTTTTAACAGCTGTTCCTCAAGTTATCAAGAGAGGCCAAAATCTAAGATTATTACATCAACGACTTTCTGTGTATGGCAGCCAGGCAGGCAGAAATTCTTCACCTTAGTGTAAAAGAAGAGCAATTTGAATGTAAAAAGAACACCACATTTTCACTGGCGGCTTCTCCTCTCCTCTCCTCTCCTCTCCTCTCCTCTCCTCGAGTCTCCTCGAGTCTCCTCTCCTCGAGTCTCCTCTCCTC
>JAWWMU010000106.1:73989115-74038493 GCA_035048155.1 Cinnycerthia olivascens
TCTCCTCGAGTCTCCTCGAGTCTCCTCTCCTCGAGTCTCCTCTCCTCGAGTCTCCTCGAGTCTCCTCTCCTCGAGTCTCCTCTCCTCGAGTCTCCGCTTTCCTTGTCTCATCTCTTTTCTTTTCTTGGGATAGCAGTAATACCTGTAGCAGAGTTGAAGCAGTAGATTAATGTCCATCCTGTTGCTGCAGCCTTACAATTGGTACCATCCATTCTGCTTCTGTGGTGCATGTTCTTGCCATTAAAGCAGGCATAGCTCCTACTGCAGCAGCACAGTTTTCACCCAGGTATATTAAAAGAGAGTAAAATCATTTGTTTGACCCTAATGTGTCAGGCTGCAGATCATAGAGGTTTAGCAGCCTATCTATGAGGCAATCAGATGTCTTAGGTATGCACCTTTATCTGTGAAGATTGTGTAGTTTAGGTGGATCCTGCAAGGAGATGCCTCCTGACTGATCTTTTGATTTAGACATTTTCTAGACTCATCCTCATACCCTCCAATGCCACTTGCACTTGCCTGTAGAAGTTGGAGTACACAAGTTGTTCTGTTCTCCTACCCTGTATCTGTACGGGGCAATTTGCTGGCTGTACTGGCTCCACAGGGACAGGCTGTGTTGACAACCTTAGAGTGTATTATTTAAATCCAGCAGTTATGCTTTAAATGAGGATGATGTTCCACATGACTTCCAGATTCTTTTCCAACTAATTTTTTTTTTTTTTGTTTCATCCTCTCATCTCTCCTTCTTAAGACTGCCATAACACAAATAAAAGAACAGAGGATTCTTAGGATCAGAAAACAATCATGAAATAATCTGACTTTGTAGTCCTGTGAGACAGTAATATCATCACAAAGGGAAGATGCTGGCTTCTGGAAATGCTATGCCACCTAAATTGTGCCAACAATCCTCAACTAATTTATGAGTTGCATGATTGGATGACTGGACCTCTTCTCAGTGACTTAAGTTTTATATGTCTGCCTAAGCTTATTGTGGCTTAACTTAAAGGCATAGTATATTTATGTAATAAAATATACCATTACATGATATGTGTATTATCTCTTCCCACTTGTCTGCTGAATAGAAATTTCTAGTTTTCTCTTGTTGCAAAGGAAACATTGTAGCACATGTTTTATGGCTGCAGAAAGAGGCTGTCTCTCCTTTCTTTCTCTGAAGAACTGGAAAACCACAGCTGATGTCACTTCTGTTGTTTGTTTTTCTAGTCTTTTCATAGCACCAGGCAATCATGTATATAAGGATTTGTATTCAGATAAAAAGGCTCTTATTTGCAGGTACTTTAGTATTGGCAGCTAAAAAATTGAAAAACATGGTGAAACAAATGGGTTCTTAACTTCAAGACAAAATAGTGACCCACTGAAAAACCCCGCAATCAAAAATTGATCCTAGAAACATTTAGAGATTCAGAAATTTACTGGAGATTTAAAGATAATACGCATACCTTGAAGACATAACTGCAAAGACTTGTGTTTCAGAAAACTAAGTCTAACAAAGTATATGATTACAGCAGTACCCAGGTAAGAGATTTTAGGAGCGTATTTTAAAATTTACTGAAAGGCACAAATGAAATTGGGCAGTAAACAGGAATTTTAGGTGCGTTCATGTCTTAGTTTGAAGACAGGTATGCCTGCTAGGAAAAGCAGAAGTCTTTCTCTTACAATGGAGAAACTAAACTTCCTCTCTCCAAACTGCTATAATTTTGGAATTAAAGGGGCTTCCAGGCAAATAATTTGGTATAAGAATAACAGTTCTTTACTAATGAGTCTAACAAAATAACAGTAACTATAGTATTAGCACCAAACAGAGATAGGAAACAGCCACAGTTTTCTTTGATGCTGGCACCTTTCCAGAGGGAGGGTGACCAGGAGTCTTGAGGGACGAGATGGATCCAAAGCTCAGCAGCAGGGGTTGAAGCTGTAGGAAACGTCCCAGCAGGCAGGAGAAGCAACGTGGAGAAACCCAGAGCAAAACCGAAGCAGCCGTGGGTACAAAGCGATGGGACAGCAGGTCCCGGCAGGCAGGGAGAGACCAGGGTCTGAATTCTCGGGGAACCCACGAGAGTCGCTCCGAGCTCGCTCGGACTAAAAAGATGTTCTTATTAACAACCTGAGATGAAAGTTGGCTGACCATTGTATTACATGGAGAAGCAAAGACGTTTGTCTTTCATTTTATTTCTTTCAAGTAAAAAAAGAAAGCATCTTCAAAGCATCCACAGCCTCTTTTGCAGGAGGCCTGAAATATATTTAATATAGATAGCCCTTGGAAAATAATAATCCCAGTAATAGCCCATAAAGTCCCAGTTGGAGGAGTACATGTAAAAATCAAAATGTTAACTTTTGGTATGGTATAGAAAAAAAAGAGGTAATCTAGTATTCATAGCTATCATATATTCTACCTAAGTTTTTAAATATCCATTGTCTTGATTCTATCACCCTTATATATGCAGTTCAATTTCTTTGTCTCTATTTGATCCTTCTGAAACTGTGTATGAAAGAAGACCCAGGCATTGAGCATGGGGCACCTAAATGAGAAATAACACAGCAGAAACTGTGTTTGCCTAAATCTATTGGAAGATTCAAGCCAGGAAAAACAAAACAAAAGAAAATACTCTCAGAGAGATGGATGACTAACTTGTGATGGAACATTTTGTAAGAAGATTGTGTGTTTATGTAATGGCTGAAAAAAAACATGACAAACTTAACAAAGTGTTAACTCCACAGATTAAGAAGCAGTATTTAGTGTAAAACTTGAAGAATGATGTAGGCATGGTAAAATGAAATCAGGTAGTGGTTGCTGTGAGAAAAATTGTCACAGCAGCAGGATTTTTAGAGTAGTCTCCAAAGGCATGGATTGTGGGTTTCAAATAAAATATCTTAAAAACACTAAAACCTCCATACTTTCCCCCATAGGACCCATGTCTAATTTTGCAGCAATTAATAATCAAAAATATTTTCCAATTGTAACACATCATACTGGCAAACACAGGCATACAGATGTGCTGGCACAAGTCAGGAGCAACAGAAAAAGCATACTAGTAAATCCTTTCTGGTAACTATATTTTTCCATCATGTACATCTGCCACTTAAATAAATCCAAAAGAAAAAGTTACTGGCCTACATTCTTAGAATGTGGGAGGATGAATTTAAAGGCCTCACTAAAATAACTAAATTAATCTCCCAAGTTTAAGGGTAGATTTGAGGTCCATCATCTTTGGAACACCATGGAATTTATCCAGATGTTGAATTGTGGATTCCAGGCAACTTTTTCTTCCAAATTTTGTGTTTGATGTTGTTCTCCTAAATATTTATTTAAAGATCAAGAGTAAGTTTCCCTTTTTTCTCACCAAAACTTAAGGAAAAAAAATCAGATGTTTTGATCTATGGGCAGATGCTGTACTTCTGATATTCTTGCTGTTACTTATTTAGTAGCTTGACATTAGGAATGTGCAGGTTCAGCCACACTTGACACCTGTGGTGCAATGTTGCGGTAGTCACAAGAACTGAGCCAGCTTATTTCAACTGAGGACTGTGTCCCCTACTACTAAAATTATTTCTTGGCAGCTCTGCATTAGTATAAACTTGGGAAATTTCTTTTTTTCCTTTTACTTTCTAATTTTTTGGAGGGGAGTAGCAAAATTGTCACTGAATGAATGCTGAAGAAAGCAAGACTCAGAGATAAAGCAATTTCTTTTTCTTTCATCTAACCTCTTTGATTACAGAGGTCAGAATCCAAGGATCAGATCAGATCACCTAACCTGTTGGGTAGCTTTACACAAGAGACAGTGCAGTCCAATGTCTGCTTTGTTTTTAAGCTGCTCCTGCCAAGCAGATTGCCATTTAAATTCAGGCAGTCAGCTGCTGCTACTAACTACTGTCATTAATACCATGGCTTTGAGCACTGTTTCACTGTTGCAAATGTTTCATAAATTTGCTTTTCTCCCTTCTGCTGTGTTCCTTTAAAAACAGCACCCGTGTGTCTTATTGGGAGCTCTGAGAGCAACCAGCCTCCACGGCATTTATTAGTGGCAGGAAGCAGCAGAGTTTTGTGGGCTCCGACAGAGAAGTTAAATAGCCTCAAACATTTTCTATCAGCTTAAAGCAGTGTGCTCAATGGTGCAAGCATACACTTTGCTTCTTTTGCCTTAGAATCACCCTGGGACATCCACTCTGAAAGCAGATTTGAATGAGCTTGAAAATTCAAGATAGGCTTCATTGCCAATCTGTCAACAGACCCTAAAAATGATAAAAAAATAAAACAGAATAAAGTGACAACTCAGAAGAGGAAACTGCTTGGCACACTCCATGCCCCTCTTTGTCTCTTCTGACTGTCAACTATCAATATTTATATTCAGTGGTGTAAACCTGGCCAAATTAGAGACATAAGAGAGCACTGCTGAAATCAAAATTCTGTCACAACTCAGAGTTGGTCTTGACTTTTGTTTCATTAAAAATTTAATTGGAACCAAACTGTGCAGTCACAAACCTCATCAGTGCTTCCTGTTCACAACACTAAAGAATCAGATGCTCAAACATAGCAAATTAGTGAAGAGCATGTTTACACTCTGCTCCCTTATTACTGAAAATGATTATTTGATAAACAAAGAGGCGCAGCCAGGAAGAAACCAGCATGTGTTGACAGAATTAGCAGGCCTTGGTGACTGCACCTACTACCTCTATGTGGCTCAAGAATGGTACCTCAATGAGTAGTCTTGAAGAACTGATGAATAAAAGAGAGCATCCAGCTGCCTCTGAGCTCCATATTAACCTCAGGGCACAAATGGTAGGGGCTCTGACTCCACGCAGTCCTGGCAGCACTGCTCGAAACCAGCAAGCTTTCTTAGGAGTGTGAAAGGGAAGCTTGTTTGCAATACCCAGGAAGAGCTTAGGGGGACAGCACCCCACTGCAGACAGGATCTTCTCACCACGAGAATCATTCCTAGGCAGAGCAGATGTTCCTGAGTAGGAAGCTGTATGATACCACCATAACCTTCCTACTTTAAAGCTTACCCAGTCCAGCCATTCTGTGTGGCTGACCAATGAAAATTAAGCTGAGAAAGATTTTTTTTTTTTAATAATTTCTGAGGCTTTAAAAGATCAGGCTTTGCCTTGGGAATAAAGGTATTGTTGAGAGTCAGGCAAGCTTTTAAATGGTTTCATTTCAAACAGCTTGCAGCTGGAAGATGGAATAATGAAAATCTCTTAGGAAGGTAACAAATACCAAGAGTTCAAGAACAACAGAACAAATCTACATTTCTGTAAATGACTTCTTAGCTGAGATTAGGACTGATATGGGAAATTGATACTCAGGCAAGCAAAACTTAAACATACATGGCTAAAGAAAATAAGGGAAGAGTAACAGTAGTGTTATAGTTTTCTGTGGAATTACTAATGGGGAATTCATTGGATTATGTATTTTTAATAAGAAAAAAATGTTAATTTATTGGGATTAATATTAATTACAACCCTGCTAGTTTTTTTGCCAGTGGGATTGCCATGAAATGGCAATTCTTTAGTTGTACACTAAAAAATATACTTAAGGTACTTGGAAAGTCTTTTGTATTTGATTGAGAAGCCCTTAAATCTGCTTAATTTGGTCTGCTGAATCACACAGGGAATAGACTTAAACCCAGAGATAGTGGGAAACAACCACAATTTATGTGGTTTCTATGTCCTCTTAAATAGGATTCAAATTATTTTAGTAATCCCTGCCTGCAGTTTGCACTTTGACTACTCCTGCATCAGAGCACCCAGACTGCCTGCTGGGAAGCCCGGTCAGAGACACAAGGGTCTCCTCCTGGCCATTTAGTTGTCTTCATACTGATATGTTCCCAGGCTCCAGCTCTGTCTCCTTACCCTTCTTGCTTGATCTGAGCAGGTACTACTCTTCCACTCTCCTTTATCACTCCGTAGGTCTTTGGGAAAACCTGTTTTTGGAGGTTTTAGAACAATTAATTCACATTAATGCTATTAAAATGATTTCATTAAGTCATCTCAGACCCACCCACCCAGCCATCTTTTAACAAATTTATAGCTTTTATATTTTTCTGGTTTCAGAATCAGCTGGTTTATTGTCATTTAATTATTGATTACTTCAATAACACCTGCATTGGCAAGAGTATTTTGTTTTGTTACTCAATGCACTGGCTACAATACTTTTACTTTTCTTTAGAGATTCCAGAACTATTATGAGAGAAGTGATCTGAGTCTGGCCATACAGTATACTTCTACAATAAAATAAATAAATGGGACTGGAAATGCTTTTATCCTGATGAAAACAAGAAATAACTATACTGTAGAAGTATCATGTCTGTTTTCCTACCATGAAGCAGCTTCAGCGTTACCCTATGTGTTTCACAGCCCATCATTGGGGTGTTTGTGTAGTGGGGGGTGGGGAGTGGGGGTGCATGTGTGTGTCTGTGTGTGAAACATATTCTAAAAGATGGTTTAGAAGCATAGCTACATTTTATTGCACAATATGCAGTAATTTAGATTTAGCCTTTGAATCCACAAAAAATTTTTGCGCTTGCATAACAAAACTGAAGGTCTGTCTTCCAGTTGTACTGTACAACGAAAGTCTTATGCAGCCAGGTCATTTCTCAAAGTGCTAATTACATGTTTCACACCCGGCTCATCTTTACGTATCTGTGATGTTATTGCTGCTCGAGGTAAAGTGAACAAACCGAAATTACTGTGTACGTAGCTGAAAAGCAAATATGGTCGTGTAACACCTTTTTATTCTCCTACTTCATAAACAGATGAAAGTTGTGTGCATTGGGCCCAGGTGCCCCGGTTGGTGTTGGTCTGTTCCGGGGCTGTTCCGGGGCTGTTTCGGTGCCAGCGGCTGCAGCGGCCCCAGCGCAGGGCCCGGCTGAGCCCCTGAGCCCCGGGCGGGCGGGCGAGAGCCCCNNNNGCCCTGCGGCCACTGGGACAGAGCCCGGCGGGACAGCGATGGCCCTGCGGCCACTGGGACACAGCCCGGCGGGACAGTGATGGCCCTGCGGTCACTGGGACACAGCCCGGCGAGACAGCTTTCGACACCATCTCTCACAGGATCCTTCTGGCCACAACGTCAGTGCACAGCTGGATAGACACATCCTGTGATGGGTGAGCGACTGGCTCACGTGTCAGGCAGAAAGGATTAGGAGGAATGGGGTGACATCTGCTGACCTAACAATAGTGAGGTTCCACTAGTGGGCCTCCATCCTCAGTCTTATGCTCTTCAACAGTCATAAATTATTTGGATGCAGACCTCAAAGGTTTCAGAGCAAGTTCGCAGATGATATGAAATTGTGAGGAGCTGTTGACTCCCTGCAGAGACATCTTTACAAATCAGAGGGCTGGGCAATCACCAGCCATATGAAGATTAGCAAAGACAAGCGCTGGATTCTGCGCCGGAGATGGGACAATCCTGGATGTAGAGACAGACTGGGGAATGAGAGGCTGGACATCAATGCCATGGAAAGGGAGCTGGTGATCCTTGTCAGTGGCAAGCTGAACATGAGCCAGCAGTGCCCTGGCAGCCAGGGGAACCAACCTTGTCCTGGGGACATCAGGCACAGCATCACAGCCAGGCAAGGGAGGGGATTGTCCTGCTCTGCTCTGAGCTGGGGCAGCCTCACCTCGAGTGCTGGGGGCAGGTTTGGGTGCCACAATGTGAGAAAAGCATTAAGCTCTTGGGGAGCGTCCAAAGGAGGGCCATGAGGATATTAAAGGGCCTTGAAGAGAAGACATATGAGGAGTGGCTGAGGTTACTTGGTCTGTTCAGCCTGGAGGAGTCTGAGACTTCCTCGTGACAAGAAGAGAAAGGGCAGACGTTCTCTTTGTGTTGACTGATGGCAGGATCCGAGGCAAAGACCTGAGTTTGTGTCAGGGGAGGTTTAACCTGTGTTTTAGAAAAAGGTTCTTCCCCCAGATGGTGGTTAGGCATTGGAACAGCTTCCCAGGGAAGTGGTCAGAGCACCAAGACTGACAGAGTTCAAGAAGTATTTGGAAAATGCTGTCAGGGACATGGTGTGACTCTTAGGGATGGTGCTGTGCAGGGCCAGGATTTGGACTCAATAATCCTTCTGGGTCCCTTCCAACTCAACATTTTCCATGATTCCATGATTCTTTGGTCTCAACACGAGTTTTTTCATGTTATTTTTTTTCCCATGTCCTGTTAAGTGAGAGTAGCTGAATGCGTGTGTGGCAGCCAGTCAAGGTCCACCCATGACTTTAACTTAAGAAAATGAAATCTAAACATTTCTTTCAAATGCTTCACTTAAAAACAAAACAAAAAAATAAACAAACAAAAAACCCAAAAAAACCCTCAAAAAACAAACAAAAAACACTATTGAGAACTACGCATAATGTGAAAACTTGAGGTGATGTCAGCTAAATTCAGATTTTGCAAAAATAATAAGTTTTTCATTTTATTCTTAGTTAGTGGCATATTATTTTGTTTGAAATCATTCTTCTTTGAAGAATTGATTTCTTCCCTGTATATTCAAGTCTCTTTAAAGAGAAGTAGGATGGAATTAATCTACCTTATTCCACTGTGGGAATATCTAAGTGCTATAAATTAAGGGATTCCAAAGTTAAGCATATCTAGAATTTGGATGTCTTAAAGGACAGCTTAATAATTATTAATGAATGAAAGCTCTAAATTATCTCCTCACAGACTTTATCCAGTTAGGTGAGCTATCATCAGATGAGGACATTATTTTTTGGAAATACTGTGGTGCTAAACTCATAAAGGTATAATTTTAAAGTTTTTTTTAACTTTCCATGCAGACAACAGCATTAAATACAAGTTTACAGGGTTCACTTATTTCCACACAGTTTTGTAATGATCATATTCTTTGAATAACGGATGTTTTATTGCCATTTCAAATGAAAGGGGAATTGTTCCCTGTTTTTGTTAATTGCGTTGCTACAGCAGAAACGTGGTTTACTATTCTTTTACACCCATCAGCTTAATAGAATATTAGAATAATAGACTTTGGAAGAGGTGAACCGTCATGATTTATTGAACCGAGAGGTAAATATTCATCAAGCAACTACAATTAGCTTCTGCTTGTTCTCTTCATTTGCAGAAAATGTAGGTGGTAAAAAGAGGCTTGTGAAATGTGAAAATAACTACATCATTCAAGTCCAATTACCAACTGATCTAAAGTGGATCTGAAGAACTGTAATTTATAAGTCAATACAACAAAATTGATTTTTAACAAAAATAAAAAAAAAAGCATAAACTATTTTCTTTCTATCTTTTCTGTCTCTGATCATGTACTTCTAATTCCTCATAGGCCTAACGATTATAAAGGAAAATGGTGAAAATCCTCTTAAAACATCAAGATACTATTTAATGTTTTTAAGCTGAAGCAATGAATTATTGCAAAGTTGACATCTTAAACTTTGTAGTTCTGTTGGCTGGCATTTTTCTATCACTCCTAATTCATTAGATGAGAAACTGCTAACATTTGTTTCTGTTTTACACGTACAGAAATCACACTGTGTTTTCGTCCTCCCTATGTATGTGTTCAGAAATGAACAATGTTATTGGAGGGTTTGGATGCAAGAGAGGTAATTGTCTACTAATTTAGATTTAGACTAAAACTGGAACATTATCTGGAACATAACTGCAACCATCACCCTTTTTGATTACAGAGAATGATCTGTCAACACATCTACAGAGCTAATGTTAAGTTTGATTTGAACTGAAAGAGTCTGATTCAAATCTTGCCATAAATCCTTTACATAATTATAAGCTCAATTAAAGGATGAGTGTAAAGGAAACAATATTAGTCATTTGCAAGAAATTTGTGACTCATTTTACTGCTTATCATGTTGCTACAGAAATGCAGAAAGTAATTGAACCTATACGAAAGAAAACTCCAAAAACAAACAAACAAAAGCTAAGGAATGAGGCTGTTAGGAGACTTCCTTTGGCTAGACCAGAGGTCAGG
This sequence comes from Cinnycerthia olivascens, assembly GCA_035048155.1. NCBI lineage: Eukaryota > Metazoa > Chordata > Aves > Passeriformes > Certhiidae > Cinnycerthia > Cinnycerthia olivascens. Next base: position 73,999,072 of record JAWWMU010000106.1, read on the forward strand.
TATGCCCCCATCTATGTCCTGATTCTGCAAATGTGTGATATGCAGTGGACAACTGTTATGCCCCAGCCCTCTTTTATGGGAAGGTAATTTGATTCACTCTGGGTGGTGCATGGGAGAAACAATAAAATTCTCAGAAATTCTCAATAACAGACTTTAAACTTTTAAACTTTAGAATATTAAGGTGAAATAAATTACTCGGCAAATTTTAAAACAACATCCCGACAAAGTAAGGGACTTCACAGACTTTAACTAAGCAAGCTTAAACTTAGCCAATTTTAATTTATCCAGACCCAAGAAAGCACTTACTAAGGTATTGACAAATTTTTAGTCTGGCTTACAATATACTTTGAGAAGCAGTAAGAAAAAGAAAGAGAGAAAGAAAGAGAAACAAAGGATAATCGTAGAAAGACAGCACTACCTGAGGATCCAACCACAAGACTCAATTGCTGTAATTTAGATATACATTGGTGGAAGTGGTGGTTGCAGTCTTGATTCATTGTGGGTGGGGAAGCCCACAAAACACAAAGTTGAGTGTGTTAACATCCATTTAGGTTTACATGGGAACATCCAGGGGATGTTGCAACACTGTGGATCATGTGTAGTCCTCTAAGGTGGAAGGCCTCAGAAAAGAATCTGGAGGGCTTATGGCCCCTTCTAAGACAAGACTCTCTCTCTCTCACATCAGCTCAGTGGAGTTGAGGCAATCATTCCCCGTCAGAGTGGATGAACATCTTCAGGCCTCTGTGTCAATGTCCCAGTATCTTCCCTGGGTAGGAGAGTTTCACAACTGAGCCAGTTGGGTAAGGGAGGACATCGGCATGGTGAAAAGTGCTATCCCACTTCCACAGTGTCTGCTTCTTATTGTCTTCTTCCCTTGTCTGATAAATCCCAGCTTATTGCTAAACAAAGGTTGATGTGTTGTGGTTATCCTCTGGTGCTCACTGCCTCTGCACCTGGGCTGTTCCCTTGCACACTGTCAGTGCAGCACCTGGTGCTTTTGCAAATGGCTAATTATTAACCACTAACATCTCAGTCTCACAGCCACACAATAGCTTACTGCCTGCCTGTGCACAATTTTTCCTCCAAAAGTTGGGAGCTGCATTTAACACAGTTCCAAAATAAAGTTGTAACCAATCCAGGTGCTTGGAGGTACTCTTGAGTCCTTTTCTGAAGCAGGCAGTGTTTTCTCAGGTCAGAATATTTTTTTACCTCACAAAGAAGTGGCAGCTACTGTTTCTTCTAGCATGAGAATTATTACGTCCATGGACACATTTTGCCACTGAGCAAAGTGCAACAGGTAAATCAGGTAAATCACCTACTGGGATTTGGCTGCTGAAATTTTGTTGAATCACAACTTTGATTATTTTAAGCAGAAGAAAAGACAAGCATGAATTCATTATTATAATTCCTCTGACACTTTATTTTAATTATCTGATTTTGCATGTTTCATTGAATGTGTAGAAATGTTGATATTCCTGTAGCAGTAATGACTTTATGGACATTAATGCTAGAGTGTAATGCAATTCCTGGTACAGAAAATGTATACGTCAAGCACTTACATAATAAAATTGTTTCATTTTTGACATAATAGTCATACATTTTAAAAACAGAATTTGCAGATTCATAATACAATAATTTGCAGATTCATAATACAATAATTTTATAGTGTTTGTGCAAATGCTCTTTACCATGCTTAGAGGTTCATGCATACTAAGTGAAAAATGTTGCTTTTGTGGAAGATTTTTGAGCTAGATAATTGCAGAGGTGTTCACCCTTTTCAAAGATCAGGTTGTTTGCTTTCTACAAAAAAGCAAGACAGGAAGTCATATTTTTAGAGTATTTTATTTGAAGATGTAATTAAGTGACTAACCCTTTCCTAAATATGTCCTTTTACACTTCAAGGAATGTTTTTCACTCCTAGTTACCTTCAAAGTTCTAGGCCAGTGCATAATTTTTTTGTCTCAGACTTAGAGGGGAAAAATAGCCCCAATAACAGAAGAAAAAGAAGGAAAAAACCCAACAATAAAGACAAACCAACCAAACCTCCCTTAATGGGGAATCCTGATATTTTGTTCTACCCTGGCCATTGTACCCACATGAGCCTTCTGTTAGTGCTCATGGGGGCTACCCACACAGGAAATACAGTAAAAAACTTTCTGAGAAAGACACCGCTCAGAATTTATTTGCTACACCTGTTCAAATACTCCACAGGAGTAATTAAACTTTAGTACCAGCCAGTTCTACCTTCCCCAAACCTGCCGTTCTCAGCAACTGCAGAAGAAATTAATTTATTTATTTAAATAAGGAGGATAATATTTAGCTAAATACAAGAACAAATAACTCCTCTTTTATTCCTTTGCTGCAGTGTTAATGCTGCTGCAAAATATTATGAGTTATCTGTCCCCTGATGACATCCATATTCTCAGGCTTTATTGAAAGAAATCTGTAAAAGTGTGATTCTTCTGGTGATCCATTGCTGCAGTTTTATGATATGACCAACACCTCTCCATTGCTAGGTGATACTATGGGCTGTGCAGGGATATCCAGGCATTTAATACTTGCAATTTCCACATGATTAAATAAATAGCACCTCTAGGTCAAGTCCAAAGCACCATTAAATAGTGGAACTGAGCAGAAGCCTTTCAATGGAATTCTGCTAATTTTAATACAGTGTAAAAGAAATTGTCCTTACTCCCCCTCAAGTCACAGAGAACAGACCATTTGCATATAAATTTCACTGCTGCAGCTTTTGCATAATGACAAAAATGCACCTATTCAAGGCTAGTTCAAAATATGGAGTGTGGATGCCTAAAGAAGCTGGTTTTAGATGTAATAATATTGGATATGGTATTTTCTCTTGGGTAGTATGAAACAGAAAATGGTACATCTCTAAATATACTATGATTATTTGTGACCCATGATTCCCAGATTTTTGATTTTGTCTCAAATTCCCCTAGTTTATGGGTTTGGTTTTTTTTAAGAATCAAAATAATGCCAGCTGTAGCACTCTTAGCATGGTGGCCTCTTTTGCATCTCCTCAATGATAACTGCTCTACTAACCCTCATGCATGTAATGATCAAAGTTCTTTTTTGATGTGTCTTAATTTAGCATGATTCAAAATATGATACTTATAAAAATTAAAAAACACAAAGCAGTTCTAGCTGCTGTAAGAAATGCATTGTAAACATTGGGACAAGTTTGCAAGAATAGAGACTGAACAGGAGAAATGTTGGCGATTACATGACACATGAAAAAAACCCCTCGCCTTTATTAAATCTATTTACCTTGGATCTGACTGTTTCAAAGTTTGGGTTTTTTTCTGAAAATAAGCATGAATTGTGAATTGCTGTATTCATATTTTACTAGATACGTTACCTTTTGTTGTTGTTACAAATAGCATATAAAAGACCTACTTGCAGTTGTATTTTTTATCAATATTACAGTGACTAAGACAAAATTAAGCACATTAATAGGCGTAAGGATATACAATTATTAAATACGCAGATCCTAAATAATAAAATTTAATACTAAGTTTAATTAGTTTTGTAATTATTCTAAGTTTAATTAGTTTTGTAATTTCATCCTCTATTTCAAAATTGAGTGGGCACATTTTTCTGAAGATATCATCACTATATTTTCGTAGACAAACCAGTTATTTTAAGGACATGTCCTTAACAAGTTTACATGGATTAGTAGGTCTTAAGAATTCCACAGAATGCTATTATGCTCATTAACTCATGTTGCTCTTTTCATTGTATCTGTACATGTTCCTACATCCAGAACAAATAATGTTTTGTTTTTTTTCTTCTCCTTTTCCCTTGCTGGTCAAAGATGAGAATAAGTAGGGTCAAAAAAAGAAAAAGAAAAGTAGTGTTTCCTAAAGTTTGTGATGGTGCTACATTTTCTCCTTAATTGGGCTCTGGCTTGGTTGGCATACTTCTCTGCCTTCAGTTTTGTAGTATCTGAAATTTTTTATTACACCAGCTGTGTAAGGATGCTGTCTGCTCTATCTGCACAAGTACAAAAAGATGGAAATTCTGATCTCATTTTCTTTCAGATCTTTTATTATTTTTTTCAATTCTGTGTTGAATTTTAGTTTTACATTAGTGAAATTCTTCCTTCATTGGCTTGTTGGTTGGTTGTTTTCAAGCTTTTTTGAGTTTTTTTGGTGCTGTAGTTACTGCTGAGACATCATAGAATCATAGAAAGATTTGGATTGGAAGGAACCCTAAAGATCATTAGTTCCAGCCCCCCTTGGAGGCGGAACACTGTCCGACTAGTCCAGGTGCTCAGAGCTCCGTCCAACCATGCCTTGAACACTTCCAGGGATGGGCCATGCACAGCTTCTCTAGACAACCTGCTCCAGTGGCTCACCACCCTTAGAGCAAATAATTTCTTCCTAATATCTAATCTAAACCTATCCTCTCTCAAACTCATTCCCACTTGTCCTGTCACTACATGCCCTTATAAAAGTCCCTCTCCAGCTTTCCTGTAGGTTCCCTTCAGGTACTAGAAGGCTGCTATGAGGTCCTATGAGATGTCTGCAGAGCATTTTCTTGTTCAGTCTATACAACTCCAGCTCTCTTAGCCTGTCTTCATAGAAGAGGTGCTCCAGCCCTCTGATTCTCTTCCTGACTCTCCTTCCTCTTGAATTTAATTTTTTGCATAATTTCAAATACTTGCTCTTATTGCTACCATACAGTTTCCCAGTTCGCTTCCTAAGCCTTAGTGGCTGAAAGCTTGTGATAAGTTCTGGAGATTTTCAGGTGTTGATGGAAATTAAACTATCATCTGATAGTTTAATTCTTTTTTGCCACACTTGCTACTCATAGGTACAGATGCACCTGTGAGAGCTTGAACAGTTTTCTTACATCTATTCAAAAGGTTTCCTCTGCAGTGATGTTTTCAGCTTTCCAGTTCTTCCATGCAAGGTATTTTTTTTTTCCTGGTTCAACTGTTCCTTCCACCTGAAGCCAAAAATTCTGCTACCAGTCTGTTTTATTTAGTGTTTAAGTTCCCATGGCATAAGATCAGTCTCTTCCTTTTACCACTGCTTTTGAACAGCTTATGACAAATTCTGTCATATGTTAGGGAATTGCAGACATTAATATTTCCCTTTGCAACTTTCATATTTTCTTTATTTTCACTTAAAAAAGTCCAAAGAACAGTAGTTCTTCTGTCCTTACATAACTCAACAACTTTCTAGTCCTCTGACTGGAAAGTTCTTTTCAGTATTCAGTTTTGGTCCTTCTTCAGTTCTCTTTTTATTTTTTTTTCTGTTAATTTCCCACCCCAGCAGTAATACTCTGATTCTAAGAGTCTCACTGCTGCTGTAGAAAGATGAGTAGCTGCATCTCCTTCATGCACCTTGTGCTTCTTATTGCATGTTTTGTATTGAAGAGTTTATTAAGTGAATAGCTCTTAAATAGTCAGACAAATCCTGAGGCAGTGTTTGGTGAGAAAATCTGCTGCTTTTTTAGAAGAGGTTGAAAACCTAAGGGATATAGCAACCCTAATTAAAGCTCAAGAGAATTTTGAAGCCAGGAAGATGCAGTGCAGCAATAAAAAGCTACTGAAGTTTGTGGTCATAAAGTCTAACATTAACTATTTCAATCTGAAGTGAAGCATAAAATGAGAAATGTCAGTGCCTGATTTTAACAATGCCTGATTCTCAGGAGAGAACTGAAACAGAAGACATCGAGACACCTAGGAAATCTCTCTTGTATGGCAGTGACTGTTCATTTTTTCAGTTCTAATAAATTACAGAGCTCAAGCTGTGTAACTCTTCAGAGAACTTCAGTTTAACTGCTTAAAAGAGAAGCTAAATCAATTTGTGAAAGAATTTTTTAAGTAACATAGTGCCAAGAATAAGTACGTAAATCAGTTGTTCAGAAGCCATATTCAGATACTCCAAGGGTCGATGAGAGACACCAAAATTAGGCATTATTGATGGATCAGATGTGCAGAATAGTTTTATTATACCAGAGCCCAAATTCAAATTTCTGGCACTCTGCTTTTTACTTATATAGCTCCAAGGGAGTTTAAGAATGGCTGATAGTGTGCCATATGTATAGCAGCTAACAAATACTTGCTCTGCAACAGTGTATGATCAGCTAATATCATCATATTCATCTCTAAACAGCCTTTAGGAAAAGAACCCCAAACCAGAATTCTCATTAAAGAAGAAAATGAAGTAGGGATATCTGAAGTAAGCTGTCATGGACTAGATAATCTCTATTTTTCTGATTATTTAGTGAAATAGTACTGACTTGTTTACTGTCCAGCAGGTGTAGGTAGACATCACCTGTGAGTTTTTACATCATTGTAACTATGTAGGTTGTTTTCTGTGTTATTGATGCATAAATCACATGAGATTTTTTTCATCTGAATGAAAACAGATGCTAGCCTTCATTCTATTTGATATTTATTTTATACAAGCTTTTGTTAAATTATAAGCATATTTCTCAAAACCACCTTTTTCCAGTTGATTGTTACATGTTAATGAGACTGTCATTCATTCAAAGAAAGTTTTTTAGATTAAATAGCAGGAGTCATACTGAGATGCTAAAATGAATACATTACAATAATTGAGCTTTCAATTTACTGAGAGCAAACAACATGAGTGACGGGCAACAACTAGATCATCAGAAACTTTCTTTTGCTGCTTTATGCATTTGATTAGTTTTTCACAGCTTTGACACAATTTTCTTCACCTTGAAATGACTGACTTATTGACTTCTGTGTCCTTCTTTCTCTATGCTCAATCTTTTCAGTATGGCTTCATGCTCTTGTTTTCCTTCTTTTTACCTGTTTCCTCTCATTGAATTTAGTTCATGACGGGGTTTATGAAAGCAATGTCATGAAGTCACATGCAAATAGCTGCTTAAATGTATATCCAGTCTGGTACCATGCCTCTGACAAGCTTTTTCAAAAGGTGCCAGAATATTTTGGAAGCTGAAATGGTGAACTCACTGATAGTTTGGTGATGTAGACTCATATTTGTGATTCTTTTTCCATCTTGTCTTCTTTGTAATCTCCTGCATTATGTCAGGTCATTAAGAGAAAGCAGTCATAAAAAGATAAAGATAAATTTGACTCTAAAGGTTTCCCAGAGTGAAACTTTAACAAAGAAAAAAAAGAAAAGGCACCTGTGCATGAAAACATTTTGTGTAATGATCAATATATAATTATAATATAATTATGGCTTTCAAATGAATGTAGATAGTATTAGCCTAAAATGCAATTAAAAAAGTAGATGTGGAGATGTCTTTAACATGTCCCAGTATGGCCATTATTTTAGTATTATTTTTCCTGTAAATGGGCCTGCCTTTGTGCCCCATTTGCATGTGATAGATATATCCTTCTAATATTATAATAGTAAATGTTAAATTGCAACCAGAGGTAGCATTTTAATCTACTTGCTTTTGCATTTTCAAATTATTGTCTCTACATCTGTGATCATTATGTGTTTAACCCAATTTGTAGCATTATCTACAATTTACATCCTATTATTTTAAAAGAAGCAAACTCTGGCCCTGGTGAACAATCTGTGTAAAAGAGAAAAATATACAACATAGGCTGCTTTCTCTATTCCCTTAATTAGACTGGAAGTGCTGTGTTATTGATAACTTATGACTAGGGATGCCAGATGATTTTCTACAATGTTTGTGCTTCCTGATCCAGCAGATTAATTAGATGTCCTTAGGGAATTTTGAACACTTTTTCCTTAGAATTTTTATTTCTGTCCTCTAGATTTCGCTTTTAGCATAATTACAAGAAAAGTTAGGCACTGCAGGAACTGCATATGTTGGACAGCAAGTAGATGTAGCTTCTCCTCTTTACTGGAATAAAAATACACAGAAAAAAAATGATAAAGTTCACTGAAAAGTAGATCAATAATTACACATGCAAACATACAGAATGAAATTTTTCTTTATGATATGAATGTTAATATGCTTGTATATTTCGTCTCTTGCAGTTTCTTTCTCACAAAGTGGGGTTTTTTTTACTATTAAGAAGCACAGGAAAAGATGTCTGCATTGTCAACTACTTAAATGCATTTTAATATAGCTTATATTGGATAGCAAGGGCTAATATGGAATTTTCTAATTTCAACACATATCTCTCACCATATAGCTAGGTGAAAACTGGAAGGATATTTCTGTGTTTCTTTTTGGTGGAGTAATTTGTATGATGTCATATGAATATGACGTAGTTGTGTACATCCACAGATGTCTGACTTCTGGATAAAAAGCAAAATGTTGCATACTGCTTTTCGGGAGGAATAGAATTACACTGCCCGATCACTCAGTCACAATAGGAAAAAAAACATCACATGTATTATAACAACATTTGTGGGGAAAAGCATGAGATGTTTCCTAAACAGTGAGTTCATTACAATGTAATTGACATTTTTACCCTGATACTATGGAGCTGTTCTAGCCCAACATGTACTGTGGTCCTTTCAAGCATTCTTTCTCTGTGCTGCCCGATTTACTGCTTGCAGAGAATCCATTTAAAACAGACCACAGGAACAAATAAAAAAAATGGAGAAATGAACTCAGACTTGTTTACTGCAAAATCCTCTCTGCTCCTCTACATCAATTAATAATAGCCAAAAATGGTAATATTACTACTCCCATGAATAAAGTTCCTATGCTACAGGTAGATGACACTAAAAGCTCCGCAATGAAAAAGGGCTTAAATAAGCAAATAAATATTTTTTGAAACATTAGATAACACTCAGGACTATTTTCATAATATTTTGATAAACCTCGCTATTTCGGTCAGCTTATTGTTTTCTAAAAGCAAGTATTCAGCTTTTCAGAAGTAGCTTCATAAACCAAGAAGAAAAATCACAGTTGGCATGGATGGCTTACTTACATGGATGACAGAAGGTACTCTTCACTGCCAGAGGAAAAAAAAGCTTCTCTTCCTTCCTTGCTTATTTCAAATACTGCTTCTTAATATAGTGAATCATTCCTTTTCTACAGTAAAATTACTGCATTCAGCAGGATATTTAGCTCTTGTCCAATGGAAAGATTAATTTCTTCATATTTATTTGACTGTCTTAACAGAAGTTATGTGACCACAGGGATTTTTTCTAAATTACTGCTACTGGGTGTTTTGGATTTTATTTTGTTGTTTGTTTTGTTTTTGGTTTTGGTTTTGTGTTTTTTGTTGTTGTTGTTGTTGTTTTGTTTTTTATGAAATCTGCTGAACTAGGGCTTGTATTAAACTTTGTTCATTCTGACAGAGCTGGAACAAGATCCCAAAATAAATTCTAGCTGTTGCTTGGCAGTATTGTCAAAACAAACGGAGTTTTTCTTAGCACACAAATATTCAATATTGGAAATATTTAATGCATGTCTGCTTCTATTCCAGGTTTTAAGTAAAGACTGTGGTACTTGAATATGGATCTGTATAACAATCTGGAGATTGCTGTTGTCCACCTTATTTAATATATGATTCTCTATTCCTGAGGCAGAGAGATCCCTGAATGAAAGCAGATACTCACAAGGCAGAGGGAGTATTGTTGTAGAGACTGTTAGAGTTGTGGGTATCTATATGGAGAAAGGCAAATTACACTGGGAGATGGTCTCTGCATGAATTCTGCATTCTTGCTGAATGATAAAGCAGCCTGCAGGACTTGTGCTGATTTTTGCTGTTTGATGGAGGTGTTCAAAATAATGCAGCAGTATTATGCAACAAAGTGACTTTTGTTTTTTTGCTTGTATGTATTGTTTATTAACTGGCTTCTTGTGCAAAACGATGTTTGAGTGTTCCAGAAACCCGAAAACTTACAGGATTTGTGTTTGCTGTCAGAGTGTTTGTAGACTTCCAGGGTGTAGGGAATTTGTAAACTTCATATGAAAGTAATTTTAAAACTCACAGTACTTTCCTCTATTTCAATAAATTGTCATAAGATTTTGATAGAGCACGTGAAAGTGACTGGAAATATTCAGATAATATGTCTTTTTTCCATTTTTTTCCTGTCAAATATCTTATTGTGCTAATAGTGTATCAATAACCTAGTTTATTAACATAGGCATAAAATTACTGTAGTACTGCCTCAAAGGTAGTTTGGGGGAGGAGAAAGAACAGTCAAACTGAAGCAGCATTCACTTTAAGCTAAAAAAAGTTCAGACAAACAAATCAGATGATGCCATAAAAAGTTAGTCTGTAAGCCTCTGCACCATCCCACAAAACAGAAAACGTATAGTGGAAGGAGGAGACAAGCTGGTTTTGCACAGACTTCCTTGCTCCATGCTTTAAGCAGTGCTCGTGACAATTTAAAAACTGCACAAGACCATTTTAATTCTTGCTAACAAAAGCCCTTGAAATCCAGAGCATAGTGTAAATACTGCAAAACTAGGACAAGAAAGGGCAGTTAACACTGCTCAGATTTTTTCATTGTGGATGCAGATGTCAAATTAGAAAGGCTGATACCAAACTTAAGCAACCTATTGGACTGAATGAAAAATGTAGAAGTGATCTATTGCACTTCTATGTCTTTGACGGTGGCTCTGAGACTCACAGCTCTCTGTTACAGGCTGGTGCCACACTTGGCCTGGATTAGTCTGAGACTAATTGTTTGTTAAGGTAGAGAAGAAAGGGAGAAATAGCTACTCATATTCTAGTGGTGGTGCACTGGGTCATTTCTGCTCATCAGAAAGTTTTGATAGGAAAATAAGAAAGTTAAAATCTGTATCTAAATGTGAAGCTTTAGGCATAGATAACTGGTCCAAGATCTTTTACAGTGTAGTTCATCATCAGTATATGTTTATTTTACCCAGACCTACAGTTTAACAGTGACATTATTCGTAACTCTCTGTATAACTTATTTGGCCAATTAAGCATGTTGATTTGGTAAGTTACTTCCTTAATAAAATTGATTAAAAAGGCCTAATGAAATCAACCTGGAAATCTTTAATTTATCTGACAGTACTTATAAGTAATTAGGACTAAATCAACAGTTAGCTAAAAAGACCCAGTAATAAAGAGTAGGCACTGGGATTTATCTTCCAGTTTGCAGAGATGAAGCAGACGAAGTGACCACCAAAATGATGTTGTTGATTTCGTGAAAGCACCAGGAGAGCAGATGATGAAAAATTGCAGGTACATAAAGCTGTTGCTATGGCATTCAATTCTTGCACCACTGTGTCTGGATTTAGTGCCTTAGACTGAAGCCTTAGACTGAATTACAAAATCATATATTCCAAATGCTGCTTATCATTTCAACAGAGCCTAGTAATAAGTGACAGGAAATGCATTACCCATCCAAGATGTGTACCAGTGGATGAGCAAAGATTGAATTCAGGCATTCTAAAATGCTCTTTTTTTTTTTTTTTAATTAACTGCCATTTGTTGCTTGTAACTTAGATTTGTAATTCCAAGGCACAAGGTGGTGTTTGAAGAGCAGATTCAGAGGCTGTGAGCAGTTTGGGATAGTGACAACATGAGGGTAGGATATACAATACATCTGTAGATCTAATCAAAATCCATGCTTTACAGCAGAGGGGAAAAGAGAAAACAATTAGAAATGTAAAGTTTAAGTATCTCTGTGATATTGCAGATTTAGTACAGCACAGCCATATGTGCAATGCAGTACCACAGAAGACATTGCTAACAAGAGACTGTCAAGTGGACTTCTGAAGCATCATAATAGCAGCCACTCTGAGATAGGGAAGTGGGGACAGACAGACCTTTCTGAAAGGGAACAAATGATGGCATCAACACCTTTCCTTGATTTTCTTTGACCTTCCGTCCTTCCTTCCAGTTTTATTTTTAAATTTCCTCAGTGTTGGCATGTTTTGCCCTTGACATTCCCTACGTTTCCTGGAATCTTACATCATCTGGTTTCTTGACCTTCCCCATTATTACTTTTATCCCTTCCAGTTTTGACTTCAGTTATGTCCTTTTCCTGTCCTCTGGTTCTTTTCCCTCAGTCTCCTCTGCCCTTTTTCTCATCATACAGTCTTTTCTCATTTTGAAACACAGAAAAATCCAGAGCAAGTTTCAATATCTTATGTTTTAACCACAGAAAAATCCAGAGCAATTTTCAATATCTTATGTTTTAACAACAGCCTCGTTCTCCAGAGTGGCCTTCAAAAGCCATCTTGCCCCATCCAAGTAACTTGGGAATACTTTTGCAGAGCTGATATTTGAATGTGGTCGTCTCATTTAGGTCACTTTTTCTCTTGATCCTGTCTCAGGGATTCCCCAGTTTTTGTTTCCTCTAGCCTACAATATCTCTTTACATAAGCTGTCCCAGACAGTTTAATGCAATAGTGACTCCCTGTTCCAGAATTCATAAGGACACAGAGACTTTTTGTGTGCGCATCAAATGTGAAAATGGAGGAGATAATCAGGAAAAGTGGATTTTATTTTCTGTCCATGTTTTTTTCTATATATATGGTTTTCCCACCAAAACACTTACAAAATGTTTGGATCTATGTAAAATACAGGATCATGACCCCAGTCCAGTTTTGGACTGGAAATGTTACCTTAATCTTTGAGTAAAACAAGAATAAATTAATTTCTTCTGTTATGCACTTTTAATGGGATCAATTTCTCTCTCTCTTTCTCTCTTCTGCATAGTGGTCATGATCAAGGCAAAAAATAAAAAAAAGTTTCACATTAGAAAGTATAAATAAAGATTTTTGCCTGAAGTATTTTAAACAGACCAAACTTTAAAAGCTTATCACAAATAACAAAAATCTCCTGAAATCTGGAAAGATTTAATGTAATTTGAAGATAAACTGATTTAGCAGTGTAGATTGAACATATTAGACTTTATCTGGCAAGTTATGCTCACAACTAGAGACTTATAAAGCAAAATAATCTAAAATGATATCATACTTCAATCAAGTTTAATCCTGTGATAGTCTTTGTAAATACTTGTGTGGAGGTTTTGTAGAACTAGGATTTTTGTTTTTCATTGTACAAAAAGTGTTAAATTAACTATGCCCTGATTGTCTGCACAGTTCATAGAAACTCCCTATCCTTTCTCCAAAACTCTAAAACTTGAGACATGCATCAGAGCACTTCCTTCAGTGACTGAAACCTCTCTGTTTCATTGAGTAGCAAGGAATTGTTAGTGTGTAGTGGTTTTGGTTCGCCAATTTGAGATTTCCCAACCAAGAGCAAAGCAGACTTAAACTTTGAAAGGTATAAAGAAAATTTATTAACAGAGCTAAAAGAAGAAGAATAAAATTCAGAATAAAACCTTCAGAACACTTCTCCTCCCTTCCTCCACACCTTCTTTCCTTCCTACTGACAGTGTACAGAAATAACACCCAGAATTCTCAGTCAGTTTTCCACCACTAGAATAGTCTTTCTTCAGTTCACATAGGGAGAGAAGCATCTCTCACTGTTATGGAAAATTCTCCAGGGACAGCAGCCACACGGAAAATCTGCATTCGTGAAATTTCCTCATACTTTCACAGTCTTTTCCCAGCTATGCTTCAGGGCCATGACAACGTATGGAGTTTTTAAGAATGGACTTTTCAAAAGCAAAGATTGTCCTCATCTTCTCTCGGGGCAAAAGAGGTCTTCATCACTCACTTTTCTCTGTTCAAATTTCTCATGGGATCACAGTCACTTCAACATTTGCTCACTTTAACACTGAATTCATTTACTCAGGTCTACAACTTGAGCTCTCCATCTCCCCCACAAATCTCTATGGTTTAAAGGGAATATTTTCAATATATTATAGTCCATCACCACAGCTTACAAGAGAATTGCAGCCTAAAAATAAGGTGTCTCCTCATCTTCCGCCATCTGGGACATTACTCCTTCTTGACCTTAGTGCCTTCATGTTGGCTCCTTACATGTCTTTACTCTGTCCTTCTCTCTCACTCAGGGGAGGATGACACCTGGGGGTCTCTTCTGTGCACTGAAAGGGTTAACACCCCACTGATGGTCATGTAATCCCTGCTGGGTGGCAGCCGGATCACTTGGGGTGCACTGGGGGCCGTGCCAAGGTCTCAAGGTGGCCCTGCTGCATTCCATTCTGGCTGCGCTGGGAGAGGGGGGCTGCTGGGATCTTATCAGCTCAGCCAGGGCTCAGCTGGGGCACGCCAGGGCCCGATTGCCTCCCCCTCTCCCTGCCCGGCAGCCGCCTCGTGGCAGAGCTCTTCTCAGGCTCGGCAGAGCTCAGCCACCGCAGGACCAGCCGGCCTTGGCTGGGGCCCCACAGCCTCTCCTCCCCACCTTTGTAGGATTTAAGAAAGCGATAGAACTGTCAGAAAACTGTGGGAAAGAGAATCTTTGGAATGTGGGAAAGTTTCAGTAAGCAAGGTCGGGGAAAAACAATAGAGCTAAGTGCAAGTATCAAGTGCGGCCTAGAAAAACGTTTAGCAGATAGTAGAAATATGTATGTTTAATGTGGGACCATTGCCCATTGTTTAAGGGCAGCACAAGACAGCATTGTTAGCAAAAACTGTACGTGAGCTTTTAGCAATTGGCTAAAGCATTCATTTGTAAAGCTTTGGCAAACTGTAATTGGCTGAAAACTTTTGAAGATTCACCGTAACCAGGAAATATTTGTTGGCTGTTTTGCGGTGGCCGAAGCTACTGGATTTTGTTCAATGAGAATGATAGCCATAATGGAATAAAAAAGCTACAAGACAGCCATGCCAGCCATCCCATCTCATTTGTGCTTGTAAATAGAAAAATTATTATTAGCCGATGCAAAACCCCTGTCTGACCACTGGCTGCCAGAAGGATGAGGGAGGGAACCCCGTCCCAGCTGCGCGAAGAAGCCAGGCCATGCCTCTTACCTCTCCCAAACCAGAAATCAGAAAGAAAATTCCCAAAATTCTCATCTCAAAATGTGTATTCACAAAGGTGTATACACCCTTTTCATTGGTTTAATGACGCGTCAGTATTAAAAATTGGCCAATCAAAAGCCAAACCAGGATATAATGTAAAGGAACAACAGGGAAATAAAAATAAGGAAATAAAGAGGAAAGATAATAAGAACTGTGGAAAAAAGGTGAAATGTTCTTATATATCAAGGCACATTCAACATTTTACTAAGGTAAATAAGAAGGGCCATAGAATTTGATCTAATTTTACACAGAAGTATAGATTAACTGATAACTCTTTTCATAGAAATTTTGACAATATAATAAAAACATGTAAAGGCACTTGCATGAAGCAGAATAGTGACACGAGGCTTTCAGAAATACATGTAGTTTTGTTTAATTTGAAGAGTATACTGAGGTTCTAATTTGCTGATAGCAACACTATTGCTTCCCAGTTTTACATTTTGCTAGGGTTTTTCCTCCTATTTCAATGACACATGGTATCTCAGCAAAAGTGAATTAATTTTTGCTACTTATGTTTGTAATCTCAGCAGTCTAGAAATGTTGACAGTGTCTCAGGTTACATGGTGAGAAGGTGGGAGGAATCCCTGGAGAGCAGCTTTTATGTGCAAGACATTTGCATTTTCTTCTGCAGCTTTGGGTTTCATGAGAGGAACATTTAGCACAGGGTTGTTCCATGTGATTGTAGCCATACGAGATGTTCAGCACTGATACTATACTATACATCTGAGGAAGATCTTTACAGCAGTGGACATGAAACATCAAAAAACTCTCATCAGAAAAGGGACTCTCCCAATTCAGAAATTAGTTGCAATTTGGATGTGGGAGGCTACAGCTTCACAGTCCTGCAGGCACAAGTCTAAAAAATTAAATATTTGCCCATCAGTTAAAAGAGATTCAGGAATCAATTTTGAGGCAAGTTTTGTTGCTATTTATTCAAATTATATACTGCTGTTGTGTATGAAGTCAGAAAATGATTGAAAATTATGTGGTGACTATTTTTCACTTATGAGCTCATAAGCTCAATCCAAGAAGACAGTCAACTTGCAGTAATTTCTTGATTTTTCTTCAAGGCAAATGTTGGTGCAACAGCAGTGCATCTTTGCCCAATGAGTAACACCATGCAACTGAAGTGAGCTGAAGTTTAACAACTAAATATGTTTACACTCTTTCTGTTATTTTACAATCTACTCTTCAGTTCTCTGACTTATAGAAACAAAATGTGAAATTAAAGCACTTCACAGAACAAAATTTAGCTGTGAAGATTTCACTGGCAGGGTAACAGCTTTCGGCATGATCAACGGTATGATCAAAGCTACCTACACAACTTCTTAGATGTTGTTGAAGACTAATGCCATTCATATTATCACTGTAGATTTTCCCTGCAAAATTTCTTTAGGTGAGGATTTTCCTCTGTAGAAATAAAAAAAAATTCATCTGCCTTTTGCTTCTGTTGGAATCCCAGGTGGGCTGTCTCCCTCCTGTCCCCTTCCTATTGGTATTGGGATGCCTGGGCTCAGGGCGTACTTCAGTAGTCTGCCCTTGAGACATCCCAGCAGGGACCGCCTCCTGGACTCAGGAGACCTTTCAGAGTCCTGGCCATTAGCCCTTTTCCTGCCCCAGCCACAGACATCACTGCCTTGTTCCACTGCTCCAAGCACCTGGCCTGCTGTGCTAAGGAACTTTGTGGTTGTATGTTAAGAAAATTTAAGTGTTACAGAGCTCAGTGCTGTGCTGAGTTTGTCAACCCCAAAATTAAGTGGGAAGAGATTGCTTACTGGAGGCATATTAATCTGTAGCTCAGAAAATTCATTGATTTTGTAAAGCTGAGAGAGTATATTGAGAAGAAAATTTACAGTGTTTGACATATTTTTATACCTTTCTCCAAACATTCTTTTTTTAAACTGTTACATATAAAGTGGAATGGCTCTTTCTGTTTGACCCAGTATTGGATTTTCTCTGTACAGTAGTACAGGTGGGAATTTCAGCACACTGCTGCTGATCAGTGGAAGTGCACACATTACCTAACAGAATGATGATGAGTTCCTGAATTCAGGTCTCCAAAAATACCATGCTTCTTTGCCTTACTCTGATGATATTTGGAAGTGTGACTATTCCCTGCTTCTCCTTTGGTTATCTAGTATCAGCTCTGAATGACCATATCTCAGACATTCCTTGTTTTCATGATGATTTGCCCTAAGAATATCTTGTTAAATGATAAAGTTTTCTCCCTTATGCCTGTCTCATTTCACAAGTAGCAAAAGTGGGAAAGAAACCTAATGAAAGTAGATTGTGATCTCAGGCTTAGAGCTGCACCAACAAAACTTAGTGTTTACAAAAGCAAGAATTTTGTTGACATCAGATATGAACTGTACTTTTGATGAGATTTTATTCATAAGAATAATGTTAGTGATATCATTCATAAAGGTAGTTATTCTCCATTGGTGCCATTGTCTATTTTTTTGGCAAAATTGGCAACCTGTGAAAGAATGAATAGATTTATAAGAGAATTTTATTTTGTCAACTGGCTGATCTCAGTCAGTTCTCGCACTCTTTGTTCTGCAATTTGATCCCATCCTTGCACACCTTTATCTCAAAGTTCTCTTTGTCTCTCCCTCGCATCCTTTAACTTTAGCTCCTAAAGCTGAAATGCCAATGATTTTTATTTAGAAGTTCCTGAACATTTTATTATAACATTTCAGTGGGATATCTGCACTAAGCAGATATTGGTCAATTACCAGCGAGTTTAAATGTTTCTCCCTGAGCCATTATATGAGACAGCATAACCAGAATCAGGGGTCATTCTTCATTCTTTATTAATTCATGTTGAAATGGTGTATTTAAGAGCTCTTTGACTAAAGACACAAAGGAACAGGCTGCTGACGAAAGTGTTAAATGAAAGAGACTTGCATATTAAACAAAAGCTTCCACTATGTGGAAGGTAGCTGAGGAACAAGTATTCAGAAAAGCTGGATGAAGCAAGATTATCAAAATTTTTGATCTACAAAAATAAGCTTTTAGAATATTCTCACTACAAAGTGGTCTGTCTTTAAAGAACAAAAACTATCAAACAAGAACAAAACACCTGAATTCTCTTAGCATGAGCAAGCATGTGTTGTCTCAAAGCATGGAAATATAAGACTTAAGATTTCTTTTTCAAATAATATGTAAAGCTGGGCTAAGAGCCAGGTTAAAACTGAAGGTAAATTTGTAGTGGTGACATGCTCTAAGTGACATGTGGCCCTACATCTTATTTTTAGGACCAATTTCAGCATATTCTATCTAATGTGCTTATGTCAAATGACAATGAATGAGATTTAGACTTCTTCCTCATTAAAACCCATAGAAGACTGCCAATAATTCATTAAGCAGTCTACTTGGTTAGCCATGTCTGTGTGTTGTACAGTTTATTTCAACTTATTTCCTGCTGTCAGTGGTTGTACATCTGAAGCATTCTGTGAAGAGATAAAGATGATAGGTCAATGTGGCCATTAAATAAAAATAAAAGGTGAAGATTTGTGCAAAATATAAAGCATCATGCTTGTAATTGCTGAAAAGAGGTCTGTGTTCTAGAGATAATTCCAAATGCTTTTCATTCTGTTTGGGAGATGCATCTGCCTTCATGAGTTGTCTTGAAGCAAAGCCAAACTATTTGTCTTGAGGTGACTTAGGATCTGACTTTTTCTTCAACATACAAACATATTAATTATACTATTTATTTTTGGCAAACCAGGGTTAGAACGCATAAACTTCTGTGGCTCGTTACGCTGTTTGCCCTGAAAAGTTTTTCTTAGTAAGAATTCTTCTGTCTCAATTCATGTTTCAGTGTCACTACTCTGGAGGGGACACAGGACTGTATAAAACAAGGGGTTGGTTCAGATTGCTTTTGCTAATGTGCATTTACATTTCCTACTAATTTGTTTATTTTCTTATTTGGTCTATAGTCTAAGATGAGAGATTGTGTCTGGTCAATCAGGTTTTATTAGTATCTGATAGATTGCTTTTTGAGAGATGAGTCAGACACTACTTTTTTTTTCTATGGCTATGACTGGTGGTGATGAAATGCATGTGTTCACTAGGAAACTGCTTTCCAGTTTCCTATCATAAGGAATATGGAATCTTCTGCAAATGTGGAAGATGTTATATTTTCAGGACCTTAGTGTCTGTTGGGCAAAACTTACTTTCAATCCATATTTGAATCAGTGCCCATTAGTTGAATTTTGTTTTGTAGAGAGCTTTAGCCATGTCAAAGCTCTCAAAATCTGGATTGCAGCCAACTTACTACTAATTAGATCTTCAGAGGTGTCTGGAATCCAAACAGCATGGTGTGCAGAGATATCGTCAATCATTCACAAGAGATTGCATTCAGTTCTACTCCTGCAGATATCAATACTCAAGCAGGCTTGCTTTTTATAGATGCCTGTATATTTGAATCTCTCAGTAGGAGAGTCATAGAATCATGGAATATTCTGAGTTGAAAGGAACACACAAGGATCATGAAGTCCAACTCCTGGCCCTGCACAGGACAGCCCCAAGACTCACACCATGTGCCTGACACTGTTGTCCAAGAGCTTCTTGAACTCAGGCTTGTTGCTGTGATCGCTTCCCTGGGAAGGCTGTTCCAATGCCCAATAACCCTCTGGGTGAAAAATCTTTTCCTAATAGCCAACGTAAATCTCCCCTGGAACAGCTTCAGGCCATTCCCTTGGGTCTTGTCACCAGTCAGCAAGAGAAGAGATCGGTGTCTACCACTCCTTTTCCACTCATAGGGAAATTGTAGGCTGCCATGCGGTGTCCTCTCAGTCTTCGCCAGGCTGAACAGACCAAGTGATCTCAGCCACTCCTCATATGGCTTCCGCTCAAGGCTCTTCACTACCTTTGTAACCTACCTTTGGACTGTCTCTTTATATCTCTCTTACATTGTGGTGCACAAAACTGCACACAGGACTCAAGGTGAAGCCACACCAGCACTGGAGTGGGGCAGGACAATCACAAGTGAGTATCTACAAGGTCACCTATTCAAAGCTATTGTCTGTTCTCTTCCTCTAAGTAATGCAAATCTTTTTGTTATGCATTGGTAGTTTGCATTCCTATTTACCTATGCTATTGTGCATCTTTTCTAGTTTGTTTTTTAATTTCCCCTGCAGGCACCTTCTTTTGCTTTAAAGTGGTCCCTTGATAAGTCCATTTTACCACACTGGTGGCATATCTGGTCTTTCACATCCTCAAGCACTCGACATTTGTGTTTGGAAGTGTCAATCATTTTGTACATTTTCATGGGTGTATTCAGCATCTGAGAGTCTTCTGCTTTCCCACTTTTGCCTTCATACACACACACACACACAAAAAGTGTAGAAATAAGAACCATTTCCACTCATTTGATAGTACAGAGGGATTCTCACACTAAACACACATGACTTTTGCAGTGGTCAGTGAGACATTTTAGGGCAAGTTTAAGTTAAGAACAAACTTTTCTTTCTTCTAAGATCATATAAGAGTCATGTAGAAGTTGTGCACAAGGGAAGGGGCTGCTCACAAATTTACATTAAAACTAGTGAATGACAATTTTTTTTAAGTTTTGCTTTTCTGAGGACACATTTTTCTCATTAAAATGCTAAAATTATCCTTTCCTTCCAAAACAAACAAACAAACAAAAAAATTAAAGACATCCCTCTATTCATTCATTTTACTCATAGGAGCCATCCTATAATTCTCAGTTTAGCCTACTACAGTAAATTGTTTGCTCTAAACATAGAGCAGAAATACAGGTCATTTGAAACAAGACAGTTAAGCAAAAATGTTATTGTAAGAAAATATTTGTACTAAAAATGGTCCCTAGCAAAAATTAAACAGCTAATTTTCAGATATAATTTAAGTAATCGTATGCTTATCCACTCTAATAGTGCATCAACATATTCCTTAACATAAACACAGTTCTACCATATGTAAGATTTACCTAAACTATTAAACTGTTTCAACTGATGTTTATCAGCAGATTGTGAAAAGTTCATCTGTGGTATCCCATCCTAGCCTCCAGCAATATGTAACTCAAAGTCAAGTTGGACCAGAGGCAGTATTTGAATTTAACAGTCTTTGTCAGATTATTTCTTTAAGACCTTTCCTAATCATTCCTGTTTTGCAAAATAGTTACCTGTTCTTGTATCTTTGTATATTCTTTTTCTGCTTAGATCTTTAAAAATTAATGATTAAAAAAACAAGCAACTCCTCTGAGATACAATTTTAAGAACATGTAACTCTGACGTCAATTTTTTAAAAATTTATCTACTATATTCTTTTTACCTTTTCTCCCTGTTCTTTCCTCAATAAAATTATAAGTAGCAGAAAGGCTGTTATGTTTGCTGAGACCTAGCAACAAACTATTCATGTAGATGAAACTTAACAGGACTCAAACTACATAGCTGCATATTTAATTACATGTGCTCAAATGACATTTGACCTGGAAAACAAAAGCCAAGTCAACCTACTTTAAAATGCAATACGTGCAGTCATTATGGATTCAACTAATCCATCACACTCTCTGTTTCTGTCTCTATCCTTTTTTTGTTGTTTTTTTTTCTTTTGGTCTCAAGAGATTTGCATGCTTAGGTTTGATTTTACTTTATATTACAGCTCAGAAGGTCAGCTTTTACTGCAGGTGAAAATGGTTTACTTTTCACCTAGAGATTATCAAACATAGGTGCCTTTATGTATCAGGTGCAGGTTACAGAGACAATCAAGGAATACAGCAACCTATGCAGCAGTTCACACAGACAGGTGCACATTTCTCTGTGTTGCACTGATTGTGTAAAACAGAATGATTTTGTGAGGTTAGGTTAAAAGATCACAATGACAACTAATTTCTCTATATCAATCTGAATGTATTTATGTGAGTTTTTGTTTGTTTTTTTTTAATATACCAGACAATTCATTTATACCTTGTCTGACAGCACTGCAAGGACAAAGACATATGTTGTAGGCCTGGCAAAATTCAGTTTTGCCTATGCTTTAAAGAAGTGCTAAGCCAGCTCTGTACTTCCAGTGATGTTTTAAGACCATTAATTAAATGTGACAGATATCTGATTACAGCTTTGTTTCTCTCATGTTGACCTCCAGATAAGTCAACATCACTTAAATTTTTTTATCTTATGTTTTTTTAGATAAATACAGCATTTTTCTTGATTTCCTCAACGTCTTATCACGACCTACATAGACGATGGTCAGACATGCTGATTACAGAGAGTGTGCATGATGTATAGAAATGTCATACTACAGGGATTGGGCTCTCAAGACCTTAATTAGCATGTCACTTACAAAATCTGAACTTTTTGTAAAAAAAAAAAAAATTTCTTATTATTTTATAAACCTTTAAATGGAGTACTACTCTATGTTTAAATGACAATTTCAGCTTGCATTTACTTATTTTATTTATATTACTTGCATTTTATCACTAAAGAAGTAATCCTTTCCAATGCAGCTCTATTTTAGAGTCTTTAGTTTTCTGCATTTTAATCACCTTTACTGAGTTTTAGTGGTGACTGTGAGGTGAATAATTTATCATACTCTAAACAGAGGCAAAGAAGCAGAGTAAATGATCCTTCACAATTAGATTTAGAAGGTGACTTTAAAATCTTAGGGGATTGCCCTATATATTAAAAGTCGTCAATTTAAAAATTTAATTAGAAAGGTAGAGCCTGGTTTTGTGTGTTATATGTGTACTTTAGGTTCACCCTGAAGAAGACTTCATTAACATTTGTTCATTTTTATTCATTTGTGTTTTTAAGATTTTCTTCTTTATAATGGATCTGCTGCTTCCATTTTTAGATAGACACAAGACTAAATATACTCAGGCAAAACAGATACAAAGTCATTAGTGAAAGGGCACATTTTTGAGCAGTCAATTAGGATAGTCTGGTCTATTTAAATTCCAGCCAATTTATTTTCCTTACACATTTAATTCATTAGAACAAGTTAGAGAAGTTGAGGACTCTCTATAATGATCTTCTGAGTCTTTTTCCTTACAGAGATAATCTTATAGAGATGACCTTAATTCTTGCACTGTGGTATACAAACATTTCTATTGTAGTTGAAAGAAAAGACTGTAAGGTTATTCTACTCTGGTCTTGGATGTTTTATATTGTTTTAAAGGCATCATGTCTCTCTTCAATATATATAAAAATGTCTAATGACAAGTATTCCCTTGCTGCATTTTTTTTCTTTCAGGAGGTTGAAAGCATGATGGTAGTTCAGTGCTAGTTGTTGTTGGTAAATATTAAGAGGTTTAATAAGTTGTTTACATGGCAAATCTGTACCCATGTAGATAGAATCATAGAATCCTGAAACCAAACCTCATCTCCCTCAGCTGCTCCTCATAAGACTGGTGCAGCAGACTCTTACCAGCTCTGTTGCCCTTCTTTGAACACACTTTAGAACCTCAGTCAATATCCTTCTAGTAGTGAAGAGCCCAGAACTAAACATAGGATTTGAGAAGTGGCCTCTTCAATGCAGAGGGACAAAAACTGCCCAAGTCCAGCCAGCACACTATTGCTTTTTGACCACCTGGGCACATGATGGTACATGATGGCTTTTGACCAGCACTCACAGGTCTTTTCCTAGTAAGCAGATTTCTGGTCACTCTTCCTCAGGCCTGTAGCATGGGCTGTTTGTGACCTTAGTGCAAAATCTGGCTCTTCACCTTGTTGAATTTCATACAGTTGGCCTCGGTCCATGGATCCAGCCTATCCAGATCCTTCGGCCTCTGCAGAACCTTCCTATCCTCCAAAAGATCAACTCTTCCACCCAACATGATGTTGTCTACAAACTGACTGAAGGTGAGCTTGATCCCCTAGTCCAGGACATTGATGAAGATATTAAACAGGGCTGTCCACAATACTGAGCCTTAGGGAGCACCAGGAGTAACCAGCTGCCAGCTGGATGTAGCGCCATTCACCACCACTCTTTGGGCTCAGCCGAAACAGTTTTCTATTCAGCCAAGAGTACTCTCCAGGCCACAAGCAGTGTCTCCAGGACAATCATGTGGGAAATGGTGTCAAATGCTTTATTGCAGTCTAGGTAGACAACATCCACAGCCTTTCCCTCATCCACCAAGACTGATACCTTGTCATAAAAGGAGATCTGGTCAGTCAAGTAGGACTTACCTTTCATAAACCTATGCTGGGCATGATCTTGTGTACTGTACTGCACAATGGTGCTCAAGCTGATCTGTTCCATGACTTTCCTGAGCACTCAGGTCAGGCTGACAGGCCTGTAGTCCCCTGGACCCTTCTTCTATCCCTTCTTGTAGATGGATGTCACATTTCCTTACCTCCTCTCAACTGGGACCTCCTGTATCAGGATGCTTGATAATTGATGGAAAATGGCTCTGCGAGCTCTTCCATCAGCTACTTCTATTTCCTTAGGTGGATGCTATGTGGCCCTATAGACTTGCGAGTGTCTAAGTGGTACAGTAGGTTGATGACCACTTTTCCCGTGGATTACTGAGGCTTCATTCTCTTTCTCATCCTTCTGGGCTTTCATCTTTCAGCTCAGAGCCCAGGTATCCTGATAACTCTTGGGTTTACTTTAAAAGACTGAGACAAAGGAGATATTAGGTGTCATAGCCTTTTCCTCATCCTTTGTTATTATATTTCTGCCTACATCCGCTAAAGGACAGAGATTCTCCTTAACTCTCCTTGTGTTGCCAGAAAGCTTTTTTTGTCACCTTTTACAGCAGTAACTATATTAAGTTTCAGCTTAATTTTGGCTCTTCTAATTTTTTTTTTTTCCTTGCACAACCCCATGACATCCATATAACCATCTGAAGTTCCCTACTCCTTCCTCCAGTTTAAGTTTCTGGTGTAATTTCTGTGTACATATATTCTATGGCTCACCTGAAGATTGTGATTATTCAATCTGTTTTCAAATTTCATTGAAATACTTTTATCTTGAATAACACAGAAAGGGTCAGTGGTTTTTGGGTTTTTTCCTTCCACTGCTGCAAACAGCCTTTAAATTTCACCTGTTGAAGATGACATCAGACTTACCAATTCTTTATCATTAGAACTAAAAGATTGATTCCTTCAGTGTCAGGCATTATACAGAGACTGACAGTTCTGGAGAACTGCAGTGTTAAATAGCACTTTTTAGCACTATTCTTAGAAATAAAATGCACAACTTCACAATGTCTTTAAAATTATATTTTTGCTAATTTAAACTGGATAAGTGGCACCATTTAAGCATTTCTGTCAGTATCACTGCCAATAAAGCTGACCTTTTTTTGGGAGAAAACTTTATTTTTAGAAGCTAAACTCCATCAAATTTGTTTTATAAGACATTACCCTAGAATTCAATAAAAATTTAAATAAATAGGAAAATTTGCTTTTACCAGGAAACTTTATGATTTTATTTCAGGAAGAAGAAGAGAAAAATACCTGTTCTGTGAAAGAAATAAATAATTGCAGGTCCATAGGATATTTTTTTGGGCATTTTAGCTCAAGGCTGAAGGTAACTCTTTGGAGAAGGGTAAGCTTCATCACCAATTATAAATCATCTTTAAAACATTTTAATGAAACATAGAACTAAGTGTGAAATATTGGGGCCTTTTGAAAACTTTATAAAAATAGTCCTTGATTTCTGCTAGATTGAAAATTTCAACATAGTCTGACCTAATATTTATCACTATTTGAATAAGTTTTATTGAAGCTTGTGACAGAAACTTTTCTATAGGAATCTGTGGGAAGAGGTCCACATTCTGTGGGACCCTAGTGAAATTGCATGTGTTTACAGATTCATGTATTTATATACTTTATGATATCTTTGTTTTCCAAGAAAATAATATTGATTCTTTTTTTTTTACCATTACATGATTTTGAGGCAAAACTCCCATGTAGTACTGAATTACTTTTAAAAATTCAAAATAGTTTCTCAAAATGGCCTAATATATTTTCTCACATGTCAAAACTAGACAAAATAATTGGAGTTACACCAGTATATGTCAGGTGTTTTATATTCTATATTCATGTGATTTTAAGAGCATGAAAGGTTACACAAACACAAAATCAATCATAAGCTCTGAGCAATTAAGATAAAAAAGAAATATATTTTTTAGAAGTTCAGCTGATAAAAACAATTCAAGGCATGTTATAGGACTTGAAAAGCATTACCTGCTATGTCAATGTCTTATGATTACTTTGTCTTCTAAAACTGCAGCTAAGCTAAAATCACTAAGCATGATAACTGTGTGAGTCAGCTTGTTAAAGCATGCAAGAGACTTCTCAGAATTTCAGTATTCTCCTTGTGGGAAAATAGTGGACATGGCACAATGGTTCTTTTCCCTAACTTGTTGTGGTTTGATATTTTGGGTTCGTGTTTTTGATTTTTTGGTGTGAAGGAGCAGGGATACATGACAGAAAAAATGCAGGTCAAAAGAAAATATAGTTGCAACAGCTGGAATGAATTTTCATCAGTCAAGATGCTTGGAGGGTGGGAATGTGGGAAGATCTGTTCCAAGGCTGTGATAGATTTTGAGGACAGAGCAGTTAGAGACTTTCCCATTGTGGAAACCATTTGAATTTTTTTTTTTTTTATTTAAGTTTTTAATTTCCTCTGTTTGGTGGAGCAAACAGATCAAATAATGTTTGTCTGTGAAACTGAAGCTTTCATAAGCCGATAGCAAAACAGAGGCAGTATCTGTATGTTACACAGGGCAAACAAGTAGTCCTGACTTAGCTAAAACACAGAATTATTGCAGCAGAAGAGACTGGTTTTAGTATGCCAGCTGTACTGTTCAGCTAAAACAGGTGGGCAAACTAGCAGCAACAAGTAACCAATTGTATCTCTCTGAGTGCATCAGAGCACATCCAGGTAAAACCAAGTCTAATTAAGGGTGAAGTTAAGCTCAGTGAGAAGCTGAATTTGTTTATTTAGTTTGACTTGCGATCTCACTTTAGTTAATCATTGGCTAGCCTTAGTATATCAAGTGATAAAGCATTAAGTGCATTTATTAACTAAATTAAAAATAAATAAACTATTTAACTAAATAACTATTAATTAAAAATCTGAATTTTTGTTACTTCAATAAACTGCACTATTTGTGAATCTGTGACTATGAAAGATTTTGTTGACTGCAACTGGATTTACATAGTGTTGAATTGGCTGCAATCAGAAACTAAGCCCAGCCTCACCCAGCCCTTTGAGGATCAATTGGAATGCAAAGGAGTTTTTCTGCCAAATTTCTTTACTCTTAATACACCAATATTGAGGGAACCGTGTTTCTAGAAATATCTGTCACTCATAAAGACATGCTACCTTCAGACACATGAAAGTATGCTTCATAAATGGCACTGAAAATTTTAAATTTTATTTTTTGCAAAGCAGGGACATTCAGAAAAACTGTTTTCAGAGGCTGAAGTTATATTGGCATTTGTAGTTCAGGTAAATAATATTTCATCAGTTCATGAGCAAATACTGCATTTTTCATCTTTATTTCTAAGTAAAGTAAATACTGAATTTAATGTGAAGCTACCATTGTGACAAGGTAAAAATGCTTACAGCAAAGTTAGATTGTAGCACAGGCTGTGATTCAAACCCAGATCTGTGATTGCTTCAGTAAAATTCAGTGACTCTGGAAGTCTGTATGGGGTCTTTTGTTGTAAGCCCAGATATTGATATTGGCCTTGAGTATTTTATAATACAAACCATGCCTCTAGCACCATGTAAAGGTGCAATTAACTTCTACAGATATCTTATATTTCTTTATACCTGCTTGCTTAGAATATAATCCTAGGAGACAAATATTTCATTTATTACTTTGGAATTTTTCCTTTTTTTGGTTTTTTTTTCTGCTCATAAATAAAACTTATTTCAACGCATAGAGAAAATTGAAGTGACTAAGAAGTTACTTCTAATCCTTAACTTCAACTTTTTCTCATAGCTATATTTGAATAGAGAGATCTTCTAAGAGAAGACTTAATATACTCTTCCTTGATAATTTCATTTCTAATACAATAAATAATCTAATCTTTAATAAATACAATAAATAATCTAATCCAATACTTCAGGAATAAAGCTTTACATTCTGGTGAATAATGGGAAAATATGATAATTTCACATAGAAGGAAAACATGAATACATTTTCTCCTAAATATGGCTAGAACCAGTATAGGAATTCTAATCTGAGTATGATTCTGTATCAGTAAAAGTCTTGAGATTAACTGGGGGAAGAAGATACTAATTCTGAGAAATAAAGTACAGTTTTAGTAAAATAGGTATATAATGAGAATTTTTTTTATTTCTTTGGTCATGTTTTTGCAACTGATGAGGTATTTGATGAAATAATGATGACTGTAGTAACTTAATACTGCACATAAATGCCAGAATTTGACAGCTTGAATCTTGCTCCTTGGGACAGTGAAACCCTAATTGCATAACTGGATGTGTTACTCAAGGAGTTTACCTCAAACCACACTAAGCAAGGGAAATATGCTATTATAGATAAATCTAGGTTACTTAATCTGTTCACATATTTTTTAAAAGACATTGATCTAAATTATTGCAATTACAATAACAGCACATATTTCCTGATGTATTAAGACAGTAGACATTAAAAAGTTTAATTTGTAATTGATCTCAATGAACTCCTCTCAAAAGATCAACTTCCTAAGCCATGAAAACCAGCCTGCCTTTCTTTTATGCCTATACATTTGTCCTGTCTGTGGAAATGGAAGTATATTTTCCTTGAATGGTCTTATGTAAAAATGTACGCATGCAGCATAGAGTTAACCTTGGCAAAGAACAAAGTACAAATTAACTTGTTTTGCTTTTTCACTTGACAGGATCTCATTTATTTATTACCTATTCTTTTGCTCTCTCTCACTAATTATAAAAGTTCTTCTAACAGGAATTTGAAATCCTTCATGTCAGGAAGCAGGCTCTAAACAAAGTCTACTTTTAAAGCAGCAACGTAATTGATCTGCTCAAATGACAGTTACTTCAAGATGTGAAAACAATTGCAAATTATCTTGAAAGCAAGTGATCCTCTACTTCATAATCATTGTATGTTCATATTTTTAAGTGAGGTTTTGTTTCACACTGAGTGGCCAACTTCATAATCTTTTCATCTTAATTTACAGAGAGTGAACAGAGGTTTCTTCCAGCTGTCAGATAACAGAAAAATTAATTTGACAGATGGTTGAACATGGACTTCAGCACAATATTGAGTATCACCTTTGTATTTTCTTAAGACAGTCCCAACTGCATAACACTGGTTAGAACCAAAAACACAAGGGCAGAAGTTCTCTAGGCAGATTTTCTTTAGTAACTTGGTTATTCTGACAAAGCTTTTTAACGATCTTAAATTTAGTCTTCTTTCAGTAGCTGACATTCAGAAACCCCAGGCATGATGACTTCCTGCCTCCATAACTCCACACAAAAGTTTGCTTTTATCAGGTTCTTCACTCATTTCCTTACCCAGAGATACTCAATAAAGGGAGACATGGGAAGTCATGAGGCTCTTTTCCATCTCACAGACATTAAAGGTGAACCAAACCATGAGAACTATGCCTACCTCTTCCTCCACTAAGAATTGGAACCTTTCAATAGAAATGATGATTTAAAATACAGATACCTTGGATGTACTGTTCCTGTGCTAATGGGCATAGTATTAAAAAAAAAATATTAACAACATAAATTGGTATACTTCGTTCTTTGCAAATATAAAAGTGAAAATACATTTCCCTAGAAATATTGCCTGCTGTATCTTCTGTGCACAAGAGTGGATTCAACAAAGCATAGAATATTCCCCCCTGCTCACACACAAAAAAGAAATTAATCCATGAAAAAGGACTGATAATTAAGAGGAAGTCTGGAGTATTTTCTTGCATCAGACATATAAAATCTGTGTATTTTAAATTATGTTACTTCTCCAGCTAAGATATTGTGACTGTATCAAGATTGTATGCATTTTTATCTTATTTTAGTTTTAAGAAATGCTCCGGCCCATATCAAGCAGTAGGAATTAGGAACAAACAATATAGGCTTCCTAGATAAACAGTAACTATGGCTATTCTTGTTTTAATGTTTTAAACTGAATTCGAATATGTAATTTCATATTGAATCTATTTCTGGATACCACAATTGCTGTGTAGATATTTATGACATACCATTGTAGCGTACCAAAAGTCAGATTAAGTTCTGTACATATTTTGTGAGAATTTTGAGTAACAAAGCAAAACCCATAGTGAGATAGGAAGACAAATCTTTAAATCTTAAGTAAATAAAGACATATTAGATGTTTGTTTGGTATTTAATTTGTGACAAAAGATCTAGTATTCAGGAAGAGGTCACTGACTTAAAAACATTAGCTTATTAAATCTTGTAACAGATGATTCCTTGTGTTATGTCCACTGCCATAACCTTTTATTTTCCTAAAGGTTTAACTGCGTTTGTTTTGTTTTTGTTTTGGGGGTTTTTTTGTGATATCTCTAAAATATTCCTAGTTTAATTACTGTTTCTACTTCTTTGAGCCAGCCAAAGTTTCTCTTTAATTTCTTTTGCATGATTCAGTTACCAACCTAGACATAAATGAAAATCAATTATTTATTAAAGTGTGATCTGAAATCTTGAATTTAGAAGATAGAAGAGTAAAAAATCCTAGAAGAAACACAGTATCTTATCTACCATAACTAGTTTTCAATTGTGTGTTTATGGGACAAGGCATTATGGCAACGACAGGGTTTAAAGGGCAGTGGCAAATTGGATACAAGAGCCAGGCTTGCTTCAAGTTTAAATGTGCCAACTGAGAAATAATACAACAGTGTAAAATTTAGTTAAGACATTTTTATTGCCCAGGAACTATGAAGCATTAATAAGTCAGGATCTATGTGTTTGATGTAATTTATTGTTAAAATAAGCATAAAACATAGTTTTGTCTAACATACTGAAGTAACACAAAATTATTCTCTATTCTAAGAGAATTTCTGCCAACATACTTTCTTATGGACTGATGAGATGGAGACTATTTTACCAAACAAAACATTTCACATAGAGCTACTGTATTTTTAGATACCAAATTTCATGTAATACTCTTTAGACCCCATGGACAAATATCTATGTAAATAGGGGACTTGGAAAAAAATACTGTTGTAGTAATAGTGGATATGATTAAAGAGCAGAAAGAGGAAATTTAAGAACATCATTTCATTTTACTAAAAGAGAAGAAAAAAGAAATGGCAAGCCTTGCTATTCATTGTTGTAGTAGCAGTTTCTTCTATTTCTGTCAAGCATACTTTACAGGGTTTGGAAAAGGTGAGAGTTAAAAACAATCAAAATGTTACATTAGTGATTGTGCTCTATTAACTTCTCCATTTGTTCCATAAAAATCCCATGGTAAATAACAGCTACTTCCAGTTTCTCTTCAGTTTTATTTGAATTGTCTAGTGCCTGGTTTCACAATTCTGACAATTCTAAAATAAGTTCTAAATATCATGCTGCACAATGATGTGGGCCTTCAAAGATGGAGGAGGATTGGGGCTTAGATTTTGGTCTGACAAGGTCTGCTGTTTAAGTGTTCTTTGAAGTGCAGTCAAATACTTTGTCAGGGAGTGCAAAAGACATATATGTGAGAGCCACACATACAATAATCTGTTTATGACAATTATTTGGGGAACTCTGACTTCTGAAAGCAGTAGAAAAGTGAGAGGAATTACTGCAAACAGCCTGGATTTATTTCCTACCATTTTTGTTTTAAAATCTCAGTTTTTGTTTGGAATCCAATCAATATTTGTGTGTTTTTGAGCTACAAGAACAACTGTTCTTTGTTGGGTACATGCCCAATATCAGTGTGCACAATAAAGGTTTTGGGATTATTAATAGAGAATTATCAACAGCTGGACTCTAAAAAGACTGGAATAAGTTCAAACTAAGTGTTTACAGTATGCAGTATAAGCTCTCACAGCACCAAGGTCAGGGAAGATAAACTGAAACCTTAAGAATAAAACAGATGGATGCCCAAGAGTAGGACCTGATACAAATTTCCATAATTCAATTCACTGCAGCAGACCCCAAATTTAAACTACCAAAGTTAGGTAAAGTATCTTTTCTTGTATGCAATGGCATAAGACCTCCTAAGGGAGCCATTTTGATTGTGAACTTTTCCAATTATTCTGTTTATCAGTGAATTGGTCATAATGCAAAAAAAAAAAAAAAAAGCAGCACACCCACGGTATGAAGTTGCAAGCAAGAATCTGCTAATCAACATCAGTTTTACTCAAAAAAAGAGAGGAGAAAAAGAAATCCTAATGACAGAGCTTGTAATTTCCATGCTAGGCACAGTGTGAGAGAGGCATTCAAAGCTCCCTTGGGTTGAGAGGAATAAATAAATTTTATAAAACCCAAACAAACCAAAACCACCACCACAAAAAAGAACTGAAAACACCAATAACAGTTGAGGAAAATCCCAGTAAAGCTACTCTACTGTATA
Source organism: Cinnycerthia olivascens (assembly GCA_035048155.1). Taxonomy (NCBI): domain Eukaryota; kingdom Metazoa; phylum Chordata; class Aves; order Passeriformes; family Certhiidae; genus Cinnycerthia; species Cinnycerthia olivascens. The sequence goes on from JAWWMU010000106.1 coordinate 74,031,377, forward strand.
TCTATTCAGTCTAAGAGAAGAGACTTGCAAGTGCCATGAAAGAGGTAGTCTTTAGAAAAAAAATAGCAAAAAAGTATGAAGATTCTTCTGTGATCCTTCATTTATGTGAGCATTATCATTAAATCTAGATGTGTCAAATCTGCTTCTCATTCATGAGACAGTGGATGGCATGGGCAATCATATTAGGCTGTGTCTCTATTAAATGCATTGTTCCCTTAACTAAAATAGCACATTCAAGGAGAGAAAACAAAGTCATTTCTATTTTTAATTCTGATGTAAAATACAATCTATGGTTTCAGCAGGCACAGAAATAGGAGGTTATAAGCCAAAACTTGGCTTTTTTGGAGACAGAGAAGTAGCTTCTATGTATGCACGTATACATATATATATATATATGTGTATATATCTTCAGACTCCATACATTATTAAAGCAGCAATATGGTTCCATGTCATATGTAGTAAACATAAATTTAATATTGTTTTTAATGTTCTAGATGAACGAAAATAGTAAAATGCAAAGTTACTGAGTGGAGGAGGATGGATTTGTGTTGGTTGTGCTCTTGACTACAAACACAAATAATCAGGTAATTTCTCTTTTAAATAAAAAAGTAGAAGGTACCAAGAATTTTTTATAGTCAGTAGCTATTTCAAAGCTCTCCAGGACAAAAATTAAGATGTCCTGTGTCCCTAAATATTTTCCTGGACTTTTATGTGCTAGTCAAATTACCTCAAATATGCAAAGCTCGTATATTGGACATGGCAAAGGCAAAGATAATAAGTCACATTTGTAATGATTTCAAACAAGTTCTATTAGCTTTTTATTTGACTTTTGACTTCAGGAACTTTAAAGCACATTTGAGTTACATTTGTTTTTCTTTTCTCCAAAGCTGTGAGAGCTAGAAACTTCTAAAATGAAGCACAGTCTTTCTTCTAATTACATGACTGCAGGAACTGGAGCTTAAAATTTGTACAACACGGGAATTGCAATAAAATTAGCAGTTGACAAGTGTGTACTGCATAGTAGAAATCTTAATCCAAAAACCAGAACCTTGACATAGGAGAACCTGATAATTATTTGAAATGATTGGCCCATAGGCATGCAAGTAGTAATGATGGAATTGTAGCACCCCTGCAGGACCAGACCTACAGAGAAATCCACTGAAAACATTAAAAAAAAATTTTTTTTTTTCATATATTTCTATCTCATCTGAATATAAAACTCTATTCTTGCCTTCTTGTGCCCCCTTTGGTTTAACTTTCTAATATTTACTGTATGGCAACTTTTTCTTTTCTACTGGAAAAATAAAGTACATTTTTCCTACTCTTAAGGATTTTTATGTAGAGGCAGTTCTGTATTTGTGTCGTCATAGCGCAGAATGTCATCATACGCACGTGCTGGAAGTGACTGTATTTGGTGATCAAGTGTCAGGCATGTGTAAAGGCATGACAGAGAATTGCAAATTGCATCAGCTGTTCTGATGCAGATGGAGACTTCCATGTTTACAGAGCTTTCCACTCAAATGTCATGAGGATAGAGAAATCTCATAACATGTAAAGAAGCCATTTTAATGGTGATACATCTAGACTGTATGATACCTGATCAACCTACACTGATCTAGTTAAGGAGATCTGGAGGTGATAAGCATCCTTATGGAGATGGCCACGTATTTCTGAATGAAGAGTGCACATACCTATGTCACATATCTATGTCACCTATCGATGCTGAAATAGTGTGAAGTAGTTCTGGAGTAAATTCCATCAGACATACAGGAGAGAAAATATTGATCTGAAAATTCCAAGGTCATTTGGCTACCCCCTTGGCCTACAGCAGTCTCAGTCTCCCCTCACTCACTGTTTTTTGGCTCACAAAACACAATACTGAATAGATGTCATCAGAGGAAAATAATCTTCCAAATGGAATAGGAAGTGACCTCTGAATACTGCTCATTGTGACCTTTTTAGTACTTAAAGGAGTTTGTACTTTTCACATGGGCAGATAGTGACAGGACATGAGGAAAATTTTTAAACTTAAAGAGTGGAGATTTAGATTAGACATTAGAAGGAAAATGCCTACCAAGAAGGTGTTGAGACACTGGAACAAGTTACCCAGAAAAGTTTTGGATGCCCTGTTTATGGAAGTATTCAAGGCCAAGTTGGATGGGGTTGTGGGAAACCTGACCTGGTGGATTGCCTCACTGTCCAAGGTGGCTGGAGGGGTCTTCAAAGTAGATGATCTATAAGGTACCTTTCAACCCAAACCATTTTATGGTTCTGTAATACTGTTCTTGCCTATACAGCAGCAGGTGCCATTGCCTGTCACCTAATGGCAGCAGTGGCTTTTGTGAGCCACTGTGTGTTGTGATGCTCTGCATCATTGCTTGAGTTAAAGTAGTTGGATTATCACTTGTAAATGGCACATGTCAGCTCCAGAAAACTTGGCTCACTGTGCAGAAATAAAAGGTATGTCAGCATCTTGCATCAGCTTCAGGTTCAGGAATTGCACTTGTCTCAGATCTAGTCTGTTGCTTAGGACTTCCATGGTATATATAAAGTAAGCCATGTCTTTAAAAAATATGAAGAAATTCAGATTAAAACTTTTCCTTGATAAATCTCCACTTTTGGCACCTGAGCTGTTATTTCACTGTGAAGCTGCTTTACTCAGCTTCTACAAATGGGCTTTTTAATTTCTTTATGTGCTGAGAAAAATCTCTTAAGACCACCATGATGATAAATACACACTGCTTTGCTTATTGGAGGATTTTAGTACTGAATGCCTTTGTATGAGTTGCAAGCACATTCAGAGAAGGTTTTATAGCAGGTAATATTCCATGTATTTATTTCAGGTTGATGCTTTACTTGATTGTCAGTGGGATTAAAGCTATGTCATCAGTTGGTGGTATCATATAATGTACTAATAAATTGCGACATCTTGACCTTGCAGCCTTATTTGTTCTTAATATTAACTATGAGGCTACTCTAAATCAGATCAAGAATTTTTGTAAAGAGCTTACTCATCCTTCTAAATGAATATATATTTATATATTTGAAATGTATACTTAAGCTCTTCAGAAATTACTGGGTACCCTCCCTCATTGTATGCACTCTAGCACATGTAGAGTCTAATTGCCCTAGTGAAAATCTCAGTTCAATGTTATGTAAACTACATCTAACCTCCTTAAATGGGATTGGGAAAAAGATGTAAAAATAATCCTGCTGATGTAACATTAACATGTAGTGCTAGTTAAAAGAATATACAAAAATTATTAAATATAAATTAATAGAAAAGAATTGACAGGAAAGGAAACCTATGTTTCAGCTATGTTAATGTAAATTAGTCCCTGAAACAAAGTATTTAAATAGCCCTATTTTGGGAAAGAATATTCTATTACTACTTTTTACATGTGAAATCCTGTTAAAAGCAAAAAGCCACTACACCTTATGCATGAAAATAAGATTTTATTGTTAGACTAATGAAAATGTAACAAAGCTACTACTTGTCCAGTTAACCGATAAGATGTTAATTCCTATTACAATTAGTTATGATTTATATGCATATACTTTATTGTATCTATGCCTTTTCTTTCACACTGTGCTCCTTCTGCCAATATCCTTTTAGTTTCTGAGGTGTAATCTAATAGTCTCTCTTAAGCAGAAATGGCAAAAGGTTATGTTAAGACATTACCACCACCAGCCTCAAATTCTTCATCATCTATCATTTAATGCTAGCAAAGGAAGGAGAGATGGTTATCTTCCTTGCTCTTCTGAGCCAATATTGACTATTTTTTTTCCCTCAGGTTTTGTTACCAATCTACTTTTTTTACACAGTAGCCTCCTTTAACCCCAATTAAGCCAAAACATGTGAGTTCTGAATTTCTAATTTTTTCTGAATTAGCCTCATCTGGAACAGATCCTCACCATATCCTTTCCCTGTAGTGCCATGACATTTATTAAAGGTTAGGTTTAGAAACCTATCTTTTTCTTAAGGTAAATTAAAGTGATCTGTTTTCAGTCCTGCCTTTAGCTCCAGCTTGGAAATTCACCTATGAGAAGAGGTGTATAAACTAACAGAACTGAATTTTTTAAACACTTCTGTTTTTGCATCCATGTGTATCTTCATCAATGTATCTTCAATCAATGATATATAAAATTTGACAATGTTTACCAAGACAAAATTTTACAACTTTACCAAGACACTACAAGTAATAATAAGTGAGAGGAAATTTATTCAATTCGGGAACGATGTAAAATAACTAAGCCTCACTAATAAACCATTCTTCTAAAATCAGAACTTATGTGAAGTAAAGATGTTGATAACACTCAGCTTTTTAAAGCAGAGTATTCATTCATTTGTACAAAGTGAATTTCAATATAAAATGTTAATTTTCCATCCCAAATTTTCAATTGATCATTGTGCTGGTTTTGTCTGGTGGAGGGTTAGTTTTCTTCACAATAGCTATCAGGGAGTTGTGTATTGGATTTTTGCAGGAAACAGTGTTGAGAATGCAGAGATTACTTTATTACTACTGATCAGTGCTTATATACATCAAAGCCTTTTCTGTTTCTCCTACTACCCTGAAAGTGAGACGGCTGAGGGTGCACAAGAGGTTGGGAGGGGATATAGTTGGACACTTGACCTCAGATGACCAAAGGGATGTTCCATATCTCATGGCATCATGCTCAGGATATAAGATGGGGAGGGAACAAGCAGGTGGAAGAAGTTTTGAGTGCTGGCATTTGCTAAGTCACTTTTGCATGTGATGGAGTCTTGCTTTACTGGAGATGGCTGATCATCTGCCTGATGATGGGAAACAGTAAATTAATTCCTTGTTTTTCTTTGTATATGCAGCTTTTGCTTCACACATTTAAACTGCCTTTATCTCAACCCATGAGTTTTCTTTTACTTTTCAATCCTCTACCCCATTCCCACTGAGGGATTGAACTCTGCTACTTTTCAGCTGCTAGCTGAGGTTAAACTATGATAAGCATGAAACTGTTTTGTATAGCTGATAGTGGGGTTTAACATTTTGAAATATCTGCCATTTGTAAAACTAAAAGGGAAAGTGACTGGTTTCTCATCATATGCTTTCCAATTCTTTAGTGATCCAGTAACATCAAGATATTGGCTCTGAAGAGAACTATAAATAATTTGAGCATTTCACTTTGCAGGAAGAACAATTTTACATATTGCTTTTTAAAATTCTGTTTCCTATCATACTTCAGAAGCACAGGTGAAAGAACTAAATCTGAAGTGCAAGCAGATTACTATACTCATGTAAAGGATGCTGACTGTCAAGTGTGTAAACCCAAGGGAGCTGTGCTCCTCTGTACTCATGCAGAGTCTTTGATCAACTGCATAACTACTCAGTCTCAAGATTACAATGAGTATCTTGAGTGCATTTGTTTGGAATGCATTTAAAATTATATTTAATGAGGAAGGGCAACTAGACTCAATCTAACTGCTAATGTGATGATTATGAATTGGTATTCAACTTGAACTAGAATTTGATGTTCAAAAGGGACTATGTGTTTTCCTAATAGTTTTTTTTTGCTGTACTCGCCAGTATGCAAGGTCAAGGTCTTCATTCCAACACCTGTGCATTAGCACCTGAAAATTTCATGAAATATCAGTCTCTGATTCTTATTAATTCCACTGGATTCCCCACTTTTCTTAATTTTTCTGGACTTCAAAGTGTTTAGATCTAGTGGTGATTAGGTGCCCAAAGCATATAAAAACTAAATGGATTAATAATACTTCTTCTTAAAATGACCCTTAGTAACTTGCTTTGCAAGTTACCTAAAAGGTCATCTTTATGCATCTATATAGCAATATCACACTATTAGCAATTATGGGAGACCTGCTGTGGATAAATACATCACTCAATGTAAAAGACTAATACGATTACTTACAATCACGGAATATCCTGAACTGCAGGGAAGCCACAAGGATCATTGAATGCCAGTTCCTGGCTCTGCCCAGAACAGCTCCAAGAATCACAACATTTCTTGAACTCTCTCAGGCCTGCTACCATGACCACTTTCCAGGGCAGCACATTCCAGTGCTCAACCACCCTCTGGGTTAAAATCCTTTTGCTAATATCCAACCTAAACTTCCCCTGACACAAATTCAGGCCATTCCCTCATGTCTTGTCACTGTCACCACAGAGAACAGGTCAGCATCTGCCCCTCCTCTATGTCTCATGAGGAAGTTGTAGACTGCCATGAAGTCTCCCCTCAGCCTCCTCTTCTTCAGGCTGAACAGATCCAGTGACCTCAGCTGCTCTTCATATGGCTTCCCCACAAAACTGTTCACCAACCTTGTGGCCCTCCTAGGGACTATCTCTAATAGACTAATTCTTTTCTTATATTGTGGCACCCCAAAACTGCCCCCAGCACTCAACATGAGGCTGCCCCAGCTCAGAGCAGAGCAGGACAATCCCCTCCCTTGCCCGGCTGTGATGCTGTGTCTGATGCCCCCCAGGACAGGGTTGGCTGTCCTGGCTGCCAGGGCACTGCTGGCTCATGTTCAACTTCCCATTGACCAGCATCCCCAGATCCTTTTCCATGGCACTGCTTTCCAGCCTCTCATTCCCTGATCTGTCTGTATATGTGGGGGTGTCCCATCTCAGGTGCAGAATCCAGCGCTTGGCTTTGTTACAGTCCATATGTATGATCATTGCCCAGTCCTCTAATTTGTCCAGGTCTCTCTGCAAGGCCTTCCTGCTTATTAGAGAGTCAACAGCTCCTTCCAGTTTTCTATCATCTACAAACCTTCTTAACTTCATCAAGTCCTGCATCCAAATAATTTATAAAGGCAATAAAGAGCACAGGGATGGAGCCCCACTAGCCAAACTCCACTAGTGACAAGTGTTCTGGTTTGAAAAGCAAACTGACTCCAAGTCAGAAATACAATTTATTAGGAAAAGGGAAAATAAAAGAAAAACAAAATACATGCAATAATACGAAGGAAAAAAAAAACACTGACAGAGTCAGAATACAACCTGTCCCCCTGTGGGTCAGGGTGTTGGTAGCAGTCCAGTTGAAATGGTGGCTGCAGTCCTCCTGGAGTAGCAGTTGTGGCTCTGTTGAAGCAGTGATCCTGGAGAAAGGTGCAGCCCTC
>JAWWMU010000106.1:74038593-74050264 GCA_035048155.1 Cinnycerthia olivascens
GATGATGGAAGTTTATCAGTGAACTCAATGGCCCATTAGCAGAAGACCTATCCCTGGAGGGAGGATGGGTCATGGAAGAGATAAGGAAACTGCTCCTGATGGTTTCTTATCAGCTGGCTTATCAACAGAAGATTACATCACACCCCCCCCTCCGCCTCCCCCCAGTCCCAGTTCCAACAGATAGTGAATAACACACCTTTGATTACATTTTGCACAGCAACCCATGACAACAAGTCACCAGTCTGATGTCACCCCATTTACTACAACCCTTTGGGCCCAACCCATAAGCTAGTTACTCCCCCACCATGGTGTGTTTATTCAGCTGGGCACTGTGTCCAGAAGGATCCCGTGAGAGGGTATCAAAAACTTTACTGAAATCCAAGGAGATTACCTCATCTGGCTTTCCTTACCACTTGCATTACCCTATTACTGCCCTTTTGCTATGCAAGTCCAAAGTTTTCTTTTTCTTAACATCTTTATTCTCTTGGAGCACACAGGTCAAGGAGTTGCCATGATGTTCATTATTTACCCCGCTCTTCCAAGAACACATTCAGGTCCCTCAAAAACATCAAGATACAGCGTACACATGCCAAACTTCCCACCCTTAAATGATTGTTGTGAGTTCTATTTTAATTGCAAGCTCATTGACAATAACTAGAGATGGTCTTGCTCTCTGTCCATTATAGTCTCAGTATTTAGGCTCAAGTTTTCAAGCTTTCTTTTTTTCTGTTTTTACCTAGTTATACTAGTGTGTTTTTCAGCATTCTGTCCAAGCAGGCTGTTTTTAATTAAAATTTCCCCTCTGTTTTTAAAAGGAGTTAAGGGAGTGCTGAAGCACTGATACAGTAATTCTAATCTTGTATACGTCCTTAGTGCCAAAAGTATTGAAAGTGAGGTCTAGCATGAGAATAAAACTATATTAGAAAGCTGACAAATATTACAGCCGGGGAATTTACTCTTCATACAGAAAATACAAGTACCTATATGTCAGTAGGAATAGTAAGACAATTAATAATGGAAGACTGCCAAAAGCTAGTATTTTGAGAGATTGTGGCAGCTTTGTTACAGCTCAAAACAACACTAAACAAAGTTTGTGTTTCTGTTCAAAGCAGGAACAAGCAACTAGTTAAATTCATGCCAAAAAACATGCCTTATCTCCAGATATCAGGAACGACCAGTCAGTACAATGGTGGGAATCAATCCTGCAATATGCAGTTGTGGAACAACTTTCACTAGAGAAGTTTACTTCTTTAATACTTTGTTCACCTACCATTTTTATATTGTTCTGTATTATACTATTTTAAGTAGACGTATTTTTTTCTTAAATACAGCAGTGTATGTAAGTCATAGCCTAACATAACAGAAGCAGGAGTAAAACAGCTACATATAGAAGTAATTGTCAATCATTTCCCCTCAAAAGTATTAAAATGATTAATGCATTGCTCTTTACAAATAACATCTACTGATTTAAGACTTCTACTCCCCCCAGAATTCTTGAAAGAAAGAATACTGTTTTAATGATGGGTGTAGAATAGCTTGCCCTGACTGCCCCTGGAGAGTTGCTACTGTGACTGTGTATTTTGCTTGGGAGTGGATAAGGAACATTGTAGCAAAATGTATGGAAAAAAAAATGTTGTTTACAAGAGTGTTACAGCACATGTGACCAGAGATGGTTAGGTGATGGATGAAGTAAGTGTTGTGGAAACATTTTACAACATTTTAATGGTACCCAATTAATATAGCTGGCTGTTTGATAACACAAGAAAATAAGCAGAAAGAGTAATGTCCAAGAATCATTTGAGGTGAAAATTTAAATCCAGAGAGACTTGTAAGGCAAGAAAAGACACCCTAGAAATAAAAGCATTTATTTCCTTGGTATCTTTATCTTCGTTTCTTTCCTACAAGTGTCAGAATATAGGTTGCCTGTCTCGCTGTGTGTGCTTTGCTGAAGATTTAATGTCAACAAATAGATGGGACCCTATCTTTTTCAGAAAATGAGTATTTTGGCTTCTTATTAAAATATTTTTATATTTGTTATAGATAACTTTCTCCTCCAGTTTACAAACCAGGGGACCTAGGTCATCTGTTGCATAGAACAGCACTGTATTTTGAATGACTTGAGAGACTTAGCAGCTTTTCTCTGCCACAACCAAGATTGAAGATCTTGCTTCGGTTTGGAATCAAACAATAGACTCGCCATTGTATTTACCTGGCTAAAGAATAATATTCCTTTATAAATACCTTGGTGAAGACTCAAGGTGTTGATAATTTTCTTTTCAGGAACACACAAAAATAAGTCTGAGCTGTGTTTGTGCTTTCCCCCAAAAACTGACTGAGAATTTTAATATGTGATCATTTGGATTTTCTTTGTCTAAAGTACTCAAACAGGAAACACTGAAGGCTAATTTAAATGTTAATGTAACACATACTGTGGTGATCAGTGAAGAAGCTCTGTGGGAATATATATCCTTTATAGGTGTTAACTAAGAGTACAGTAGAAATGTAGTTTCTTGAACTGTAACTAATTCAGATAATAAATATGTGACCATAATATCAGTGTCTGTGAATTTTAGTGTCACAGCTGTGGCCTGTTGTTAGCTACCTGAAAAAACTGTCAAAGAAGAGCTTATCTATTCATTTTGGTATAATCTGTTGGCAAATACTAATGAGCTCAGATTGTCTCTTACATTTTTGTTCCCAGAATGGTTTTTCAGGTACGTCTTGTAATCACATATATCTGTTATGATAATTACTGTACATACACCGATGTCTAGACAATTCTACCTATATTGCTACAAATACTATTCAGTATATACAGTTCATTTAAAATTACTTATCTCCATTAAGTAAATACAATTACATAAGTGGTTAATGTAACTTTGAAAACAATTTATAAGGAATTAGCTTGGCATTTTACCTATTAAACACCAAGAAGTCTAAAATCAAGCAGCTTAACTGTACAGATTTTTCAAAGAGTATGTTAATGGTGATAAAAGGCAGTCTGAGGTGATAGACTGATTTAAGGCTATGAGCTAATTAGTGAGATCCTGGTTAGAACCACCGGGCCTAATGATTTGATAAAGCTGTCTTGCAAAGCATCGATCTCTAACTTTTTCTTGAAACTCTACAAACAGTTCTCATTAAGTGACAGTAATATGCCTGAAATTAAACATCTGGATCCCTGGACTGCAGTCAGACCACCCACTACAAAATCCAAAAATTTTGCTCATCACTGAAATTAGTGATGAAGCAAGGGGGAACAATGATGCTTAGTTACACCCCCACCCATCAAAAGCATATATAGTAATTTTCAGGAGAACAGAATTGTCTGGAACACTAGTTAAATGATAATTATGGATGGTTCATCACTGTTACTCTGCTATTGATTTATCATTGATCCTTTTTCATGGTTTGAATTGAGGTTCCTATTTTTTGTTTGCTCTACTATTTCTGAGATGAATGTAGGGTGTGTAGGTGAGAATTCTCTAGTGCTTTCTACTGTGCATTTAGTTTTCTCTAGTTCCAGGAGCAATATATAATGATAAACATCTTGCCAAAAGTGTAAACTCAGAATAACTGTGGGATGGAGTTAATACATGTGCACATATAAAAAAAGGAACACAACTTTCTTAAAAGGCTCATTTATTTATTTTTATGGTATGTTTCAGCTTGCTGTCTATATATTTGTAAAAAACTGAACTACCAAGGGAAGGAAAAAGTTGCTGCCAGTACTTCCCTTCCTACAGTGTAGTCAAATGGGTGGAAAAAATAGGAATAGTAGTTTGAAATGCCTTTTATTAATGCTGAAGACATGAAATTGAAGTTACTTCTCTCTCCAAGGAAGTTCACTACCTTTCCTTTGAACCAATAGGACATCACTGGATTATCTATGGAGAGTGGCCCAACCAATAAGCTGAAAGGATTCTATTGCTGGCTCATAAAATAATGAAATAAATGTACAAAGCAGAAAAGCCTTCAAGTCCCTGCTCTACCATCTCCCCAACTACTGAGTGACCCAGAACCATGGATAACTGTGCTGGATGATAAGCTCCATGTGAAATAATTCAGGTGAGCAGAAATGAGAATATAACCTTTCCTCTTGCAGAACTGGAGTATTTTTACAGAATTGCATGTCCAGAGATTGATGGCTTCATTGTGGATTGTCTCTGACAGTTCAATTTTCTCAAAAAAAAAAAAAAAAAATCTTTCCCCCTGCTTTTGCTAAAAAAATGTTTATTATGGTTCTTTTAGAAGGACTAAAATACTCTACTCACAATTTTTTTTTTTTAAAGATGTATGAAACAAGATTGAAGTTTTGTGGGTTTTGGTAGGGTTTTTTTTTCATTGTCAGATTTTTTTCCTTTCCAACCTATAAACTTAAAAGAAAATAAAAAGAGTAAATTTTTAATGTAAAGGTGGTAGTATAACACCTCTATTTTAACTCATCCTCTGAAAAAGGTAGGTTTGTACCTTAAGATATTTTAGATAAGTTTTCAAATGAAAGATAAATCCATACTGTACAAACTCAAGTATTGTCTGCATAAAATAATGTATACAGTGCAATCTTGAAATAAAATATATATGTTCAGTGTTCTGTATCTTGCCCAAATCTCAGTCCTCTCACCAATGCTTGCTTCCAGGAAATTCTGTTACCCTAAAGATGTTTCCCTCCAACTTTGGTTTCTTTGTTTTGCTTCTCTTGGCATGTTGATGTTTGCCAAGCAATAAGGATGGCTTAACTGGGAAGAAGGTAGAGAGGAGGCAAGAACCTTCCTGCTGGCATTGCCTGAAGTGATAAACAGCTCGTGTGTTACATGAAATGCTTCTTTTAAGCAGCTGCATTTCTTCCTCTTTAGCCAACACTGACTGTACAGCTGAAACATAACAGTGCTGGCAAGCACAGCAACCTCTCTGAGAGCAGACATGGCAGGCTGATCTGCCAGCTCTGGCCGTGACATCTGTGGCAAGAGGTGTTTTCTATCCTCAGAATGAATTGAAGGCATTTCCTGTTGGCATCTTTGTTTTACACTGGGGCCATGGTGTGTGAGCACACAATTGTTCTGTGGTGCTGTTACGGCACAGTACAAACCAGGGAGCCACTGGCAGCGTGTGCAGGAGCATCCCTGCTGCCTGTAGAGATACTTCAGGTAACTGCAATGACACCAATACATCTCTGTGGCTTTATGCTGTGTAATGAAGGAAAACTGGGATATGGAAAGGAATATAAAAACAAAGCATATGAAGGGATATAAAAAACCCCCATTGTTCCATGCCTGGGATATTTCCATCTGGGATTTAGCCCCATAAAAATGTTACAGAGATGAAGCTTTATACTGAAATTTAAGCTAATTTGGAAACCCTTTGAAAAATATTTATAAATTTTATAATTCACATTGCTTAGGTAATGTGCATATATCATGAGATTGTTATGAGGCTGTGATATCTAGAGAATTTTTCCTTTAAGCCAAGAAAATTACATGAAAATAATCTAAGCAATCTTGTTTAGAATCACAACATCCCATATCAAAGCCATTGTAACTTTGTCTATTTTGATCACCATTAATGATCTATTCATTTGTCTTAAGTATGTTCTTATAATAAAATACCCACAATGGCTAATTTTATTTACTAACTAAAGGAAAGCAAATATAATTCTGGACTTTTTAAATGCTTTGGTTTTATATTTTCAAGTGAAGTGTAAATTTAGTTTTTGGGAATAGTTTTAAGAAAATGTCCACATGAAGTAGGAAATACTGAAGATCTGGAAATACTTGTTTGAAATTCTAGGTCTGGATGTGTAATTTGTCTTTAAATTTGTGCATGTAAATCAAAGCAAAGGGAAAATTAAAAGGATCTGAAGCTCTAGGAAGTATGTGCAAAATATATATTGAGGCTAATCCCCAACTGTCTTAGGAATAATTTCTTTTAAACTCAAAAAGCAGTCATAAATCTTTTCCAAAAGCCTCAGAATGAAAAGAGTTAGCAGGGAGTGCATAAAGCTAATTCATGATGAAGGCATAAAAAGAAGACTTAGAGGTTGAAACCACAGCAGAGAAGTTATGTTAGGAGGGTTTTTTGTTCGGTTAGTTTGGTGTTTTTTACTTTGCTGTTCATCACTGAAAAGACTGGGGAATTCCTGCGTAGAAATCCTGGGTTAGGAATTAGGGAATCTGTTAAATTGTTTGGTAGAAAAAGTATGGAACAGGAACAAATGAGAAAACGAACAAATATAGATTGTGATGATCAGATTCTATTCGTCACATAGTTCTAATTTAGGTCGAAATTCCTTAGCACAATTAATAGTTCAGCTGTCTCCAACATAAAACTACTGTATTATTACAGGCCACCAAGTGGAAGAAGTGGCATTGGTGGAGTTTTTTTTATGGTTTCAAAGGCGATATAGCTGATTACAGACTAGTGATTCTGCTGTCTGTACAGAGCTAATTATTGGAAACTCTTCCAAAAAGTAAAATTAGTAAATGTAGATTAATAGAATATCCTAGAGTTAATATGATTTTATAGAGAGAAACTTCCTGCATCAGGGGCTTAGAAAATGATTAGGAAAACAAAGAACTGATGCTTGTAGATATCTTTTTGTTCCTTGAAGTCTGAGCCACAAACTACTGGAACCTATAGAATATCCTGGAGAATCATTAAGTGTGTGTGTTCTCATTGCTTCCTATTCATACTGTCCTGGACATGGTTGAGCAATAGTTACATTTCGCCAGACTCGTTATGATCATGTTCTTCATGAAATCTAATGGTGGGAAAGGGTGGTGTGTTGAGCTGGACTCTTGAATTTAATCACAGCAGATTTCTGCTGCTGGTTAGTATCCTGGCTTCTTATGTCTGTGCTGTAGCCCATGAAAAAAACAAATATTCTCAAGAAGGACAAAGAAGTTACAGACGTACAGATGGTACACACAGCAAATGTATAACTTTTGCCATTACATTAATCTGATTTTAATATCCCAAAGAAGTCTGATTTCTGAGATAGTAGCAAGAATTTATCACTTCTCTGTGGGCCGTAAGGAATCTATTTGTCTCTGATTTAGACTCTGTGCTTCAAAGTAAACTGACTGTATATTAATAACAAATAATGGCTTGTCATCAATAAAACCAATGATTTAGACAAACATTACTATGGAAATGGATTGCAGAAACTGGCAAATAGTTTGATACTGACTGTTAGAAATAAGCTACTGTGCAAGGTATGCCGTATGGGGAATCTGATCAGCAATGGCAGCTTCACAGCTGCTGGTTTTACACAAATAGGTCTGCAAAGATCTTTAGAGTATACAGTTAACATTCACCATGACTTGCATGATGTAAATTGTAGTTCCTGAAGTGCATTTGAATTAGTGTATTGTGAGTCATTTGGAAAGTTTCCTTCGATATAGGCACATGCCTCTATCTTTTAAATTTTATCTGGTGAATTCTAAGCAAATTTCCCAAAAGATTACTTGTTTGTCCTAGTCTCAGGGAATGGGAATATTCTGATTACAATGTTTCTATGCATTCTGGCTCCAGTCAGTCTTGTTTCCAGCTGTCTTTACACTGTGTGCGAATATGTGTGTGTGTGTATGTGTGTGTCTGTGTGTGTGTATGTCTGTGTGTAAAATCAGGATTTGAGACTGTCGGTGTGAGAAATTGTCACAACCAGTTTGGACTTGTAGAAAAGTGATACAAAGATGGAACTCTTAACACGAGTATTGGTGAGATGGTAAGATATTTTGGAATTGTATTTTATGTCCTTTATGTTGCTTGGTTTCTTATACTTCATATTTCAAACTGATTTAATTGGCTAGATCATCCAGAGTGACATTGAACAGACACTGTGATTCTGTTATTCTTAGTGTTTGAGGAGAGATTTTTACAACAACATAAATCTTTCATCAAAGCAGAATCTGCAATCTTGTCGTTACGGACAGTTTCGAAATTCTATGCAGTCCCGCTGGCAACACACCCTGTTTGATTATTAATTCTTGCTATGAGAAGCTTAAGAAAATATTTATCAGCTTTTTAATCTACTTATTTGTCACTTTACTTTTTTCTTTTCCCCACTTTTTTTTTTTTTTTTATATTGAAATATTATGCTACAATGAGTTGGTGAGCAGAGTTTTAAATAAATAACAGGAAATAGGTCCTGTTGAACTTACCAGGTATATCTCTATCAAAAATATTATTAAGAATTTTTCCTCTCATTGATTATGCTTTAATCCTTTAATTCTTTAGCACTTGAATTATTTTTTTATTAATAGTCTTGTGTCAACCATTTAATATTTCACCCAGGATTAATATCAAGCTGACAGCCTATTACCACACAGATCCTCTCATTTACCTTTTAATATGTATGCAAAACTTTAGCTGTTTTCCACTTGAAACTTGGTTACTGTGCCAAGTTCTGTTGAATCTTGGTATTTCTGCTCCAACCTCCCACTGAAAGCAGGCTGTATAGGAGCAAGGAATCTGGAAGCAATTTCCCAACATCTGAGTTGTAGTTGTATATCTATCCTCTGATACAAAATCACTTCTCTTTCCAACTTGAAAAAAAAAAAAAAAAAAAGAAAATCAACAACAAAAGCCCAATGAAAATAAATCTACCGTTTGTTTGAAATGCATCTACCACTTCTATCCAGAGGGTCACTTTAAGTATGTTGATTAATTTTATTCTGGACTCCTTAAATAAACACAAGACTCTATGGCCCCCCATGGTATTTATCAGTAATTTATTTCTATAGTGTCCTTTTCTTCCTTTGCAGATTTCAATCCTCTACCACCTGATTTTTAAATTCATTTATATCCACCACACTCAACAATTACATATGTATACTGGATTTTATAAGTGCTTTTTTCCCCACATAAGAAACATACTGATTTTCTTAAATTCATGAAATTTTATTCAATCATAGGATTCTGATTTATGGAGAATCTAGCCAAGTACTGTTAAATAACTTCCAATTATTATTCAGTTTCATTAATATTTTATCAAATAGTTTGAATGTATTTCAATTTGAAAATAAAGAATGTGGCACTTGCAAAACATAAATGCGTAATTTTTAAAAAAGTGAAAACAGATACAAAAATGCTAATTTACTTTTCATTAATTCTCCTTCTTAAATAGAAGCTGTACTTCTTAAATAGAAGGTGGCTACTTCTCATAAATTCTCCATAATTTAGGCCTTCTGGGTTTAAGTTCATGCAAAAACTCCAAATTGTTCATAAAATTGCAGAGTCATTCAGAGAAGAAAATCTTTTGGTTGAAAGAAACTCCTATTTGGCTTCTAAATCTTTGAGAAAAAATATATATAAAATTCTGTCTCCCAGTTGTAAATGGTAAAGTGTATAAATGTGCCCAGTAAACAAGACGGACACATACACTATGACACTGGGCCCCTACTCCTTCCTGTGGCTGTAGGGAAGCAGATCCTGAGAAGCCTTGTGGGGTTGAACTTGGAATAAAATGGAAGCTGTTGACCTGGTATTTTGTCAGGGTATGCTCCTCTACTGCATGAATGTGTTGGCTTTTGAGTGACAGATGTCAGCACATGGTAAGTGGATGTAATCTTGTTCAGAAGCGTCAATAGAATATTCTGAGGAAGTAATTGCTTCTCCAGTATCATCACTTTAGCAGGCTGGGGGAAAGTAGAAGTTCTCAAGTTCAAGACAGGATTTGTCTCAGCTGGTATGCACAGCAATTGCAGCAGAAAACTGCATAGCACAGCATTTTTTTCAGAATTAAAAATGTGCCTATATTCCAAAAAAACCTGCAAGGCAATATGTAACAGCATCATACACAATGTAATGAATTAGTCATGTGAAACTATTAATCATACTTCTTTCACCACTTGCACCTCTATTAATCCATTCCTGTCAGAAATTTAACATTACAAATTCTTCAGATGTCTCATACACCTACCACTGTTTAAATTAATGTTCAGCTTCCTCATTTCCCTTCAAAATACCTATTTTTCCCAAGGAATGAGATGGTACAGTTCCCATAGGAAGTTAGTTGTTACAAATACTATGACAGTCAGTTCTGAAATTACAAACCTAGAATTATTTCATGCTTAGCAATGCATCACTACAATAGTTAAGCTTTGTAAAATTTTTTGCTAACTGCAAAACAAAAAAAAAAAAGGAAAGAACATGAAGTTTCTTTATTTTATGGATGAATGCCTGCAGCACAAAACTATGACATCCTCAGTACTTTGCAAGAATCTGAATATGAGTCAGCAGTAGGAAATAGATATCTGTATAAGAATAATACCGGGTGATATCTAAAATACTTTGCTGACCTTTGAAGAAATGGAATATAAACCTGGAGGAGGTTGGTGGTGATATACTCTGTCTGTTTTGAGAATTGATGAGAAGCTACCTTAGGAAAACATTTACATCTCAAGAGGATAGTATTGAAACAGCAACACAGCAGAAATCATTCTTCAAAGTCTGATACCTTTGGAAGGTGATTTGAGTTTTGGTGGTGTGGCTGATGTTTTCAAGGTTATGGTTTCTTGGCAGTGCTTCGTATGGGAAAATGGAAGCACTTTTAGAAATTGAATATGGTAATAGAGTGAGAAGATTATAGGACAGGGTCATATAAGATCGTTCAGGCTGGAAGGGACCTCAGGAGATTTCTAATACAACCTGCTGTTTAAAGGAGGGTCAGCTTGTAATAAGATGTTCTGCCTTGGAATGTGGTCAAACAACTCACAAAATGCCCTTTTTTGCAGGGTATCAGAAGTGGGCTGCGAGAGGGCTCATGTGCTACTTTTGATGTTGAATCATGCTAAAATCAGTCTGGCTTAGCAGCTCCAAATGAATATTTTGATAGGGAAGCAAAGATTTGGTGGATAAGCTGCTAGGGCACTTATGACTGGCAGACAATCCTGTAAAGTCCAGTCCACTTCCATAAAGTAGGTTCCTCTAACATAATCCCCCTTGGAGTGTGTCCATGAAGTTTCCTGTCTTGAAGTGAGGGTGCCTCTTCAAGGATACTCCTCCTTGAGGTTGAGCAAAGGAGATCTGCCCGTGAGCATCAGTGTGGTGAGTTACATTAATCTCTGTGTAATAATTAGGGCTTTTTTTCTAGGTTTAATTTGATAGCTTTGATAGAATGGACTATATCACTGCCCTCTGAAATCAGTAATTGACAGATTTATGCCCGTCTGCTTTTTCACTGTTATGGACTTCTTAATTTGTTTCCAAGAATATTGTGAAAGTAGCTCACAGCATGGTGCTAATTATTCCAAGGTTTTGAATTCAATCCCCATATGGGCCATTCACTTTGGAGTTGGACCTCTCGATCCTTGTGTGTCCCTTCCAACTCAGAATATTCTATAATTTCTGTGATCTGTAACTACAGATGTCTCCATAAGAACAGTCGTGACACACGATAACAACCAAGTAGTTCCAAGGCAGAAAAAGCTTTTATTTCAGCTGTGTTTTCCCTTTTATATGTTCCTGTCACTAAAGGCATACACTTCACTCATTGGTTAGTGAAACGTATTTTGCTCATCCATCAAATCTCTCTAGTCTTGGTTAATTTACATATTTTGTTCCCTGATTCCCATAAGACAGATTTCTTATTTACAGCAGTTGTTTTTCACCCAGGAATAGTTTGTTGTGTTAATGAACTCTCATTCCCAAGACTGTTTTCACATGAGAACTT
>JAWWMU010000106.1:74052584-74098416 GCA_035048155.1 Cinnycerthia olivascens
GGCAAGGGAGGGGATTGTCCTGCTCTGCTCTGAGCTGGGGTGGCCTCATCTCCAGTGCTGGGGAGCAGGTTTGGGGCCACAATGTAAGAACAACATTCAACTACCAGAGAGTGTCCAAGGGAGGACAATGAGAATGATGAAGGACCTTGCGGGGAAGCCGTATGAGGAGCAGCTGAGTTTGCTTGGTCTGTTCAGCCTGGAGAGGATAAGACTGAGGGGAGACTTTAGTGCAATCTACAATTCCTCTCAACAGTGAGAGGAAGGGTAGGGGCAGACACTGATCTATTCTCTGTGGGGACCAGTGACAAAACCTGAGGGAATGGCCTGAAATTGTGTCAGGGGAGGTTTAGGTTTGATATTACAAGAAGATTTTTCACCTCAGGGTGATTGAGCATTGGAACAGACTCACCAAGGCAGTGGTCACAGCTCCAGCCCAACAGAGTTTAAGAAGCATTTGGACAATACTCTTGGGCCCATTGTGTGACTCTTGATGTGTCCTGTTCCAGGCCAGGAGTTGGACTTGGATGATCTTTGTGGGTATATTCCATCTCAGAATATTCTGTGATTCTTTAAGTCTTTGTGCTTTATAGTTGGTCTTCTTTTTAATTTTTATTCAAGTATACAAGTAAATCTACAGTTACTTAATACTAAAAATAGATATTTTACTTCTAAGAGCAATTAATTTTAAAGCCAAAAGTTTCTGCTTCTGCAGTGAGCTAGTCCCAATAATTATATTTCCACTATTTACAGGGGGTTTTGTTGCATATTCAGATGCATTTTCATGACAGCTAGAATGACTTGTTATCTTAGACCGTACCAGAAAAAATTTTTATAAGCAATCCTCAGATATTGAAACCATTCTGCCTTTTAAATGGCAGGATATTTTATTTGCAAAAGCATCTAGGATTATAGCAAAATCCATTCCAGAAGCAACATGAATTTAAGTATGCAACAGTTTCCTGTTTTGTTTTGGAATTAGATGTTTACAGTAACAGCATTTCAAGAGCTTTATGGTGAAACTGTGACCTTATCTTAAGGTCCCCGGGTTCCTTTACTGAGATTAGCTTACACTTATATTGTTCTCCTAACCTTACAGCTAAAGTCTATATCTATAAAATAGAACACTATAAAACCAATATAATTGGATAATTATAAAATTAAAAAGAAGTTTTTCCTATACAGAATATGTGACCTCACCTGCTGTATAACTATAACTGATTAACAAAATAATTAGCAAAATGTTGAGTAGGTTATATCTGGATTTTTTCTCAGGTGAATCCAGGTGAGTACAGGACATACCCAGGTGGAACACCTTGTTTAGCACCACAAATTGTCAGTGTGTTGACAATTTGAAACAATAATTGATAAAGTGTTGTTGTTGTGGGTTTTTTTTTTTTGTCTTCATTAGCCAATCTGTCTGAAAGATCTTTACTGAGGTAATTTTCACTTTTTTTTTCTTCCATAACACCTTCTTTTTGATTAAACTTTCACATATTTCTTCTTTGTACATGTCTTACACCAGAAAATGTAGAGGTGATGCAACTTATGCATCAGTTTATTTGGCTTTGAGTCACATATTTTGAAGTTAAGGTTTTAAAATTTTTATGTCAATGATTGGGGATTTTTATGTTTTTCTAGGAGTTCCATTCTTTTCCATTCTTTTGTTTTTTGATGTAAGATTTTTTTCAAAATGTAATATTGTGTCGCAGTTAAAGATTTATTGTCTTCCCCTTTCAATCTTCAACTATAACTTTTTTGTCTTTGTAATCATCTTTGCTAAGGCTTTTAATTGAATACATTCATTTTATATTAATTTTACTCAAATATAGTAGAGGTTACATTTTTTCTTTGGAAAAAAGTGAAATAAAGGGTGAAACAAAAATAAAATGATAAATACTGAAGTCTGTACAACTGAAGTGAAAGGGGAAAGGTAGAGCTAAAGGAAGATATAGAAAAATAATAATAATGTGGAAAATTTAATAAAGTAAGAACAAGTTGTTTGGTTCACAGTTCACTAACAAAAAAAAAAATCAAGATCATACCTAAAAAATTTATTTTTTCCAAAGGAAGAATATTATGTTAAAAAATACTCAAAGTAATCCCATGGTTGAGAATCTGTTGATCCAAACTCAAGAGCCTTCTACAATAGAATGGCTGTTGTTCCGTATATAAATTAACTTGTCAAAAGTCTTTTAATCCCAAAGGCCAGGCCATAATGTTCTAAATGTGTTCTCCCACCTGGATGATGCCATTTGAGCTGTCTCAAGTAGCACAGTGTGAATTTCTGTCAAAAGGACTGTGATACATTTTACAATTTTAAGCAATGCCAGTATATTGGGATATCAAACGCAATCATGACCTGAAAGATGTCTGAATAATAGAGTAGGAATTCATAGTAACTTTTTACAGCAAAGACTCTCTACAACACACCCTTGGCTTACAGACCAAGAGACCAAATTGTTTTCTTTCCCATTTGTCCACCATCAGCAGTCAACAATTTTCTTCTTTACTGCTCAAGGAGACTTCACTTCACACCTCTGGTTCTACTGATATGCCTTTTTTTAATGTATTGTGAGAAGTAAAAAAAGACTACAATTGAAAAAGAGCTCATCTCTAGGGTTTTAAAATCCAGCTTGGTACAGAGCTAATAATACCAGTAAACCTCCATTTACATGGAGTACAGTCCCACTGATCAGCCCTACCACTTTCTGTTTGCTTTGCTGTCAAAACATCTTCTGTGCTACCTTGTATCAACACCATTTTTATGGAAAAGGATATGCTTTTCAAAACTGTAAATATAGTAACTAATATCCTAACCTTGTTGAAATTTTTGATTTACTTTTAACATTTGAGTACTTGGATGAGGAAGAAAGGATTAGAAAGAAAGGACATGAAATTAACTATCACATTCAAGTAAGAAAAGGTCAAAACTAATAGTGATGCAAATGACACTTTAAGTTCATAGACATATTCGAGTTATCTGATAAAAATATCCAGCAACAACCTGTGTTCTAAACCTCTCTTGATATAAGATGCTTTTTGCATTTTCTTTCTTTCTCTGTGAAATTACTTTCTTCAAGCCAGCGTGTCTGAAGAATTATAGCGCAGTATTTTACATGTAGCCTTAGAGTTGAAGTGTGTAGCCTCTGTGGTTTACAAACTATTTTCCTATAAAAAACCTCTTATTTAAGATTTCTTTCATAGGTCCAAGGTTATATACAGGTTACTAAAATACAGATGCCTACCAAGGTCTGCAAATTAAATCTCCAAAGCCTATTTTAAAGCTTTCTGATCTTGTTTAATCAGCAGCATAAGAGTAGACAATTCCCTTGTGTGCTCCAGTTAACTTAATGTTATTGCTTAGATAAACAGTACCCCTATTCTGATTAGGTTCATGTTTATTCATTGAGTTGAAGAAATAAGGGATGGAAACACCTCTGAGGTCATCTTGTCCAATACACTGTAGATGTAGAATTGTTCCCAAAGGGAATAGAAGTTTTGTACGCTCTGGCTTTAAACAATTCAAATAATGTGGTTTCTCTTCTACTGAGAATTCTCAAGCAAATTAATAGACTTAACAGACTTAAACACTTTCAACATTCTTAAAAAAAAATAAAAAATTGATAATACTCAATATGCATTTGATTTTGAATTTCTGACTGTTAGATAGAATATGGTTCAAGCAAAGATCCATCTTCCATACAGAGTGTTTTCAACGAATGCTAGACCTTTATGAATGTCTTATTTCTTAGCTTATAAAAAAAATTTAAAAAATCTTTATAAAGTTATGTCCTCATGTTTTTGATGTGTTAGTTTTTCTGCTTTGTTAAACATTCTTATAATTTTGAAATTTCTGTTTCGATAAAGTTTCTTCTTCAGCTGTCTTCTTGAAAACTCTATTGGTAGCCTAGGGGATTTCTGGGTGGGGATTGGGCCAATTTGTTTTTTATTTTTTCATGGGGGTGGGTAGAGGTGGATCTGTCTTGTTTACTTTGTGTTTAAAATATGTCATTATCCTTTTTGCTTCTTATCAAGCTTGTTATGAGAAGCATTTTTGAAACATCTCAAAACTTGTCCCTGGTTGACTCCGCTTTGATTTCATTGCAACAGAAGATAAATTTTAAAAGGTGGGAAAATATTCCACAAATAAGGCAAAAAAGTTTATGTACATTTGAATAGGTTTGATTTGAAATACGTGTTTGCAAAATATACTCAAATTACCTTTGACTTCATAGCTGAAAGTTTATGTATCAGTATCTAGAGATGGCTACTGGTTTTGTCTAGGGGAAAGAAGGTCCCTCAAGTAGGGACAGCTTAAAAACCCATTGCATCAGCAGTTTTCTGAAGCCCTCTTCTATAGTGCTCCAGGTGCTATTCTTTTCTTAGAAACTGTGTCTTCCTCCAGACACAGAGCTCTTTACCCTAACAGTCTTCTACATCAATTATATATCAACCCCTACAAGACCTTTACTTGTGAAGCAATCAGGATTTCTACAGAAACTTAAAGCCTCACATAAACTCACAGGAGGGGAAGAAAAGTTAAAACAGACAACATGCCATATTTTTCAGCTTGTCCATATTCACAGATCTTAATCCTGGTTGTAAGCCTGGAATTCCCTTCTACTACCTCATGATCCCAAGTCCCATCCCTCTTCAGCTGGGAAGCCAACTTCTAGTTAAAGAAAGAATAATTTGGGTTTCTATCTTGTTAATGGATAGGGCTTTGGGACTAGAGCAGTAGAGAGAGCTTTAATACATAACACCTGTGCCACTGTATAGTAGCTGAATGTACAGTCATGTTAGTATTTGAATGTCTTCTCAGAAATCAACTTGATAAATATCTGTCAAAACAAATTCCAGCTGTTGTAACTTCTACATATACTGTGAGTTTTTAAAACATCTCTCCTCCCTTCTTACTTACTGGGGTGGATTGGTATGTTAAATCTCAATCTGTGTGAATTCAATAAATACATTTATGAGGGGGGAATTTTGGTGTGAAATATTATCAGCTCTGTGTCTTTTACTGAGATGATTTACCTTGAATGAATATTTTTAGCACTATAAATAAGTTAAGTACATAGATATAAATGGGAAGTGAAAAAGAAAAATCGAACTGTTTGCCCTTAGAAGAACAGCATAATCCCTTGCTCCTAAAAATCAATTTTTTATGGGGTTTTCATTTTGGTAAAATAAGGTCAGTTAGACATAATAATCTTTAGCTTCCAACTCACTAGTGTTTGCTGCAGTGAAATAAAACCTGCAAACTCTCATTTTATGCAGAAGGCGAAACTGAATTACCATAATGGTGCCTCGAGTTCTAAGTGCTCTGAACCAAGCACGGAGAACTGCATGGGTGAGTCAATGGAGAGGATTTCGTGGGAGTCACCCTGTTTCACAGTAGCAATTTTTGTATTTTCAGATGGCAGTATGGGAGCTGGCTGCAGTCACATTTTCAGCAGGGTCCTCAACAACAGCTTTCGCGGCATGAATACAATTCAAAAATGTTTGCCAGAGCATAGGGGGAATAAAGGTGAGAAGAGAAAGCCCCTGTCTGAACAGTTATCATTGCTACCACCTGAATATTTGCCTAACCAAGAGGTGGTGGTTATTTAGAAGCTATGAGCTGCTCCTAAATAGATCTCCACAGCCAGCTTTTCTATCCCTTCCCTCCATCCCCTTGTTTCAGGATAATCCAAATGTGGTCCCACATTGTATATCAAGGACACACAGGTAAAAAATGCACTCATTCCTCCTGACTGTTCACAGTACTGTGCTTCCTGGTAGTCAGAGAGACAGAAAGACATCATCACAAAAATGTTTCCATCAAGGTGCTGGAAATGTGGCTCTTTATTACTGGAACATGGTTGACACATAATGGTCCAGAACTTCTTGACCTTGACTACCAATGCTGAGTACCACCTGGACACGAGTCTCAAGCACTAAAACATGGTTGGATGTTTTTAAAAAGCAATTGCATGTAGGTTTATTGTCACCTGAGTTATGATGCAATACAGGAAAGAAAAAAAAGCAGCAGTCCATTATTAAAATATAGTTAAAAATAACTGAGGATGAAGACTAAAAGAGGAATCAAGCTCTCTGTAGCTGGAGTTGCATCAGTCTTTTTAAGTTGCTTGGTGGCAGGCATTTTAAAAGAATCTAGAAAATAGAATCCATTTGTTTTGCTTTTAACACTTACTGCTATTCTTAGTTTTCTTACATTGGTTGCATCAGTTGTGCTCTATGCACTTCAATAATGTGTGATTAGATAGAATGGGATTGTGTGCATTCATATTGAATTTTGGAGAAAAGAATTTTTGCCTAATGCAGCCGATAAAGAAACCAAGTGGAATAAAATGCAATAAAATGTCAGAATACACCAAGCAGGAGAATCAATGGTTACTCTTGCTTAGACTCTATAGTTTTCATTCTTCTGAGAAAATAGGTCTGTAGGTTTTCTCATATGGAGAGATCCTTCAATATGGATAAAAACTGCAAAGCTAATATTAACACAAACAAAGAAAACTTAATTAGTCAAATGAAACCCAGAGATTTACTTTTGGAAAGAAAAACTAATAATGGAATGTATTAACAAAAGCAAATACAGTTGTGAACTGGAAACAGATTATATACAGTTATAAATAAGCAATGGACAGGGGAAATGGGACATTCAGTGGTATATTTTCCTAGAAGATAAGGCAAATTAAGTTGCAATAAATTCCCCCGAAATGTACAGCTTTGTAAGAGAAAAAATTTCCTTTTAATGGAGTTGAATGGTATCATATTAAAAAAATGGGGAGGCAGCAAATTTATTTGGTCCTATCTGCCATGAGACAATGGATTAAATACAGCAGTGTGAAAGCAGAAAATAAAGACCCTACCTAACTAGAGTGGAACTTACTGCCTTTAATTTCCAAGGGGAAAATAAAAGCTTCATACTGTTTCTGCCAGTGTTCGAGCATTTGGATACAGTGCAAAACCACATCCAATAACAGTAAATTGGCAATGCAAATGAGAAAAAAATGAATATGATGCTGTAACATAATTTTTTTTTTTTTTATTTTTAAAAATGTGAGGCATCACAAGCTTATGTACATCAGATAATGAACCGAAAAGTAGTAGGTGAGTTACAAGAAGAAGGAAAAATATTAAAAAATCTAGCCTTGGACTGACAGTGAAATGAATGGTTGTTTTAGGGCAGCTGTATGAGTGGCTGTTCACTTCTCCTCCACCAAGTTTTGCTGTATTCATATGTAAAATAAAGCATGAACAGCAAACTAACATTATAACAAACTAATCAAATTATTGCTGATGAAAGCAAACCCTAGCACGTTAAGTCATCTTTATCCTTATGCTACTTGTCTCTTCAAGGATTTTCTGATTAGTATAAGGAAACAACTTATAACATCCATTCCTATTCATGATACTTCTAGATGTAGTACTTCAAGAATAGGGCAGTAATCTTCTGTAGATTACATTATTCATTGCAGAAATGAAAACTGCCATTAACACAATGTAAATAACCTTCTTAAGGTTTGTATTGCTGATCCCTTGCAGAGGTCAGCACTAATAATACAATATCCGTGTATTCCATTCAAAATATTTTTTATCTTCTTTACTTTGTCTATACTTAGGTTTAGTGAAGTACCTATAATTTTTCTTCTGCTCATATTGTAGTAATCCCTGACACTAAGATCAGAGACCATTGATCTGACTTCCTGGAGCCCCAGTCCTCTTAGTAGACAGCAATAATGATCCTGCCCACCAGCAATACTATTTTAAGATACTTTGGTAGATTAGGAGTGCTATATTGTTATTGTCAAATTTACTGGTCACTGAAAGTCTGGTGCTATCCTGGAATTTTCTACACCTAACCAGAAGTGGTAATTATTCCTAAAGCTGAAATCCAGCTGTGCTGCAGTCCAAAATTGGTATTTTTTTTTTTATCACCTTGCCAAATTACATTGTTCTCTTGGACTGTGCAGAGACTCTACTCTGCAAATATGTCCAATGATAATAGGGGTCTGACTTGTTTTATTGAATTTAAATCCAAATGCTGATCAACTTCTAAATTTGACCTCTTATACCAATTTCAAAACTGGTATTTTATTTCAGTTGCATTAACTTTTAAGTGGTAACACTGAAAATATCAAAGGAACTACTCTTCCTTTACATCAGTAGGAGGGAAGACAGCATTACCATCTACTCTTGCTTTTTAGAGTATACCATTTGCTTTTTTAAAACCATGTACTTAGTCTGTATTTCTAACTATAATGTTTTATCCTTTACTAAGCAATTTTGAAATGTTAACATTGAAAATATGCTTTAAATATAAAGGTACATTTAACAAAGCTCAGTATGACTTTCGCCTGGCATGAAGTAAGTTAATTTTTCATCACTTGGGAGTATATCTTTTTGAATAATAAAAGCAGATAGCACATTGATGTTTAAGGGTATTCTTGAAGAGCTAGGATAAGGTATTTCAAATTGGCTTTATTGCTTTGAAATGCCTGCAGTTTAGATTATTTCCAAGGAATTTCAAAGCAAACAAGTACTCAAACTCTACTCCTAAATAATTTCATTTTAATCCAAGTTTCTTTGAGAAATAGGCATGAAGCAATACTAATCTTACTGGTTTACAGCAGATGACTGAAATGGGCATTATTTACCACAGAATATAGGAGGCCAAACCTGTGAGGTGGGATGGTGCGAGAGTCCCCATCCGCATGTGAAGTTTTTAATTTATATCAGCTCTTGGATGCTCCTACCTGTGCCTAGCTTGCTCCAACCTCCTTGGGTTGCTCCTCTCAGCCATTTTAGTTGTACTATGGATGGAGAAAGAGGTGCAGACCCTATTTAGAGAGCTATGCTCTCCTCCTGGACAGTTCAGAGATGTGCTTACAAACCTAGGGCCACCATAGGAGGTGCAGGCAGTACCAGCAGTTCCTGCAGCCAGCACTCCTGGGGCCTGTGTGCTCTGCTTATCCCAGCTAGGCACTAAGGTGGAATCCAGGCTGTGGATTCCAGGGGATTGGTAAGCAGGCGGAGCTGGGAGAGGCCCTGGCAGGACTCTACCCTATGCTCGGGAACCACCACAGCATCCTGGACCTCCCTATCTGCCTCTCCCAGTCCACCTCAGTACCTAGGTCCAGCCTTATCTCCATTTCTTCACCAGAAAGGCATGAAGGGAGGACACAACTCCAGCAGCCTGCAGTATCTACTGGCCCTGTCAGGTATTTTGAGACATGTAGAACAGTCCTACAAGAAGTCGAAGAGCTGCCTTGTATATAAGAGTAGCTTACAGAACATATGGCTTTCTTCTATGCATAGAGAATAATCAAATATCTTCAGTAATGGACAATTATTTTCCTAAAAGTGCTTTGAGTAAAGTTTCCACTGCTATTTCCTTTATAGTTTTTCATTCGTTTGTTGCTTGATCTGTGGAGCTGACTTTAAATGCCTTTATCATTTAGTCCATAATTTACTCAGTTTAAATGACATGTTATGTGTCTCAATAAAAGTTGTAGTACAGTCATTCAGTCTGTCTCTTTTCTTAGTTAATTAATCAGCTCAGAATAGCCCTTCAAAAGTACCCTGGAATCCCAAAAATCCAGCAATTCCCTGAGAGGCAAGAATAGATTCTATATCCTGGTAATACGATCTTCTTATAGCAGTTATACAGGCCACTGGGATTACTCACTCTCTTGTAATTAAGCTCATGCTTAAATATGTTGCTAGTGCATGTGCAGAATATATCTTTCACATTCACCTTGCTTACTTTTCTGTGGTAATTATGGTTCCTAATTTTACTAATAAACTTATTCTTTGACAGCTTTTCAGGAAAATAAATATTTTCTGTGGGGAATCCTTACATTTGGACACGGATATTTTTATTACGTAAACAACTTTTTCTAAGTCATTTCCGTCAGGATGTACTGTATTCCTAAACAAGTAGTTTAGGAATACTCAAGAATGAGAGATTAAGGAAAAATGTAAGGGGAGCAAGCACAGGTTTGTGGTTCAGAATATGGAGTAATCCTGCTTTATGGAATAGAAAGCAAATCTGCTAAGTATATAAAATCTTCAGGCATCATTTTATCCCCAGTGCTCTTCAAACAGCAACCAAGGAATAGAAAACTGCTGTGCTGTTTCTCAAAATTGCTTTCTATTTAAATGTACAATAGCTTGCTGAGTAACTCTGTCACTGTCAGAAGATTGCAGACAAATGGAGTTGAGAGAAACAAAACCACTTAGCTGGTACTCTTTTGAATAGAGATGTATTTAGCAACAGCTGAGAGATGCATGGGAACGTGAAGGATCCTGCAGCCAGAGCCAGTGAGGCTGACATGAGGGTGTTACCAAAGCCATCACACCAGATTTAAATGACCCCTGTGACCACAAACCACACAGAAAGCAGCAAGCAGCCCTGGTGAACAACAAACCGTGCCTGAGCTAGCAATGTGTCCTTGTGGCCAAGAAGGACAATGGGATCCTGGAGTGCTTTAAGAAAAGGATTGCCAGCAGGTTGAGGGAGGTGATCCTGCCCCTCTACTCAGCCGTGGTGAGGCCACATCTGGAGTGATGTGTCCAGTTCTGGGCTCCTCAGGACAAGAGAGACATGGGGCTCTGGGAGTGAGTCCAGTGGAGGGTGAAAAAGATTATTATGGGACAGGAGCACCTCTCTCACAAAGAAAGGCAAGGGAAGCTGGGCTTGTCCAGACTTCAGAAAAGGCTACTGAAAGGGGACCTCATCAATGATATAAATATCTGAAGGGAGAGTGCCAAGAGGATGGAGCCAGGCTCTTCTCACTGGTGCCAAGCAATAGGACAAGAGTCAATGGTACACAAGAAGTTCCACCTGAATATGAGGACAAAGTTCTTTACTGTATGGATGCCTGTGCACTGCAGCAGATTGCCCAGAGGGGGGGTAGAGTCTCCCTCACTGGAGATACTGAAGAACTGTCTGGAAAGAATCCTGTGCCATGTGCTCTAGGATGACCCAGCTTGAGTTGGGAGGTTGGATGAGATGACCCAGTGTGGTTCCTTCCAGCCTGGCCCATTCTGTGATTCTGTATTGCATTTGTGTACTGTTTTCCAAATTCAAACTTAACAGTGAGCCATAACAATTTATCTTACTTTGTCTCTCAGTTCCACAATATGTTTGAATTTCCATTAGGCTTTGGCAATGTGCTCTTAAATGTAGCACATACTTTGCTCAGTGATTATGATGATAAATTCTTTGTAGAAGGAATCTGCAGGATGAGACATAGTGTGAGACTGCTTATGAATCTCCTGGCAAATAGGCAGGACTTTTCCCTGTTTCTCACAGAGCTGTCAAAGAAACAATTAATGTGTTAGTGTGATCTTACACTGTAAAGCATCTTATGCTGCTGGCAATAATTATGTGCCCCAGCTGAGTAATTTTTTTTTTCTAAAGAGGATGAGATACCAGATAAATAGCAGCCAGTGAAATCAATAGCTTTTTATGCAAGGTCTGAAAGGGCCATTTTCTTATGTTTTCCCTCTTCTGTGGAGAACAGTCACCAGAGTAGCTGAAATATGTTTGCAATAAGTGCATTCATTTCTGCAGTTTTGATATGGGCAACAGTCTCATGCTTTGCTAGGGAAACATCAGGTCTGCTGTTTTTATTTCTGTTTTACCAGTTTTCTTTTACCTTGCATTAGGAAGTATAACCTCTCAGGAAATGGCTGGGATATGAAGATGCATGAAACTTGGGAGCCATTATAACATATTCAAGGACAGAATAATCATACTGATGCTAACTTTTCATGACACCATGTTTTCCTGTGCTCTGCATGCTAACAAGACAGCATTAGAAAATGTTTGAAGTCAACCCACACTATGCTTCATACCTAGATGGAGAAAGGAAACATGATTTTCCTCTGAAATTAACTGATCAGATCATGTGATAAGTTTCCCTGTGTTATTTAAACTGTGTAAGTAGTTAAAAATATTTCTCAATTTCAAAATTAAAATTAAAAATCAAATGCATGCAATATGGCATTTGTTGGTAGACTTAACTGTGTAACGAGTAGTTTCAAAGACATGATGCTTGATGAGAAATTTGGATGAGCAGTTCTGCAGCCATTGTCTCCAGTGAGCTCTGTCAGATGACTGAGGATGCATTAGAGTAACTTAAGATATTGTGGTGCTTTTTCTTGCAAATATGACAGTGGTAGTATTGCAGTCATAAAGCCTGGGAAACTATGATGACTGGAGATATCTTGGGGTTCATTTTGTAGTTATTTAGAACTAGAATTTTACTGTTGTATCTGTTAATAACTAGGATTAATAATCTGACTTTTTTATATTACTCTGACATCAGAATACTGATACATTTATAGAAGAAGTTGAATATCTAATAGACTGATGTTACAAGGCATGACAAGAAAGGCACCAGAGGTCTTTGGATTAATCCCCTGGTGTTGCAAATTAATCATGGTCTGTGTCTAAATCCTCTCTAAATTAATTTTTATATCTATATCCTTCTACTACTGTTTAGAGTTCCTCAGTTTTGAACAGCAAGAGCTTGCAAATTCCTTCTTCTAAACACAATTCCATTCCTAGAAGCCTGTTTTTCAAAGCCTGCAACCATGCAGTTCTAGCCCTCTTCTACTTGAGTGTAATGAGACCTGTGCAGTTTTACTAACTGCCTCTGTCAGTCATATTTCCCTATAGTAATTTTAGAATACACTGGTAAATTGTGGACATGGTTTAAAAGTGGTAAAGTTTCCAAAGTTTTATTTTCAAAGATTTCTACATATTTTCTGAGAAGAATAGCTGAGTACAGGAGAGATGAAAACCAGTGACCTCTGCTGAGAGGAAAAACAAACAGAAATTAGTTCCCGATATACCTGGAGAGAGCCATCAGTGTATATATCTTTGTTCTACTCACAGTGTTCCTCTCTTTTTGCCTGATGGAGCTGTCTTGGAGAATTGACTTGATTCCTTTGAGGTATAGAGGGAAGATGCAGTATTGAGTAGGACAACTAAGGACAGAAATGCTTAAGTCTTACTGTTCATGGCACAAAAAAGAAAAATAAATAGTTTCTTTAAAGCCTTCTTTCAACCATTAGTTTTGCTTTTCCCATGAAACCTTACCTAAATGGTCAGATAAAAAACAGTGCATCACTGGCAACATACAATTTTGTTGTTTCCTTTTTTTGTAATAAAGATGAGTTAGAATGAGCAGTCTTCTGCTGTTCCTGAACCATGCTTAGGGTAATTTGTCTTCTGAGGTTTGTGTCTAATGGCTTAAACATGACAGCATTCACAAGTGATTATTTCCATTTTGCAGATTTATAAGGGAACTAAATCTGTTCTATGTAAACAAAGCAAGATGAAATCCATGTTTATGATCTATGTATAAAAAATGTAAGGAGAAGAAAGAAAAGAAAAGAAAGCTAATAAAATTGTCTTAGGGCCATAGCACTTTCACTTTGAAAACAGGCATAAAGTCTGGAAGTTGAAAGCTTGCCTCAGGCATAATGCAGAATATCATGAGGCAAATTCAGAAGCTGGAAGACTCAGTCCTGGATCTTTTTTATATGTCAGTCTAATGTGGCAGAAGTGTCATCTTTCCCAGTAAAGTAAGTTGTATTGAACACAGGTTAACTGAGAATGGTGCCTATTTTCATGCATCTTGAGCTTCCCCAAGATAACAGTGAAAGCCTGAATAAGGAAGTTCAGAGTAATAGCATTAGCAGAACATAATCAGAATAAGAACTGAGGGAAACCTGTCACCACTCATCACTGTTTCAGCTGTTTCTCATTTCAGCTGCTTTACATTTAATTCAGTCATTAAATGTAAAGAAAATATTTAATTATGAAAAAGAAAATACTTTTGGAACAATAATAGGGACACAATTATTCCTGAATAATTTTGGAATAAGGATGAATGTGTATTTTATACCATAAGACAGTCATCCCAGCTTTAAAAATCACAGAAGTAATGATATTTATGGCTTAAGCTTAGTTTAATATAAACTAATTGCATAGTATAAAACATATTATATCAAAACTTCCTTTTTAGTTTTCCACTACTCTTCCAAGTTTTTTTGGTGTCCTTTTCCTAAACTGTATCACAAATTAATAAAAGTACCTTTTACCTTGAATTTAAGTTCATTTTTGCTATTTCTTAATTAAACAAGAGAATAGCAAATACACCTTATCTTTTCAAAATATAAGCCAGCTAGCTCTATTCAATAGAATGAGTGTCTCCCATTCTCTGCTCTGAATACAAATTTTGGGCTGTATTCTATTAATGCATTAATGGTACAATTTGAAATGAATGTGTACTTTGGAAAGTAAGAGAATTTTTGCTCTCAATGACCAGAGAAAGGAGTGCACTGTCCTTGAAACAGCAAGTGGTAGTCATTGGAGCATGTGAAATCCCAGATGGGAATACTACAGAGTCTGCTTCGTTTTGCCTCTGAACAGTCACTACATTGAAATCAAACCCATTAATTGATCATGTTGATTACAAGTAAATATTTGATCAATCTAAACTGATTGGCTGAAGTATGAAAATAGTTCAAAGCAGAATGCAGCTGAAGTTTCCTTTCACGAAACTAACACACTAAGTAGTCATTTCTTAATACATTCAGGGGACTTAACAACAGATTTTATCCATTTTCCTTGTATTACATTGCAGACTTCATTCCAACAGTTTTTCAGCAGAAAAATAATAACAGTGATTTAACCTTATGTAAGTTGTGAAGCTGAATTAGAAGGTAATGTGTCTTCTGTCCTCCACAGAGAATATCTCTGCATGTTAACTTTAGTTGTGATTTTTCTCTTTGAGTGTAATATAATTAATTTCAAAATTGTTTTCTTCATCTTGCTAATAACAGTGCAGAGAATTGGTGTGTTTGTTCTTGTTTTTAAAGTTCAAAACTTCATATCCCATCCTTATGAGAGAAAGGTAGTGTTAAATTGATTTAGAATGAGAGCTGTAGCAGCAACAGAAAATGGTGGATTTTTTTTTCTTTTAAGATAGTGGGAGGAAATAATGACTTTTGTTACTGTTCTTGGTTAAAGCCTGGTGGTTAAAACAATTTTGTGTTTGTTTGCTACAGAATTCATTATCAGAGCTTTGCAATCTTAAATTAATCTCCATAAGCCTGATGATAATTCCTGTGGCAGGTTTGTGGGTGTAGAGAGAAGGAGGCAGAGCACTTGATCCAGCTTCCATGGTTGCTAGGGCAAGAATCTCATTGTCCTAGGATGTGATTCTGTGAAAGTAAAACCGTGCATAATTGTGTTTTAATGACAGTGCAAACAAGCAGTTCACCTGAAGCTACGGGAAGGGCTGCTGCTGGCTCTTCTCTGCTTCACATAGCCCCTCCCAACAGAGGTCAGCCAGCTCCAGCAATTATTGCTGCACACCTCTAGAGCCCTTTGCTGGCTGTTCTACTAATGCTTAAAAAACCCAAGTGAACAAAAAAACCCCAAACAAACAAAACCACAAGAGCCCCCCAAAAAGCAGCAAAAAAGCCCCTCCCTATATGTCTTTCCCTGCTGACCACTGCTTGGGGAAAAAGCCCCTATACCTCTTCCCTGATGAAAACAGCTTGTTTGAAAGAAGATTTTGATGGATACCCCAGTGTATCACAGCTACTCTCAATGGATACTGCAGCAGGAGTGGTTATTTGTAGTTACTGTCTTTGAGTGAATAAATATCAATTTGCATGCCCATTATGAGGTTTTGCAAGCATAATGTGTGCAAAAGCATTTATGTCAGGTGCAGTGAGTTTGCCTATAAATCTTGAAAGCAAATGTTAAGAACAAAGACATGTTTGAAGTTGTGAGTACATAGGGAAACAGGTTGCTTAATGAGCAGCACAGGGCTTGAATGCTTGCAACACTATTTCCTTTAGGTTTTTGTTCTGCTGTTGTCTCAGTTTTGAACTTGTCAGATGGTATCCTAAGTGAAATAGCTGCCATTTCTAACAGATCTGTTTTCCCTTTCTTTCATCTCCCTCTTTTAAGGAAGAAAGGGGATTAGCTGTGCATTTTAAGTTTTTTTTTTACCTGTTACTGAACATGAGCAAGCCAATTCCTCCACGATACAGAGTTTGTGGATATTCAATTAATTTTCCTTCCCAGGTGATCATTTCTGTCCCTGTGCTGTGCCCTCCATTCCCAAAGTGGAACTGTTTGTGGGGCTGTAATATGATCTAAAGGAGAGAGCAAGTGTTGGTCAAAAAGAAAAAATTACTGTTTAAACGTAGATTAGTTCCCATATTGCATGATGGTGACTTCTCCTATACAGATACATGAATGTAACTGAAGGACAAGAAATTATGTAACAAAGTACATGTTTCCATCAGAAGTGGCTTCACTCTTAAATGTCTGTTTCACTGTAATACTGTCATCTTGCAGAAGGAGATCTTGCAGAAAGGGTTGCAAGGGTTCTGCATTATCCATGCTCTGTGACTACTGCGAGAGTGCACAAACAAGGAGATGCACGATTGCCACTTTTTCAATAAATAGATTTCTGATAAAAAGCATGAATGCACACAAAAATAATCTTATATTTACCTTAAAGTTTAATAAGGTTTTTCAGCCATTGAACCCATATTAAAAAAATGTGTGAATGTAGCAGCATATAAATACTATACAGATTGTGTTAAAAAAATAATAATAATTCTGGCAGCAAAATTTGTTGCTGTCATTTTTATCAAGCTGAATTTGGCAGGCCATCTGAGAAGAAATTGCAGTGAACAATAACTATTATAATGAAAGCATGGGTTAGGATTATTGTAATATTCTAATTAAAAAATAGTGAAGGCATTGCAACATTTCTAGAATAAAAGCCTGCTGTAAAATGGAAAACAAGGCAAAATTCTTTGGACTAAACATAGTAGATTCTTTTTTCTTTCTTTTTTTTTTTTTTTTAATGGACTTGCCCAGAACAGCTGGTTTAATTAAATTAAATTATGTAGCCTATATAACCCTAATAATTCCAAGCCAAGAAACAAAACTTAGGTGTCACAAATCATTTAATCAACTAGGCATGTTTGAAATATGAAACTATAGCATACTCATAAAAAAACAGAAATCACATCATAATAGTTTTTTGGTGACTAAATATACTACTAATTGTTAAGGATCCCCTGAGACTTAAATCAGAATTTTTAGCACTCTGAAAGAAATTAGAGTACTAAGCATTAAGATCATGTAAGTGTGCAAGGATCCTAAATGGATCACAATGATCCTAAAAGGATCACAAACAAACAATAGTATTAAGAATTCTGTACATTAAACCTCCCACAAATATATGAATTGATGAAAAAGTAAATAGGTAATGACTAAATTTTCTTACACTGGCTTAAGAATTTTCAGATTAAAGCAGACCATGATGTACAATAAGATGCCAGAGCATCATGGCAGCTCCTGGAAATTTTTCATAGCACAACAGTGGAAACTTCTGAGAAATCTGGTATAGTTAGATATAGTCTGTTCTTCCTTGTCTGGCAGGATACAATCAAGAAAACAGATAAGTGACATGTTAACTGTTTCAGCTTTCATTCTTGCTAGATAACACATTTTTTTTGAGAACTCACCATTGATTTCCTCTTTTTCTATATATTTTCAGTCTTCAAAGAAAATGACTGACTAAATTTAGCAGGTTATCTCTCTTACATGGCCAAAGAAGTTAGCATTTCATATTAAATACCACTGTCTACACCACAGGTATTTAATTTTTTTTCAGGCCTTAGATAATTTAACTTTTGTCAGGCTTTCAACTGAGGTTAGGTATTTTAAAGTTCTCACCTTAACATTTCTCATCCCTCAAGATGGGAAGAGCTCTTTTTTTAGTTCTTGTTTAGTATCTGATAAACTGTAAAATACTGCAGAAGGCTACATGAAAGCACAAGTGGGTAGATGACATCTGACCTGAAGTTCTGTGACTATTGTTAAAAAAGTCGATGCTGTGATGTGGCAGCTCAGTTGTGTTTTCCACAGTTCATTTGGCCTCATGACATGCTCAAATTGAGCAAACCCTTCCTGAAGTGTCACTTTCACTCCCTTGAAATCTCTGGCAGCAGGGCTCATAGTATCTCCTTTCACATTTGGGAAATAGATAGCAGAGGATATTTTTAGAGATAAGGAGCTTCTGGAAATAAGCTCCATATCATCCCATCAGGCCTCAACTGGTCAGGTAACTCAGGGTGTGCTATAGTGGGCAGTAGATGTGTTTCCTTGATG
Organism: Cinnycerthia olivascens; assembly: GCA_035048155.1. Lineage (NCBI taxonomy): Eukaryota > Metazoa > Chordata > Aves > Passeriformes > Certhiidae > Cinnycerthia > Cinnycerthia olivascens. The sequence continues at coordinate 74,070,817 of JAWWMU010000106.1, forward strand.
ATGTGAAACAGAATGAAGGCAGATGGGTTCTCTCTCCATGTCTTTCAAAACTTTTCAAGGAACTGTAGATGTGACCTAATGTTTTCAGGGCCCTTCTGTCTCCCTTGATATGATTAACCACCTTTCCAAAGCTTCATGAATCTCATGAACTCCGTTATCAAGATCTGAAGGTGTTTTTTGTTTCCTATTGGAGTTTATTTTAATACTTTCTAACAAAGCAATACTGTACTGTTGATTTCAGCGTTCTGTTTACTTCAAGTAAATGATAAATGGGCTAATCTCAGAGTTATCTGAGATGGAACTGGGGAACTTTGTATCTTTCAGGGAAAATAAAGGAGACTTGGAGGTTTGGTGGTGGCAAAAGCATACAGAACTCATCCAATCCCTATGGAATAAGGCACAGAAAACCTGTCCCACAGCATTGATTACATTACAGAAGCTCTGTAGCTTCTCTCTAGATTCAGTAAATTGCCTAGTATCTGAGAAGACAAAGTGTGAGGCCAGTCCACACTGCTGAGCTAAGATAAATATTCAAGCCTTCTTCAGTTCACTTTTTTCTTGGTATCTGATCAATGAAAGAAGGACTGTGACATGACAAAATCCATTTCTAATATCCAGAGCTGCATGTGAGCTATTACTGAAATCATTATAGCTGTCTGTCACACTGCCCACACAGTCCCAGTCATTATCAACAGTTTTCAAATCATCTTGTGACTCAAAACACAAGGAAATATTAAAAGCAATTTAACAAGGTGCCTTAACATAATGTATCAGAAAGAAGACGTGATTTTAGTTAGATTCATAAGCTTAAATATGTGCAAAATTGTTTGATGGGTTTTTTCTGTTTGTTCAAAGGAACAAAAGTATCATCTCATATAAAAAATAGTGTTGCTTTTAAGTAAAGTTGACGTCCTTAGCACTTGGAATTGTTAAAGATCTCCTGTTGCTTAATGATGGATTAAAAATATGGTTATAGATCTGGCATTTGGATAGATCCAATAGAGACTACTAAAAAATCTGAATTGATCTGTAGCATTGCAGCACTCAGCTAAACAGTGCATATACACAATGGTTTTGTATATATACAAAAAAATTGCTTATACTTGGAAAACTATCATGTTAAAGGGCCTCTAGGAGTATCAAGGGACAATATGTGCTTTAATGTAGTCTCAAATAATGCAGGTAGCTATTTGACAACTGAAAACAAATAAAAACACCCCTCAAGCACAATTTTGCACATATTTAAGCTTATGAATCTTACTACAATAATGTTTCATGTTTCTGATCCAGTATGTTAACACATCTAGGTAAATGGCTTTTAAAATTTCTGTTTATGTTTTCAGCTTGAGTATATATTGCAAAATCACTGTTTCTACACAATTATTTGTAGATTTCCTCTTAATATTTCTCACATTTTAAACAACAATATTTGTTTTTCTAGGAGTATACATGGCTATAAAGGAAACTATACTGCTTAGGGTAATGATAAGTTCCTGTTTTCCAAATTGCTTTTCCCATGACAAAACCATTACTGTAGAATTTGTATTGCTGCTTTTTGTACAGCAACAAATTGTACTCATGTCGGGAATATGTATAAGTGCCTTTTTTCTCTTTGTATAAAAAATGAGTAGTTTTTTTCATTTTCTATTTATAATTCCTAAAAGCAAAACCATTGTTATGTTAGTGCCTTGATGCAGCAAAATAACCAGTAATGAACCAAGCATTAGGATTTTCCATGTACCCATCTGACTCAGGGCCTTTAGATATGCCAAACCTTCTCCAAGGAGAGATGGATGTTATCCTGTGGTTTCTACTGGTCTTACATATAAAGTTTAATATTTTTGTTCAATATCTACCCTGAGAAAATTGAATGAAAATTAAGTATTAATATCACGTAGAAATTCAACAGAAGATCCACATCTGACTTGTTTTAATGCCTTTGAAAAATTGCAGTTCAGTATTACAGAGCACAAAGCTCCTCCTGAGTGAGACTTACAATCCTGGAATTCCACAGGAACTTAACCTAAACTGTGATTTGATATCATATTCAAATAATGCATGTTTTCATTGACTTTGATGTGGAATTAAATGTAATGTCAAAACTTAAGAAAGTTAAAGTGTTTTGAATCATTAAGATCATACCTCTATAAGCTCTCTAAAAATAAAGCAAATCAATTTTCTAAGCATAGATCACAGAAATTCCTTAAACCATAGATGTCAGTTGTTGACTGGTCTGAATTTTGAGAGGTAACATATCCTGTTTCTGCAAAACTTAGGGTTTTGACAGCTGCTTAGTATCTTCCCAGTGTAACAGTTAGGAAGATATCAAGGACATTTGGTTTGCAAAGATCAGTGACGCTTGGGGTAGCTCTTGGTGGGTATTTAAGAGACTTTCTCTCTCCAGTTCCTCACAGACTCCAAGGAAATTAAACTTGTTGGTCTCTGGAACACGTTCACTCAGGGACTCAGCATAGGCAAGAGGAGAGAATTCCCTGTCCTTTGCAGGATCTAAAAAGCAATACAAAGAAGGCCAGTATTAGGATGCAGAAATTAGGATTGTGGTTGCACACACTGATGAACCACACCACAAAGATGAGCTAGAAAGAGAGGATGAGGAGAATGTTGGGTTAAGGAAGGAGAACCTGAGACATGACATCGTAAGAATTGGCTCAATGGTGCAACCAGAAGGCAGTAATCAATGCTTTAATGACCTGATGGTCAGTGAAAGGAGGTTCTCTGCAGGAGTCCATACTAGGACCAGCACTGATCAATATCAACATCAATGCCGTAGACAGTATGGTCGAGTTGACCTTCAGCAAGTTTTCAGATGACCCTAAGTTGAGTGGTGCAGTTGGGGCAACTGAAGGATGGGGTGCCATCCATAGGGACCTGGAAAAGCTCAAGAAGTGGGCACATGTAAACTTCATGACATTCAATAAGATCAAATATATGGGGCTGCACTTGGATCAAGGAAACCTCCATTATCAACACAGGCTGGAGGATGAAGAGATTGAGAGCAGCCCTGCCAAGGACTTGGGGGTGCTGGGGGACCTGATCTCTCAGTGTGCACTCACAGTGCAGAAATGCAGCTGTATCCTGGGCCGTGTCCAAAGCAGCGTGGCCAGAAGAGTGAGGGAGAAGATTCTGCCCCTTTACATCACTCTGGTGAGAGCCCAGCTGCAGTGCTACATCCAGCCCTGAGGTCCCCATTAGGGGAAGGTCATAGAATTGTAGTCCAGGGGAGGATGGAGAGTTTCTTCTGTGAAGACAGGCTGAGAGAGTTGGGGTTGTTGAGTCTGGAGAAGAAAAGGCTCCAGGGAGACCTTCCAGTACCTAAAAGGGACATACAAGAAAGATGGAGACAGACTTTTCAGCAGGGTCTGTTGTGATAAGGCAAGGGGTAAGTGTTTTAAATTAAAAGAGTGTGCATTCAGAATTCATAGAAGTAAGACAGTTTTTACAATAAATTTGGTGAAATGCTGCCCAGAAAGGTGGTCAGTGTCCTTGAGAATATTGAGGTCAGGTCGGATGGGGCTTTGAGTAACCTGATTTACTTGAAGACGTTGCTGCTCTTTGCAGGGGGTTTGGACTAGATGACCTTTAAGGGTCATTTTCAACCCAAACCAGTCTATGATTGATCTTTGAGGGCCTATGGGAGGGGGAAATCCACTGAACAGCTCTATTCCTTGCCTAGGCTGAACCAGTTCTGATTATGCCTTTATAACAAAGTGGTATTTTCAACACTACTGAAATTTACGTCTGAAGCCAGAAACAAATTTTATGTCTGAAACTCCGCTGTCATCAGACTGAGTGAAAAATTGTGCCAGTACATTAATATTCTAAAAAATGAAGATGAGGGAAATCAGTATATCTAGACAAGTGGAGTATATCTCCAGCCATGCTTTCTATGAAATTTTGCTGTGATAAAAGGCAGATTTATCTTCTAGCTACTTTGCATACACTACACTTTATTTTTTTTTTCTAAGAGAATATGGAATTTACTGTTACTCTGAAAGGCTGATTACATAGTCATGAAGTATTGTTAGAAATTTGGGAGGGAAATGTGTGACTTAATTGGGCTTAATTGAAGAAATTACTTTTTTAAGAAAGAAAAACTACTGTAAAGAATGAGTCCTAAAACAATAATACTTTTGAAATGCTGTTATGTGAATCTAGAAAAAAGATTGACTGGTAGCAGCTGAATAAAAATATACAATAGAAGCAGTATATTTTCTTGTTAATAATGTAAAGATTTACCCAGTTTCATGAAAAGATTGTGATCTAATTGTGACCTCAAGGTCAAGTTCAATAAGGCTTACCTTCCAAGGACTGACCATGCAGTCATCTGAGACTGCTGTACAGCAATGGTCTTTGATTCTCAGGTATTTCTGCTGTCTGAAATCTTTATAAGCATCTGGTTTATTTATTGCTATTATGTAGAGACAACTATTTTGCATTATATTATGAGATGTTTAAACTTCATGGGCCATTTTGCATATGATCCCCTGTCACAATTTAAAAAGAACAAGTTTCAACAAAATAAAACAAAATTTCCCAAAGATTATTTGTTCTCAAAGAATTTGTTCTTTCTGTAAGAAAAGGATACTTCTGAAAAAATAAATCTAAGTCTGAAAAATTTTTTTTCACTTTCACATCCACAGATCCATAAACATCAGGTGGCAGAAAACTGTAGATTAATAACGACAATCTGTGATGATATTTTGTTGCTGTTCCATAGGCCAACTTTCCCAATATCTCTAAAACGTATCTTTGCCTGCCTTGCATCATGAAATAATTGTCAATGCAGTGTTGACATATCTGTCTATAAAATCCACAGTCTATTATTATTATTATGTAAATGTTACTGAAAAGGAAAAGGAAAATGCCTATCCACCAATCCCTGTTAAAAAAAATTTAATGTATTGGGGGTTTAAGCCTTATCCATGTGGAGAATGTGAGTGTAAATGGAAAAAGGAACTTTGTATTTATACAAAACATGCAATGAATGTGAAACCTCTAAAAATTTAAGGAAATGGCTGGGTTTATTTTCCTGGTGAATGATATGTTTTAGCTTCAGGAATTACTGGCATCTCATTGGTAAACCTGGGAGCAGATAAGTTTGACTTAGTCTACTGTCAGTTCAATGACTGTAGTAATACTTTAAAGGCTTTAATGTGACTGCACTGAACTGCACAGACTTTAATAGCAGCTTTCAAAAGCAGTGATGGGTTTGGTCTCAAGCCTGACTTGTCACTTAGGACTGGAGTTCTTGTAAACAAGTTTAGCAGTTGTCTATGCAATCACTTCATTCATATAATTCACTCTGCAGATGTACTTGTTTCTCCTTAGGAAGGCTGAAAACAGATTATTTCTATGTGGGCATGCAGTTATGTAGCAATTACCCATGGAAGAACACTACATTTGACACAGCATTTGAAACACAAATTGTATTTCAACAATGATAACACAATTACAGAAAGTTTAAGATATAAATTATGTTTGTAAGATTTATTATATACTTCTTTTCTTCCATGCATTTCAGTAGACACCCCTAGCAATTGAGGTGTTAGTACTCATTCAACTACTTCTAAGTTCAGTAGCCACATCTCAATCAGCAGAGATCAGAGGGCAATTAAAGTATAACAAGTGTCTTCTGATTATTTTTTTATTTATACCGAAAGTACTACTAAGTGTGGCAAAGTCAGAGGTCTGGAAAAAGACAAGAGAAATAAAGAAATTAGATAAGAACCAGTCTGTGTTGCAGTGATTTTAAGATATTAATGTGCTACACATTCATCTTCCTTTGTACTACAAAGTCCTTCCCAAGAAGTATTAAAGTAAGGTAGTAAATCAGGATATTAGAGAGCTTAGCTCTTCTGCATGGCAGTGATAGGCTTTTTCTTCTTTTTTTTTTTTAAGCTCCTTTATGCCTGCTTTTGAATTGCATAAAAATAGCTTGATCTTTTTAAACCTGTATTGGAGTCTTTGTCTTTGTGCCACCCTGCAGTGCTGTGAAGGACAGTTTAAGGTATTTTCCCTTTCTATTTTCTAAGCTCATTATTTGTCTTCAAATCCTACGTGCACTGGTCTGTTCACCAGCACTTGGGCAGAAGTTTACACAGCAGGACACAGTTACTCCAAGGTGTACAGGAGAATGAAAAGAATTATCCCTAGAGTTGTCTTAATTGTACAGTACTCAGAGAATAATGTGCCCTTGCAAGCAGTAGGAAGATAACAAAGACCTCAAAAAATGGTGCTTCTGCTTCCTTGACTGCAGGAGGTAGATATCTCACCCTCAGGAGCATCCCCATCTCACTTGAGAACCCTCATCAACAGGATAGTGTTACTGTAGCTGGCCTTTCAGGAATCGAATTGTGCCTTTGCTGAAGAGGCAAGAGAAGGGCCAAGAGCAGGATGATCATATTGTCTGTATAATAGCAGCATTCTGTAACCCAGGCAGGTCACCTCCAAATGCAAATCATAATTTAACTGTTTCACTAGAGCAGAAAGAGGATAGCTAGAGAAGGTTTTTAAAATTCCTCTAGTCCAGGTTATATAAGATCTTAGCCACCCAATTAATGCTGTTGTGCTTGGGGCAGTAATAGTGTAATTGTCTGGAGCTGAGCTGAAAAGGCAGCAACTTAGTATGATGAAATGCAAGACAAGATTCTTATTTTGTAAAGACTTTTCCATCTCAAAGATTACTACCAGAAGATCTGGAACAAAATATATTCTGCAAAGAATATGCTGGATGTACAATTGGAAGAGGCTTCCACTGGTTGATCCTATCTTATCCTCAGGGACTGGCACTATTTACATCTCCTTTTGAAGCTCTCCTTCCTCATTTCACAAAAGCTTTGCATTTAATAGTGGGTAAAGAGGAACTCAACAACAGATAACAGCTTGGAAATTCTAAAGTGGAGGGTTGGGTTTTTTGAGGGGGAGTGGAAGGAATTATATGACAACAAAATCTGCTTGAAATTCCTGAAGTTTTGGGGAGATTTCAAAGACTGTTCTGGCAGCCTGGTAGTTGTATAACACAGACTCTGGGAGGCACAGCCAGCACACCTTGTGTGGAAACGCGCAGTGCTGCAAATAGCAGGCCCCTAGCATTGCTAAGGCTGAGGTACCATGGTACTCACCACAACGATCTTATGTCTCTTCTGACAGAGACATTACTGGGTTATAGAACACTTGGGGCAGGGCAGGGTATGGCCATGGCACTCTGTGACCTCTCCTGCCACATAGTGCCAGTTAGTTGAATATATGTGGAGAGGATTCAACAGAAGAGCTTTAGGACAGAGAAGACTTCAGTCTATCTCTTTCCTTCAGTATTTTCTGAGGGTCATATCTTATTTGATTCTGAGTTATCATTGCTGTCTCGCCAAAACCTACTTAAAATAGAAAACCTTTATTTGTGAGAACTTCATTTAAGAAGAAAATGGTAATTGGTTGGATAAATCAATCTTCTTCCCTCTTTGAATTTGGATTATATCCTATATCTTCCAAAATGTACAGGACTCAGAAGGTCTGCAATACTTTTGTGTTTATCCTATTCTAATTTGCACTGCATTTGAGTGTGTCTAACCTGTGTTCCACATAAGTACTTCATGGCAGAGCCCTGGGAAAGAGGAGCTCCTTTGAAGTACAGAACAAGAAAAATAAACTTATCTTAAAATTTAAGGAATAAGATTTTTTCAGCCTCTTCTGGGAGGTGGAAAAGTGAATTTTTCTCTGAGGGTGGCTGTATGGTGCAGGTAGGGTCAGAGTATATATATAAATATATGTAAACATATATATAAATGTAGATAACAAATTTGTATCTGTAACACTTGGAATAGTCAGTCCTGGGATTTTTCCATGTTTATCGATACATTTTTCACTCTTATGCACTCTTGTCAGACATAATGAAAGGAATCATGTTTACAGCAAAATCACACAGAAAATCCTACTGCTTTTGTAATCTAGGTTGGTTTTGTTTTGTTGTTTTCTTTCCGGAATAGTGTGGGTTTTGTTAGTGGTGGTTGTTGCTTTGGAGGATTTTGAAGGGAAGGGGGATTTTTTTGGTCAAGTAATCTCACTCCCAGAATAGCGAGCTGACTAAAAGTGAAAGAAAAATTTCTGCAAGAAAAACGAGCACTTGAAAATAGGTGGTGTTAGTGATTTTGTTGTTGTTGTTGTTGTTGTTCTTAGAATATGATCTCACACTATGATTTTTCTTATCTGCATCCTAATGCATAAAAGAATAAAAACGAGTTTGATTGTGGTCTTTTAAATTTAACGTCTCTCTTCTCTCACTTCCTGTCAGCTGTTCTGATGCTTTAAGTTTTGGATCACTCTTTAAAGCAAGGGAGAAAATCTCATTAAAGAAATTAGAAAAGGGATGCAGTGATCTGGGTATAGTGGTTTCAGCAGTTTGCGCTTTTCCTGTGGTGTACTTATTATTATTTTTAACTCAGTTAAGACTGGCATCTTGTGCCAAAATTTGCAAGATAGATTGCAAATGATGCGCGGCTGATGCTGAGGTTTTTCTTCTCTGAGGAAGGAAAGGGTCTTTATGCGTTCACTCTGAAAAGCATAACCCCTTCAGTTCTTGAAAACTCAGGTTTTTCACCTCACAAGGAAGGCATGACAATGGCAGAGAAGTCACTGCATCCATGTTTCACTCTCTAACCAGCAGGGCACACTGCAGCCTGCAGAATCCTGGGCATGTCCAGCTCTCTGAAGCAGCCACTTGTCACTGCTCCTATTACAGCCCTTGGGGTTATACCTTGTAAAGGGCTGAATACTTTTAATTGCCTATGAATTCACCCAGCAGCTCTTGGGAGATATCTCTGGCTTGCAATTTCTTTTTCATCATCATCTGCTCTTTTTCCATGAACCGTAAAGATTACAGGTAATACCAGTTTTTACTCATTGAATCCAGTCTCCACACAGTCAATATAAAGGTGAAAGCTCTGTATCCTACAATCAATGGTCTTGAGCTTTTGAGTCTCCTGAGTTTCTCTGTGTTTAGATTATTATGGAAAAAATATTGTAATTAAAATCATGTGAATAAGCTATGATGAATAATTTATCATACAAATTCCTCTATTTTGTCTCTTAGGAATATCCCAAAGTAAATTGACTTCTGTTTGTTTTTTGAGTGGTTCATTGTCCAAGGAAGCATTTCTGTTTCATGATTAATAGTTAACACTGCCTTTCATCTGGTTCTGACTGTTTCCTAGTCTTGATTGGCCAAACAAGTCACACTGGGATTTACCTTTATTCTAGAATACAGAAAAGAACCCACCATAAATATTTTAAAATGCATTGCAAAATCTCTGGGTAAAATAATTAATGCTTTTCACTTGTTCTAAGTGATTAACTGAGGTATTTTTTACATAAAAGCCTCCAAACTACTAAGCCACTAAAGACATATGGAGCTGGTGTCATGGCTGGGTTTACCAGAATACAGGTTGCTGTGTCTAGACATTGATCTCAGCTATCCAGGTTGTCTAAAATGCGTCACACATGCAAACACACACCCATACAAAAATATACATGAAAAGTTTTAGTTCATTCCTAATGCAAAAGAAAGTTGAATAAATATACTATAACACTAATTGGGAGATTTTTGGTGCAGCTTCAAGTAAAATTTCAGTTTAATTTATTTGCTACCTGGTAAGTCTGTTGTGCTGCCAGTGATTTTACCCTGCTTCTTACTTTGAAATCAGTATCTTAGATTATAAAATTATCATGCAACTACTATCTGCAAAGGAATTGTCTTGTACATTGGCAGGGGTTGCCAATTTGTATGCTCAGCCTTCATAAATTGGAGAATTAGTGCCTTTGAGAGGATATATCCCGAACAAGTACAGCAATATTGAAGAGATTCACCTTAAAAGATATCACCAAATCAGTTATATAAAGAAATATTATAATGGACCCAGCAGTATGGCTACTGTGCCTGTCTCTTGTCATGCCTAGAATGGAGTGACTGCCTAAAATTCTTAATCCACCATTGTATATCAGGGTATAATTAGATCCATAACTTTAACAACAGTTGTATAAAATAGAACAGTTCAGTTGAAATCAAAGGATTTTCTGAGTTAGCTATTTTGCTTATAGCACTCTTTCTAATTGTAAGGATGCTTTTTTTTTCTATCATATTTTCTGCTTTGGATTATACAGTGTTCTTGTATAAAGAAGACCCAGTATCTTCACAGAAGAATCTAATAATTTACTATTGTAGGATATCTATTAATTTCCTATAAAGAAATAATCCCAAAATGAGCTCACAAATGTCTTTCAAATACCTTTTAAATTCATATCATCCTTCCTCCCTTAATCATAGCCAGAGTTGAATATGTTATTATGGAAATTTAATACCTTTTGTCACAGAAAAGCACTTTGAAACATAATGGTAACATCTGAAGGTGTGTTTTTTGATTATTTTTTTGTTCCTGTTGTTGTGATTTAAGTCTAACTTATATGTGAGTTCTCATCAGGATCATAAGAAATGTTTTTAGACAGAGTGGAAGGTCTGAAATGGTTTTGAGTTGAGAGCAGAGGTGATACAAAAAAATGCTGAAGTGATAAACATTGCTGTCTGTAGCATGTTTTAATTTCTATGCATTGGCATGAAGATACGTGCATGTCTCTACCTCTTCCCCATCGCCCTGAAAACTCAGACAACCTTTGTTTTTATATTGTTTTGAGTAACATGTGATAAGATAGAAGGAAATTATGAAAACACTGGAGAATTATAAGTGCAGACTGGAACAGATGTTTCAAATATGGCAAATGTTATTTTAGAATCATTATATCTTCTTTTTGTGCATTTTGAGATGATAAGACCTGAAATGGCAAAAATCCAGGGAGGTTTTTGGGTCTTTATGCACGACTTTTATTACTACAATTAAATTGATGGATTTTATACTGTCTTCCTTGTCTGTCTTATATTTGCACATGTACAAAGATGCTTAAAATCATACTACAGAAAATGTTTTATGGCATGTATTTTTTTATAATTTTTAAAAGGCATATTACCTGTGACTATTTGCTATTGCTCATACGTGAATTCATTCCTCACATACGAATAATTTAGCAAGGTTTTCATGGGAGGCCTATTCTACTATATGGATAAGTCATGCATTGAAAGCTGATTCTGATACATCTAAAAGAAGTGGTCAAGGATATTTTCTTGGAGTACCTTGAAACATAAAGGCCAAATTCAAGCCGGTCCTGGGGGTTGTTCCCAAGGACATCCTGAGGAATTTCTTATGGACAGGATAAGTGACATGGCCTACCCATACGCTCATATAGAGAGGCAACGTAGTTTTGTGGTTTATAAGGAAGTTCTCAGAAAAGTTTTTGTGTGTTGAAGAGGCTGTACCTTGTATGGGAGTAAAACTTTGTAGTATTCATGGCTGTCAGCACATAGAATTTACAGTGATTTTATCTAGCTGTAATGCAAACCAATCTTATATGGTTCAGATGGATTACATCACTGTAGTTTATTGCTAGAAAAAGAATATTAGCTACACTAAGAAAAAAATGTGCCTAATCTTTCATCACTGGTCTCTCACTAAGATTCAAACTTCCAGCCAAGATGGGAGAGAAAACAGGCTGCTTTGGGGCTAGTTTATGAGCCCAATTCTTGGACATCTAGTTTCCTATAGGGACTTGAGGCTGTTCCAAAGCAGGCAATGGATGCCGTAGTTTAAGCAATGTTCATCAAATCACTAAATGGGATTCAGTCAAGCATTTTAACTCCAACCATACTGCAAAGTAGTCAAATTGTCATGTACAGCACCTGTGGCTCAATCTACTCTGAGTTGTACTGATGTGTACTGATCAGTTGAAATGAAAATCCGGAAATTTCTGGGCTGCCGCTGTGGGCTGCAAACCTGCAGTGTCTGAGGTGAAGGATGTGAGTGGGACACACACACAAACACAGCCACCACTGTGGCATGGGACCTGCCCTTGCAAGGGATTCTGCTGGTTTGCATCAGCTAAAATACAACCTAGTATGTGCACACACAAAATGGCTGAAGAACTGAGAAACACTTAAGGCCCTGACTCCTTCTGTGTTTTTTAGAACATGGCCAGCTGCTTTTTCTTTGGGTTTATGGAAGTAAATTAATTGCTGTTGCTTTGCAATAAGGACCACGTAGCAAGGCTGTGCCTGCAGGAGTGCTGCCATTGCAGTACTGCTGGAGAAATGAAGCGCAACACATTTCAAAAATGCCTCGTGTGCTTTCTAATAAGAAAGGGCTTCTGTGCAGTGAAACCATGTCATGATTTCTTCTTTAATACTGAGTCAGCTGTCCCTGGAACCTGTGATATAAATAAAACCAACTTGTAGTAAAACCATGTCAGTGTGGGTGTCATTCCTTGAAGCATTAGGCCTTCCCATATGCCAGAAGAAAACTCATAATTTATCTGCAGAATGTTTCAGCTAATCTGGTTGGTTCTAACTGCAGCATTGTGCTAGAATAGCTCTCTTGCTGCTTGTCAGCTGGAAGCACAGGCAGCACACATTCACTTCCAAATGGAATTTACCATTTAAACAAGTGCTATACCAGCATCTCAATGTTTATGCCAGTGTGATTTGCATCACCTTAACTATGTTCTGTCTGAAATGCTGATTATATGTACTCATGTTGGATTGGATAATGCTGTAGGAGCAGTGTCTTGTTGATTCATTGTATTATTATGCTCTTTGTCTGAAGTTCAGCTTTTACTAACTGCAGACTTTCATCAGTTTGAAGTAGCCTTAGATCCCGCACTTCTAAGAGAACAAGTTGTTTATTTTGATAGCTTTTTTTTTATTGTGGGATTTTTTTTCTTTAGGTTATTATTGGCATGACTGTTGGTGCAAGAAGGTAGATTTCTCCTTTGATATCCATGGAATACAGACGGAGAAAATGATGGACCTGACTAAATCTACTTTATTGATGCTTCACCTGTGAAGTTAACTTATTTGTGTGCCTGTATGATACAGGCTCAGTTAATGGGGAATTAACAACTCTAGCTATGCTGCACAGCTCCTTAATCCTTGTAAGTATTGTGCTATTTTATAAGCTGATATCTTCAAATATGAAATAGCATTCATACCCAGAAAGGTGAAGGGAGACTGGCAGACTGGCAGATTTATTCAGAATACAGACTCACCCACAAGAACCTAAGAGAGGTCTTAGCAACATTTACTCTACATCTGAACTAATATACTGAGTGGTCCATCACATTTATTCCTTTAAAAACTTCATTGATATTTTATTTTCAGAAATAAAATAGAAGCAGACGGATAGAAGAGTTTGTAAAACACTCGAGACATGAGAGATGTCTGAATACAGAAAAAAGACAATAAACTTCAGTTTTGCTCTGGTCTATCAGTTATAGAAAAATGTAACTGAATCTTCCCAGCTTTCTGATGTTGAAAAACATCAGTAAAGCAACCCTAAATTTTTTACTTTGCTTGACACGGTCCAGCAGCTAGTTTGCTTTCAATATTCTTGAAGGTAACCTGAAGACATCCAAGTTATATCTGACTTCCCCTTAAAGTCCTACAGCTAGGGATTTTTGAAGAATTATGGCAGCATGGCTCTTTTCTTTACTCCCAGCTCTCTGTTCTAAAAGGAATTCAATATAGACCCAAAGGCTTTATATATCCCCTGATGCTGGAGAAATATCTAGGTACTTTGAAAAAGTTACTATCTTTTATATTTTTTTCATCACAGGAAAATCTCTATATTTACTGAAATAATTTCTGAGGTAGATAAATAACAGTAGTTAATATGATATACACTCCTACTTTGAAATTGTTCTTACAGTATTCAGCTCTTTAACAGTTTCTTCTGTGCATAAAGCGTGTTAATGAAAAGTAAGAGAGTTAGCTAGAGATTAAAACTTTTCTGGTATCAAATTTTTAACCCTCCTCCTTCAGAAAATATTTTAAAACTTTTGTTGTTGGTTTTGCTCTCTTTTTTTCCTTTGACATTATTGCAGAAATTGTGTGCACAAATGTTTTCAGAATATATGAGTTTTGTATTGCTCCAGCAATTATGCCATATTGCAGAGTAATTATGCTAATGCTGTGCTACTTTTGCATGGAAATAGTTGAAATGAGAACACTGAAATGCAGCCACTTACAACTAGATCTCCACTACAATGGGTCTTCAACCTTCTATGCAATGGATTCTGCTTCTCTTGTATTTGCCTACCTCTGTTTCACTCTGTGCCCGTGATTATGGTGTGAGACCATACACGTCTTTTTGTAGACTTCTGCCTAAGCATGGAGGGGATTTTATGTTTGTAAGGACTTACAAAAGCAGAAGCAAGCAATATGTGATATAAATGTGATATAAATATAGTTTCTTTACTTTTTTTGGTGCAAATTTCACATATTATCTGAAAAAAATTGTGATTTATGTACAAAATATAAAGCAAAGAAGATCATTAGATATATGTTTTATACACAAAAGTAACCAAATATGCAGTACCTCAAAGAAATATTTTGAGTATAGTGAAAAAATTCCAAGAAGCTAACTTCCAAAAAGAATAAGTCTTAGCAGCTACAAAGTCCTTATATGCAAAACACTTGATGTAAATATTCTGTTGCAAAAATATTATATAATACATTGATAATACATTATCATAATGCTGTGCATTATATGAATAACTTTATCATAGTATCATGTACATTACAGAATTAGATAACGTTACTTGTATGGCACTGGTGCTACAAAAACAAAAACTGCTTCCGTAGTTCCCAAGTTCTCTTTGAATTTCAGGCTACCACTACTGTTTTTGATTCATTTCTTCTGGTGAAGTAAAAGCTCCTCTTTTATTTATATATAAAGTTTTATTTACATCACTGGACAAGGTTAAACACAGGCTTGAAGATAGAAATAGTACATTAAAAAAATACAGAACAAACAAATATCTGGTATCCCTCTCTTTAGTTAGGCTTTAGTTAGTCTGAGCTGTAGGAGTCAACCACCTTAACATTGTTTTACTCTAATAATTGTTTTTCAGATGAATGTCTGTGGCTGGGTATAAGGGTATCTAATTTAGGGAAACATTATATTTCGAGTTTGATTAGTTTCAGGGGTCTTTAAGGAAAGGAAATATATTGTCACCTAGGCTTGTCAAAAACTTGAGGTTTTCATTCTTTGTGGTTTGTTTTCTTTTCAGGTCCAGATGATGGGCTTAAAAGTCCTTGTAATTAAGGAAAAAAAAAAATGGGCAGGGGGAAGGGCATATTAACCTCTAAGACTGGAAAAATCTCACATATCCTAATATTGAACGCCTAGTAATCAACAATCTGTCAATAAGAGGCAAAAAAACTAAGACTACAGGGGTTTTTTCTGGATCAGATTTTGTGCTACCCTTTTCATAATCTTCTTTCATTAATCAAGCATAATTATTTGATATTCTTACTTAATAATATAACCAATATGTACCTGCATTGGAGTAGACCTTTATTTAAGCCAAATAGATTTGAGAAGAGGCAGTTAGTGTTTTACCACCCCATTTGTATCCCAGTCTTGTTTCAGCATTTAGCAAAATTAACACATCCTTTACAGAATGATCTATAACCAATAATAATTATATAATCATCAGAGTGATTAATCTTCTATTAAGAGCTTGTAGTATCATAGTCTAAAATGCAGGATTCCTTCTCCCGGGAAAGTGGTCTAGCTACCAAAAGCCACTGTCACCATTCTGCTATTTTCCCAAATGATACTTAATTATCTTAAAGAAAAAAAAAAAGAAAAGATCAGCAATGGGGTCATAAACCATTTCGCATTTGTGGACAAGATGTTACTGTAGGGCAGGCAACTGCTTCAAGTATTCTCTGGCAAAGGAAAGAAATTAATTGAATTCAGGGTGACTACCCATACTCTGTTATAGATGAAATTGTGCTAGCACCTGCTCCTCCTCCTTTGGCTGTCCTTTGATAGGAAAGAATAATTCTTTAATGTTTTTCAAAAGGTGCTGAACTCTGGATGATTACCCAGAGCTGTGACTCCCAAGTGAAGGGCAACCAGTGCAAAGGATCTAATTGTTCCTGAAAGGCAGAAGGTTTAAAAGCCCTGTCATGGATGCTTTGTGTTGCCTTGGGTAGCTCTCTCCCTACCCATCAGCTTTCGAAAATTGCATTCCTCCTTCTCTGCATTTTAAATAAGGAACCAGGAAAGAAGCTGTTACCTACATTTTGTCTGAAATCCTATCAATTGGGGGATATAGACTTAGATTACATGTGAAATTAATTTATTAATGTAAATTCTGTGGCTCATAGATGTGAGTAATGCCAGTAACTTTAGAAGAAATACGTTAAAAGCCAAGGACTGAAATCCTTAATGAATTGAAACCATGGAAATTTAGTAAATTTTACTTTTTCCTCCGCTTTTTTTGGTTGTTCTTCCTGTACGGGCAGTGGAACCGAGGATATTTATCCTGTGAGGAATACTGACACAGTGCCTGAATGGGGATGGGATTAGGAAATCTAAGGCATGGTTGGAGTTTAATTTGGCAAGGGATGCTAAGAATAACGAGGTACACAGTAAAGACATGGGCTTGCTAGAATTGTACCAGAAAAGGCCCATAAAAGTCATCAGATGTCTGTAACCCCTCTCCTATGAAGACAGTCTGGGAGAGTTGGGCTTGTACAGCCTGAAGAAGAGAAGACTTCATGGAAATCTTTCAATACTTTGGGGGAGTTATAAGAAAGACACTCTTTATCAACACCTTTCCTGTCAGGAAAAGGAGCAACAATTTCTAACTGAAGAAAGGGCAGATTTAGATTGGAAGTAAGGAAGACATTTTTTCTGGTGAGTATAGTGAGTGGCTGAGAGAGGCTGTCCACAGAAATTATGGATATCCCATCACTGGAAGCACTCAAAGCCAGGTTGGACAGGGCTTTGAGCAATCTGACCCAGTGAATTATGTCCCTGCCCATGGGAGGGGCTTTGGAGAAGCTGACCTTCAAAGATTCCTTCCAACCCGGACAGTTCTATAATCCTATAATTTTGATTATAGGATCCTAAACCACAATCAAAAGAAGTTTTCAATAATAATATAATTCCTACAAACATCTTAAAGATCACTGTATTGTCATTTACATTGAAACAAATTCTCAGCAACAACTACTGTTCATGCATTTCCACTGCACTGCTGAAGTTGTATGTGAGTTTTTTGATACTTATATGGGCATCAAAGGGAGGAAAACAACAATGAGAAATCTCTATTCCCACAGAATAGGCACAATATTAGTCTAATGTTTCCCCAGCTATGGGTCGTGTTCAAGATAATTCAATATTTGCATTGTAGGATTTCATACTGCAATCTGTTCTGTCCTGTGCAGATGCAGGTGTGTTCGTAATGGTTACGGCAATGCCCTCTGAAGTGGGAAACCACATTTCCTTACCTGGCTTTGGTCCTGAAATGCAGGAAGGGGAAGAAAAAGGGCTGCTGCTGTTTAATACCTAAAATGAGTTCCTACTGCAGAAGACTCCCAACTGTTTGCCTTCAAGAGTAGCTATTGCGACAGACATGTCACTGCTGTGTCACTCAGGGATTAAGCTAAAGTGAAAAGGATTTTCAGCTGCCTTCCGTGTGCCTTTTGTGCTGTTGAATTTTGGAAAGATTACTTGTCAGATTTGCACATTAGAGAAATGATAGCAGTGTTTCAAAGATTAGAAAATCTTGCCTACAAAAGAAATGGAAATTGTAGTAATTTCTGATGCATTGAAATTTGAATAGTTCACAGTAATCTCAGGTCTCTTGGTCTTGTTGCATTTCGGTGTATGTACCATACATAATGAATTCACATTTCAAAATGCACTCGCAGTACTAATATGGGGAGTTTTGTCACATTCAGCATGTGAATTTCCATTTGTTTCTTTTACCTCTCATGAGTTAAGATTAAAATATGTTGTAATGGGGAAATAGTTGCAATAAACAGCATTCAAAATGCTGTCTTGAGATGTGATCAAAGTACAGAACAAGGTACTGGAAACTCCAAACTTTTATTCCTCACCTCTCTTTTTAGATAAGCAACTTCTCTGTGTTTCTCCCATGTTACCACCTGGGGAGGATAACTCTTACAAGCCTCACCAGGTTGTTGTCAGCATTAATTATAATGTTTGCAAAGTGCTTTGAAGAGAAAAAGTGCTAGGTAAGTGCTAAGTAGTATTTTTATTCTACTGGAGTCAGAGTAATGTCAAAGAGAATGTCAGCTTCAAAGACTTTGCTGTCAGATCTAGAGTGCTCACAGGATAGATGAAGGTTATTTAATTTTACCTACACATACTGAAATAATAATGGTCAATATCATCCTTTCTTTAATCCAAGCAATATTGATATGCTTGTATTTTACAAAGTTATTTAATATAATAATTTTTTTTTGTTGCATGGCTATTACAAAATGGGTAGGTTTCCAAAATCTGCCAATTAGAGCCAGTACTAAATAATACAGAAGACATATGCTGTAGAGAAAGCAAATGCTGCTTAAGTTTTAAGGATGTTGTTAAGGAATCTTCTCAGCCTGACCATTCATGAGACTCTGGCAGTCAGACTCCCAAGGCCAGAGATTTCCAGTGCTGGGACAGCAGCCCCTTTACAGGAGGCAGTTGCAGTGATGCAGCGGGTGCCCTGCTTGACTCCCTGCACACCCCACTCCCACACAGTCAGACCAGGTTTCCCAACTGGTTAAACTCCAGGTTTCCCATGGCAGAGTCTCAGATGTCTGGTTACATAAAGCCACTTATTCATGGTGCAGTAACACAGGAAGAGCCAAATCTGGAGCCTCTGAGGAGCACACCCAACAATGGAAACCTTGGGCTTTTATTTTCTCACAAACCCTGTAAGTCTTCACCTTCCTCCAGAGTCTTTGGGTCCTGCCCCATCTCTGTGTCCATCCACATCATTGGTCATAGGTCCTCATCCAAAAGATGTGTAATTCCCTGCTCCTGCTATGTCTCAGTGTCCATTTACCTGGCAGATTTCACCCATCTTCATGCTTTTTGTTATCCCAAAATTTGGCAGTTCACAGCTTTTTCTCTGGGGCTCACACCCAGAGCTCAACCTGCATTTCAGTCTGCAACTCAATCAGCAGCTTGTGGCCAAGCTACCTGAACCACATTTATTCCTCTACAACATAAAGCTTTCTTTTAGGGGGAAGGAAGGGGTGGGGTGGAAGGATGGGAGAATATCTCAAAGGTCTTCTAACTATGTTTTAAAGAAAAGCTGAGTCTAGATGAAAATAGAAGTAAAAAAAAAAAAAACGAGAAAATTTTGAATAGAGTTTAAACTCGGTCAAGGTCCACGCTTTGTAGAACCTCAAGTCAGAGACTGTTAATGGTTATGCTTTATATGAAAGCACTGTAGTAGTATGATCTAATATGCTCCTCTTACAAATTTTAAAAACATGATTTTCAATTTGACTTCATTCTGTTTTGAGTTTCATTTTAGTTTCATTAGAAATCTTTATTTTAATTTGATTTCTTTCTAAAATTCATACAAGTTTTTTTAAGACTTCTCTTAGTCACCTTGAAAGTCAGAGCAGAGAAGATGAAGTTGTGGCTGCTGGACTTTATGTTTTGACATTTCTATAAGCTTGTGCTTTCATATCTTGCTTCATGATCCCTAGCAAGCTGAGAAGCATTTCTAAAACCTTAGCCCCCAAAATCATGACCCTTCAACTTTCAAAATCATCTCAACCTTTAAAGAAACTTGAGTTTGGATTTGAGTCAAGTAATTATGTATTTTAAAAACTGAAAACTCAAATAAATTACATCAGTCAGAAATACATCCTCACTGCTACTATGTTACCCTATTCTTTATCTTTCTTTTTTCTTTTTTTTTTACTCTTTCTTTTCCATTTTCTTTTTCATTTTTTCTTTTGTATGACTATTATTCAGAATTAAAGCAGTAAAAATACTGTATTTAACATTTAAGCCTGAGTGATACAGGACCATTGTTTTCTTCATTGACTTGTCCTGGGGTGTGAAGTCTCATCAGTTCATGGAAATTAAGAATAAATATATGAGGACACTATGTAATTATTAGCAGTTGGGACAAGGCTGAATTTGCTTGGAGATCCAGATGCACAACCAACCTCAGCCTCTAGTGCAGAACTGGTATCTGTTATTCAAAGGGAGAAAATCCTCAGTTTCAGAGTTCTACCTGTACCTGGTGTTCAGTGATGTGTGGCAGAAAAAAACAAACATGGTGTGGGTTCTCCAGTATGAGAGTCTTGCTGCATGGCTCATTTCCTTGGCTGGGGAAGGATTCTCAAAAATTATCTCTCAGAAGTCAGATTCAGAGAAGCACCAGCTCCTCATCTCATCATTTTTTATCCTGTCAGGAAGAAATCCTTACTCTTACCTACCTTACACCAGCAGCAACTGTTCAGAGATAGCTCTGTTTTACACCTTCTCACATATGCTCTTGCCTCCCTGTATTGTACACTGTCTCCTCTGGTTAGAACTGGTCTTAAACTGCAGCAATTCGTCTTTGAGGGTTACAAGCTGATTGCACTTGGTAAATAGATGTATTGCCTAAACAAGTGTTCATCTTTTCTGTACTTTGGCTTAAGCACACTGCTTTCAGTATAGCCTGCTTTTGATATTCGACCTACATAAAGAGCTGATTTATTTACATTTTGCATTCTTATATGTAACAGTATTTTTACTTTGAGGAAGCTTCTTTTGAAAATTCTTTTCACCTCCCTCTCTTAATAACTTTATTTTCATTTAAATGACTATTAAATTGACTGTCCTGAGTTGGAAGAGACCTACGATGATCATTGAATCCAGTTCCTAACTTTACACAAGGCAAACTCAAAGTTAAACCATGTACCTAAGAGTGTTCAAATGCTTCTTGAACACTGAAAAGTCCTGCGCCACCACGGCTTCCCTAGGAAGCTTTCTTCTCCTTTTCAGACATCCTTTCAGTTAAGAATTTTATTCTGGCTGCCTCCTAACCTGCTGGAGTAAGAGGAACACAAACCATTTAGCTCACATCATTAAAGTATTGTGCTAACAGTGCCAAGGTTGTGGGTTTCATATAGGCCATTCATAATTGATAATTCTTGTGGGTCCTTTGCATCTCAAAATAGTCTGTGATTATCTGTGATTACCTACGTACTGTTTCTGAGTTAACCTCCTTACTGTTAAGGTTATAAAGTGATTCTGCATTAGATTTTCTTTCATTTCTCTTAAATGGAGTGCTTAAGTAGGTAGACAGGGTACATGCACTCCCCTATTTTAAATTCCAGGCTTCCTGGAGCCCACAGGACTAGGCTTTGAGATATAATCTGAATGTTTTGTGTACTCAGAGCATGATTGTGCAAGCAGATTTGGGGGTTTTTGGTTATGTCTGAATGTTGTCGCAGAGAGATGTAATCTTTCTGTGCACTTTCAGCACTGTCAGGTGGAAGAATACTTGCGCTGTTTGCTTCTATGATCATGGGGCAGCTACATTTACAGTGTCACAGAGGGCAACATAATTGATATAGTCATTGAATACTGATAGAAGAAATACATTTTAAAAATGTGTCTTGGATAAAAATCTCTCTTTTCTTATATCTTCAACTTGCCTTATGAGTCCCTTCATTATCTCTTGGATTTCCAGCTAACAGAAGTGGAAGGTGCTGCTCGCAGCACAGTTTCTGCTGTGTGAATTTTCTGCAGGCAGTAGTAGTCACCAGTAAATCCTGCCCATGCTCAGAGTAAATGCCAGCTGTCCTCGCCTGCACCACTCTGACCAGCTGGATGCCAGCCAGGTCTAAACTGGAAGGCATGTAGCCGTGTTAGCGCGGCGCTGAGCCGCAGTGTCACACGAGCCTGAAAGCCCTGTCTCCCAGCAAGGCTTATTAGCTCAAACTCAGTGCCACGTTAATTGTACCTCAGCATCTTCTGGTCTGCTGCTGGCTTACATTCAGCCAGCCTGGAGTGCAGACAAATCCAGTCACGACTACCTGTAAAAACCAGGTAGTTGCAGCCCATGTGTCTTCACACAGCAGTCAGCCTTCCTTTCCCTAAAACCTCTTTTAAAATAAGACTGCAAATATGTAGTAGAAGCCTTGTGCTGAGAGGCTTATCCCTCTAAGGAAGTGGCTCTTAAAATGTCTGGAGCCAAGTAGGGAGTATGCTTTGATAAGTATAATGTTGATAAATAACCCCAGCTGTTTCTTCAAGAACACTTATCTGTCATAGCCTTTCTTGTTCAATGCTGTAACCGTTTTTCTCTAGCCATTTGGATTCAGGTGAAAAAATGTACCCTTGGTATATATAATTTGAAAAATTAATATTAAAAGTCAAACAAACTCCAAAATATATTTAAACTTCTGTGCATTCCAAAGATATAATTTTAACTATTTAGGTGCTGTGGAGCATAATATGTCATACTGCATTTAATGATATAACTTTTCTTAATTAAATTCTGAGTGGCAAAAGATCTCACAACAGCAATTTTCAGGTATTGTGTAGTTTATTGTAGCTATAAAATTTATTATTGGCATATTAAAAGAAGGCAGGAGGCCTATCTAATGCCTGCTTTAAGGGGATCTTTGAACTATACTATGACAAAAATTATTGAAGTAAAAAATATCTGTTCAGAACTTGAACTGTTATTTGCTTTGAAAACTTTCCTGCACGCTGAGTGAACTCGTAATTCTAAATGTTTGTTTCTGCATTTCAAACAGCATAGTTTACTATACTGATGAAGTAGCCACAAGGTAATTTTCACATTTCAGCAATGGAGATCTTATCATAATATCCAAAAGGCACATACTGTGCTGCCATCTGCTTATTTTTTTCTATTAAACTGAATGTGAGATCAAACTTCTAAAAAATATGTTGTTTAAAATATTTATCATCACCGAGTGTCTGAGCATGGTAAATATGGATTTATTTTTAGCTTACAAAAATGCTTTTCTCAAATTTTTTTTTTATAATTATGTTTTATAATCACTTTCTTAAATCCTTCAACACAATGTGCTTTGCTCTTTTTTTTTCTATTACAAAAACTGGTTTTGGTTTTAATTTGATTTATTTTAAAGAAACCAGGACATATTGTAAAGTGGGGAAAAACACTATGAAATGTCAAAGAGAGAAAAAATGAAGGCTTATGAGAAAGGAGAGAAAAACTTGTAGAACCTAAGACAGAGTAACACCCTCATTCATCACGGGACTTCTGCTAGCAGAAAAGGAAGGATTGAATATTTATAAATGTGATGACAGACAAAAAGGCCAGCAAAACTGACTCATTTCAAATCATGTCTGTAGATATCAGTCCATCAGAACTTCTCCAGTGAACAAACATTTTGTTTCCAAAACTTCTATCCACATCTAGGATTTTCTTGAGGACATGTTATTTTTATCTGGTGCTTAATGAATACCTCAAAACCCGTGTTTTCTTCATAATTCTAAAGGGATAGTTTCTACTTCACCTCCTTTTTTCTTAGAACACAAGGTTATTTTAAACCTGTATAAGAAGACAAACTTATGTCAACTGTCATGTCAACTCCTTGAACAAGGGATAGTTTTCCTTTGTCAGATAGTTAGTGACTCAGTGAAAGTTACAGAAAAGTATCTGTTCCCAAAAGTTGATTTTCTGACTTACTGCTGGGAAATATACTTTGATTTCATTACACAGCTTTGTGGTTTGCTCTGTCTTTTGTATAAAGGTCCCACAGTAAAAAGAAAAATATTCTCAACATTGACAAGGTACCTGTCTGCCCTGCAAAGTAAGGCCAGGACTATAAATTCCAAGAAGAGGCTTGGTTTTAGTGCACAGCCAAAAATTGAAATCTGAAAGTGAAATGTGCAGTATGCATGTGTTTTATCTTTGCTAGGACATAAAAGATTTCATGGATTTACTTTAGATTGTCTGTTGTGTCTATGCAAGAGAACAGAATAAAATCCCTAACGCTTTACTGGAGACACATAGAGAATTATATTAAAAATCTTCAAATGACTTCCAGAATGATAGCAGGTTATTTTTATAAATAACATAATTTTTTTTCAGTTTCTCTTCCAGGTCAGCTATTTCCTCATATTGTGCTATTTGCATCTCTTCTTGTATAGGATGTTCTAGAACTTCTGTCTAGATCAAGCAGGTGAGACTTAGGTCTTAAAGGAAACTGTATGAAAGAGCAAGTGGAGACAGAGCTATACTCTGGGGCTGCCTGAATGTTTGTAAGTGCTAATGGTGTAGGCATCTGAATTGCACCCTGGATGATCAAATGCATCATAAATTCTTAGCTGTTAATAGGAATGGGCAAAGTTGATTGTGAACATCACTTTTCACGAATTGACATCATAATTCTTCTTGCTCCCTCTGCCCTTTCTAGCTCTGTTTTCTCTGCAGTAAGAACTTCACCTTTGTGTGACACCAATGTATATTTTTCTTTCCTTTTATAAAAAAAAAATAAAAATGGAGCTATATACATAAAAACTAATTAAAACTAGTAGACTGTATGCAGGTAATTTGAGAGTCCAGTTTCTGCCACTGGAAAGAACAAGTTACAGGTTTTATCAACCTATTCCTTAATTCTACATAAGTTTTCAAAAGCTCATGTTTTGGTGAAGTTGATCCTCTGTAAGAACACAAGATATCTGGCAACAGCATAAAAAACCACTCGACAGAAGCTTAACAATAACTTTATGTGTCATAAATTGTATAGATTTTTGACAGCACAGTTTTTAATTTTGAAGTGTCTGGTAACATCAAGCAATGAGTAAAGGGTGTTGGAATCTCTGGAGGTAATTATCACTAGAGACATTTAGTGATTATTATTGAAAACAGTGGTCATTGAGCAGAGCAGAAAAGACCATCACAGTGGCATTCCACTTTCCCCACTGTTTCTAACATCTTGCTCTTATGGCATTATTTTCTTAAGTTTTCTTTCCTATTTTGTGCTTTCTTCTTTTCATTCTTCTCCAAAGTTCACAAAACTATATTATACAGTACCATTTGCTGTAGCAAGAAGCACACAACACAGCAAATTCTGTTATCCCTTTCAGCTCTGTTTTCTCATTAGAAACAAAACCATACTGAAATTTACCTACAGTGTTATACTTTCAATTATTATAAACAAAAAATACCTTAATCCTGTATGAAAGCATGGTGAAGTCAGCTTTACTAACAAACTAATTATACTTTTTAACTATCAGATGTAGAAAAATACTGAAGATCTTAGCAGTATTGCAAAATATTTCTCATTTGAGATTTTATTTTAACAAAAAGCAATAAATCAAAACAGTCAAGTGATGCATTGTCATACAGAAATTCTCGTCATGCAGTAGATTATTCTAAATTATCACAAAGACCTTCTTAGTCTTACATTTTTAGTCTTACATTTACAGTTTACATTTCCTTTAAAAGCTTATAAAAGTGGGATCTGGAAAAAATAATACAAGGATTGAAATGTCTTGTTTTCTTTGCATTTAATATAAGTATAAATATATTTTATAACCTTGAACAGTTTACTCACATACCTCCTTCCCCAATGTTGAAATGATTCCTAAAAATTGGGACTATTGCTTCTACAGAAAAATATAATATAATACTTAAGAAATAAGAATGCAAGGAATACTTGCTAAAAACCAACAAAACCCAGAAAAGGAATAAAACGAAATATTTTGTGAGCCTCCATTATGAATGCTTCATTACTTACTGCCTGCTTCATGACTGATGTAGATACAGAGCTGTTGAATCAATTTGTGATTTTAGAGGAAGAACTGATTAGAAACAATTAGGATGAAATGACTGTTAATATCTGTTAACTGGTGAAGAAATTATTAAGGCTGAAACTTCCAAGGCTACCTACAAAACAGATTTCCTGACTTTTTAGATAGTTCTGAAAGTATTAGGTCGTTAAAAGATTTGACCCTCACTATATTTGCTACAGAAGTAGGATATTATTTCCTGTGAATTACAGTATCCAAGGGAATGCAGACAGTTATGGAAAACTCATGAGATCCTTGAAGACTGAAGAGCTCTAGAGCAGACTATCCAGGACCTGGTTCACAGTCAAGAAACTCTTCAGGTTTCTTGACTGAGGAACCTTGGTAATTCTTCCAAGTACCCTCCATAATTGTTCATTAATTAAAATGAGGTGATGAAATGAATGATGAAATGAGGAAAGAACTGTTCAACTTTGTTAACATTTTAAATTTTTTAAGTGCTAATTGAAGCCATAATTCTATGGATGTAGAATCCATGTACAGGGTTCCAGCTACAATTCAGAAATTTCCTGAATCAGATGTTTAGAACTGTGGAAGCTATAACTGGAATGTATTCCTAATAAATGTTTCCTTTTGTCCACTCTTACAGATAGAATACTGAGCTAAATGGATCTTTGTTCTGATCCAGTACAACAGGTCTTACTAAGCAGGTGGATTTTTAGGAATAAGAACTTTAAACAGTAAGAACTTTTCAACCCTTTTTAACAAAACAGGCATTTTGTCATAACATTGTTTACATTCTGCCAAAATCCACAGGAAGGAAATTGCTTTACTGTCGTCCCCCACTTGGAATACTAATAAATAAATAATACATTTGGCAGCGAGTGCTCTCTCAATCTCAGTGACTGCTGCTAAAATAAGAGGTGGCCTGCAATCAGGAAGGCATTTTTAGTTAAAGGAACTGAAGCATGAAGTGTGATGTTTTAGCTCTAAAGTGTCAGAAGCAAATCCTAATTCTGACCTCTCTACATTATTCATCTTTCTGATCAACTCTCTGATAGTGCTACTCTGTCAGACAATGGAGCTTGGGATTTAGAGTAAATAGACCTGCCAGAGTAGGTTTCCACTGTGATTAGATCAGAGTCTGGAAGTCATTCTACAGTTTCTTTACCATAAAATTCTTCTCAGTGTCTCCTCAGCCTTGCAAAAGGAAGTTAAACATATCCTGCTATGTGGCAATATTACAGTTTTACTGGTTGCATAATGTTTTCACTGATGCTTTCTTCATCATCCTCTGCGCACAAACACTTTAGTATTTTAAACCATCTGTTAAATTAACATGCTTTTTAAGAAAAATATGCTTTCATAGTTCCTGTTCAGCTTCTTTTACGAAGTGCACATTTGCAAGTTGTGTAGTGGCTATGGTGTCTGCTCTGAAAGCCTCACCAATTAAGATTTGTGAATATTGAACCATTTTGTTCTTAAGATTCTGAGATATGAAATCAAGATTACATTCTTAAAACAGAAATTATGCTAATTTTTTTTTCAGCTTCAGAGAAATTTTATATTCAAGCTTAAGGACCATTTTGCATTTAAAAGAGATGTATGTGGAGGTTATTCATAATACAATCCCTCTTAAAGAAACAGTCTGAATTAATTCATTTGGTCTCCAAGACAACAGCCATGGCTTTCTTATGCCAAACAAAGGTTCTAATTAATGTCATCTAGGTATCTGCAGGCATCACTGCTGATCTGTGGTCTTTTGTGTATGATCTACCTGAAAAATGACTGTGTTCCATGAGCAAAGGGAAGATATGTCTATGGTGTGAAAGTAAGTGAACAGATTAAAAAAGCAATTTTTAAAAAGGTGATAGTAAATTTTTTTTGTCCTCTTCATAATTCTGTTGATAATGTGAAA
>JAWWMU010000106.1:74106126-74119181 GCA_035048155.1 Cinnycerthia olivascens
TGCCCAGGCTTTCCCCGGGGCTCTCGCCCGCCCGCCCGGGGCTCAGGGGCTCAGCCGGGCCCGGCACCGCCAACACCGCCGGGGCAAGGAAAACCCAGCTGAGAGGCATGAAATCATGAAGATTCAACCAGCTACTGCTTTCTTCCCCAGCTCTGTGCTGTGTTATTTCCCATTGTACGACAGAGGCAGGGATTGGAAAGCAAAATTAGATGTATTTTAGAGTTGTTTTATTTTTGTCCGAAAGCAAGAATTTATTGATACGTTTAACAGTTTGCTCTGGCAAATTCTAATTTGAGAGTCTAATTCCAAGTAGAATAAAAATAAATTTAATATACAGTGGGATGTGTTATTAACTGCTAACGTTTATACGCTAGTGATAGTTTTTGGTCAAGGTGTCTGTATCTTACCTTAATTGTACACCTTTAATCTCCTGGGTCCCTATGTTAAGGAGTTGAAAGCTGAGGATATAGAATCCTACAGCTTGACGTTGTTGTTTTTTATATTGATAAAATATTCAAATTGCCTGAAGACAAAATAAAAAATAAACAACCCTGAGGCAGGAAGCAAAGACAGAATATCAGATCCTGGAAGCGTTGAGTCTGAGTTTGCTTCACAGAGACTCAAGGTACTGTTCCCAGGGGATCAGACAGCTACCTACTGCCAAGGCTCCTGAGAGTCGGAGAGAGTGATGATAAGTCGAAGGTTAAATTATCCATGATGCTTTGACTAACTAATTTTCCAAAGAAAATTTTGTAAGGTATGAAAATTAAGGGGTGGAAATTCTGCCCTGGTAAAAGCACATACTTTGAGGAAGCTTTTATAATGAGACTGAAGATTGAATGAGGATTCAGGGTATATGATTTTGTGATGAATGTTTTTTGGATAGATGTATGTAACACTTAAATAAGAAGTACCAAACAGCTGTGAGATAATTCTCCCGTCTTATAAAAAAGAAACCAGCCTGGAACACACTTTTGGCACCATTAAGACTGATCAAGTGAACTAGATCAGCAGTCTTACTTCTACATACCATACTTTTGCAAGTATGTGATGATACTTGCTAGAAAGCTGTTAAAGTGGCTTGTCATTTGTGGCTGAAACTCTATGGCTTGTACTAGAAATGTCTCCATTTATTTTTAATAAGTGCGCTTACTGCTTTTTGTAATTCTTGTTATTTTGGGAGTTAGGTAATTTTTAATTTGAGGCAAACCTATGAAGCCATTAGCTTTGTCTACAGAGGACAGGTGTGCTAAATTTTGCAGCACAATATGAATATGCAGTACATGAATTAAAAGCTTAAATTTCATATGTGAATTTTACACTGGGTTGTCTCACTTATATAGTAAATTTCTGCAGAAGAATTCTCAGAAAACAGTAGAATATATGGAAAAGTATTCTACTTTTAACAAAATTTTATATCATTGTTGATAGTTAAGGATACTGCACAGAATGCTCACATTTATAGCATATAGGATTTCCATACTCTTTACCATTGTTAATGTTGCATTATTGATTGTCACACAAGTACATGTCAACACTACATATTGATTGTCATACATGTAGTATTCCTGGGTGATGTCTTGTGAGAAGTGTTTGCCAAATTTTGTGAATTAATTCTTAATAGAATAAAAAGTAATCTTAAAACATTAGATTAAAAAGGTGGAAGAGTAAAGAGAGAAAAGTTGCATATTTCTCAGTAATTTCTTTGAATATAACATTTCCTTAACTCACATTACTCACTCATCCCTGAATCACTGGCATTACTTGACTCTTTCTAGTAAATCAAAACATTCAAAAGATACTATGTTTCTCTTCAAGACCTGAAAATTATTCTTGCATATTCCACTTCCAAGTGAAAATTTTTCCAAGGAAAAATATCAAGTTAACCATATGCATCAGTTTATAGTGCCAGTTTGTCTATACCCTGAAAAACAGAAAGGACAGGTAATTGATCCCTGATTCTAGAGCTGAGTAGCCCAGACTGGATCACATCCATGGTGCCTGGGGCTTGCTGTCTCTAGAACAGACGGGCCATGTCCACATTGCACAGCACAAGACAGTCAGAAAATTCTCCTGTGGCCTTAGAACTGGTGTTTTGATATGTTTGTGTGAGTTAATTTTGTCTGAATAGATGTGTGACTTCTGTTATTGCCTACCACATTGCTCTCTGCACATTGGTGGTGTGCTACAAACCTCAGATGTGGCATGGAGACATGCAGGTTTGAAGGCCCTGGAGGACTTTACAGGTTAAAAACAAATCAAAACTTATGTTGTCTCATTAATTCTGTTTATTGAATTACGCCCTGTTATGTACAATCTCTGTTGGTGAGATTCTGAACAGAGCTATGGAGCAAGCTGTTAATTAAGGAACAGTCAGGAGCCCTATGCTTGGATTCATTCTTTGGTCTTCTAGAAGTGTGCATAAGTACAGGCAATCTCTAAACTGGCTTTCTTTACCTTATGAATCTCTGAAAACTTTTGTGGATTAAGTTCAATATTCTTTTGCATGTTTTTTTTTTCATTGATCAGCTCAGCCTTTTTGAGTTTCTGGAATTTAAAATTTATTTTTTCTATTTCTTTTCCTATAGAATAAGTGGAAGGCTGAAGTCTTGCTCCTTAATTATCACTTGTAAAATGAACCTTGCAAGAAATATCTATTCAGACTTCCTGTTTCCTGATTATCTCTGTGGGCACTGTCTTATGGTTATAAATACTTTTCATCATTTGATTGTCATAGTGTTTTTGGAAGTTTTATTTGTGTTTCTTTGGGGGGATTGAATCCTTGTTTTTTATAGGACAGACTAAACTAACTCTTTTTTAAATCTTGGGGTTATTTAGTCAAATACAGAACTGACAACAATGTGTTTAAAATCATAAATTTTGCAAAACATTTGAGCTTCTTACAAACTAATTACAAACCACTGTCTCTCAGCACTGCAACTCCTTTTCCCCAGCAGTGCTATTTTTGGACAGTAGCTGTAACTATTAAGAATTAATATTTTCCAGTAACTATTTGATATAAGAATTTGAAACTCTGACTACCACTGCAGGCTGTTTATATCAGAAATTTCTCATCTGATCTTCCCTGATCTCTCTTCCATAAACTATCAGCTACAAAGAATAAAATCTAGTTCTTGGTATAATAAGTTCCCTAATGCATCTGCTTCAACAACCCTTGCTTTAAAGTGTTAGAACAGGTCAGTGAAACCACCTTGACTACAGTATGTATGTGAAAGAGTTTTCTTTCATAATGTTTTAGTGCATCGGGAGTGCTATGAGCAATTCCACATTTGACAATAAAAGGGATGTTGATCAGTCCCATAGTTTCTTTCCTTTTTCTTTTTTTATCCTTTTTAATGAATGACATTTGTCATTAAAATTTTTATTGCCAGCACTTTTTCGATGCCAATGTGACAGTACAATTGAATTCTGTCAACTGAATTTTATATTCTGTTGTCAGCTTCCTTGTGCTGGTAAAGACATCCTGGAATCAATCTTTGGCATTTCACTGCCTTTCTACATGAATTGCCCCAGAATTAGATTTAGTATTTGACATGTTTTTGATGCACTGTAACCAATCCATCTCCTGCAAAAACTGCATATGTCAACATTTCAGGTTTTAGTTTCACCTTTGCATGCCTCACATACCTTGCAGAACAAAGGGTACCCGTCAGATGAGTCAAACCTTTCGCGTGTAGTTTGGGGAAAATACTACTGTGGAACTTCAGCTATCATATTGACCTGCAGTGGACAGTTTACAATTACCCAGAGCTGAGTTCCATTGAATATATTAAGAATGTTTCTCTCCCTTGAAGATTTCTCATGAAGCTATTTCTGGTTGTACATATGTGGAGTCTGTATCAATAGGTTTCATTTTTAAGCCTTTCAATGCTTTTTCATGGGCTTTTTGCAAACCATGGACCTATTTCCATGGAAAAATACTGCTCAAGTCTGTTAAATTCTGTATTAAAAATATTGTTGTCCCTGAAAACATGGTTTGTCTGCATTATGAAGACTCTCTGAAAATACCAATGAAATTTTTTGCCTCTCTGTGTTACTATGTATCTTTGTTATTTCTCTCTGATTTGAATTGATATTTTTTTGTCTTCCTACCAAGCTTATAATATGGCACAACACTACTCTGCAGCTTGTAAAATTTTAATTTCTTTATTTAAAATCTTCTGGCAGTTGTTGTCTCAGTCTGATGATCCCAGCTAGGACCTGAATATAAATTAGGATTTCAGAAGCCATCTATATACGTTTGTGATTAGTTGATCTAAATGCTGATATGAGTTACTGTGAAGTTTTTCCCCATTTCAAAATTGCATGCAAAATAGTATATATCAAGTTTATTTTGTTCTTTCCATCTCCATAGAACAGTCCGAAAATTGTGTTAAAATTTTAAACTTGAGCTTTTGCTACTTTATTCAGGGAGAGGGAGGAGAGAATAAGGTACTGTGTTTCCAAACAAGGCAGAGTTTTCTTAGAAAATCTGGAAAAAAAAAAGTTCAAAAAGTTGAAACTGAAAAGAAAAAAAAAAAAAGGATAGAAAGTGGGTTTTCCTTGAGACATTTAATTGTAGACTGTTGATTTTATGGTAGAAAACCAACTTTTTCCCTAGTGATAATTTTTTGCTCTGTTTGCTTTTTAGGGGATCCAGATATCTACATGAACAGATTTCATACTTGTTTAAATCATTTTTTGTTGTCTGTTGGGTTCTTTGAGAGCTCTATTTGCAACTGTTTGATTTTATTGCCTATATTTTTAATCTTTTTGCTTAACAAAGTGCTATTGTTTTCCCACATGGGCTTCTGGTGTCTTGCAGGTACAAGTACATTTCTAGATGGTTATTAATAGGGAATTCATATTTGAGCTCATAAGGATGATAAACCTTTGTCTCTCAAATCCAGGAAGCTTTAAAGAAACAGAAGAAACAGAAAGGGAGCTATAACTATGTATATCTCATAGCTTAATAACAAAATAACCAATTACCAGCTTAATAATCAAAATTACTATACCAAAATTTTTCATGACTTACCTTTTACCCTGTTTCATACAACACACCTATGACTGCCTTGGCTGGCTTAAAGAAAACTGCTATTATGATTCAGTGCAGACAAAATGAAGTTTAAGAACACACAATTGCAGCCTTTTGATGTGGGTGTTTCAGTGAAAGGTAGTATTAAGCTCTTGCTGAGAGCTAACACGGTCCCACAAAAAAACAGTAACTGCAAGAAATGTTCTCATGAATCAGCCATTTTGTTAAAAGAGAGTGTTTTAGCAGAGTGGTGTTGATAATATCCATTTCAGCTGAGTGAGAATCCAGGTTGCTTTTGCTGATTGATCAACGACCTATCATGATACAATAAATCTGTGAGCAACAGGATGGCAATGACTGACCCTACAGAATGTATATGAAAATACATAACTTAGACTCTACATTATTAGCAGCATATGGCACGACACCAGGTGGGTCAGGAATCCTTTCTTAGCATTTATCTGGAAATATAGCTGGATAGAACATCTTGTGATAGGAAAGAGCAGAGAAAAATGATGTATGAATTTCACAAACAGGATCATAAGCTGTCAGGCAATGATAGCAGTGTGCAATATTAATATATGCATCTTGCATGGGGAAGTGATAAATGAGACAGCCCTGTGACAAATTGCATAGGCATGTAATAAATAAGTTTACCACATAACTCTGCAATTTATCAGATACCTTTTGCCATTACCTGCCCAATAATCCACCTCTCATGGATTTATTTTCACAATCCAGATTTCCTCAGCAGCTCAAAACACCCTACTTCTTTTAAAGTTCAACCTGTCAAAAAAAACTTTTCTGCTGTTCTCCCAACAGTGAGCTAGTTTGGGCTATTAAACATTTACAGCTTTGATGTACATGATGATATTCTCACAATTCTAACATACATTAATTCTGAAAAATCAGTTTCCTGCACTTCACACTGGGATATGTTACTCTTTATTCTATTAAAATCTGTTGCATATATTACTGGAAGCTATTTTACTTTTTTATGTATTTTTGGTTCCTATTGCAGTTAGCCATGTACAACTTCAGCTGTATTTTTGTGCATTTAAAATAAAGTAATATTCCACTTCTTAAGTAGTGAGGCTGACTAGCTTTGCCTGCTAGAATATCCCCAAATTTGTTAACACCTGCTCATATCTCAATTAGTCTGAAACACCAACCGTTTCTAATAATAAATATACTTCCATCTTTCACCCTTACTTTGTTTTCAGTGAGGAATTTCTTCTAGAAAAGCTCAAAACCCCAAGCCTGTACGGATTGCTGACTTCAAATGTGTTGCCTCCTAATTATTACAAGTGAATATAATTTACCAAGTAAGGACATACTTGAAGAGGAGTTGATTTAAAAATGCTTAGGCAAATTACAATTTTCATTTATAAGTGATATTATTTTGTGGGCATGGTTTCTTTGTAACAAAACTGTGGGTCTTTTTCAAGGTGGCATTTTGGGGGATAGTCATAAGCATTTATGAAATTTCCCAAAGCATGTTTTGTTTGTTTTTTTTTTCCATTTTGAATTTCTCCATTTTATCTGCTTTCTTTGAAGATTCCTAGGAAGTCTGTCATAGTGCCCTTATTGGAAACACAACAGTTCTCTATTTTTTGTTTGTCGTTTGTTTGGGTTTTATTTCATAAATAATATTGTGAAAATTGATATAATTTTTAATATTTCTGATAAATATTTCAGTGTCATATTTTAAGAACTAATATCTTGAAATTATTGTCTGATCAGCTCTTCAAACAAAATTTATTTTCCTCAGATTTGATGCTGTGAAAATATATTAAATCTTCCCTGATTGTCTTCATGGGATGAAATGAAGCTCTAAAACTGATAGAAGCTCTTGTGTCTATGAAAGAAATAAAAAAGAAATTTTAAGTGTTAGCTTATTTCCACAAAAATGGTTAAGAAACCCCATGGTACTTCAAGGTTTCTATGGTTTTGGACATTATTATCTTAATTTTGTAAGTTGGAGATATACAGATAAATTTATTTGAAGTAACTGTATGGTTACATTAGTGGAATTCTGCTATTTTGATTTTATGCAAAAAAATTCTTAAAGGAGAAATTAAATAAAAGCACATGAACAAAAATAATTTTGGATAAGGCTGCCTATCTTAGTTTCTCTCACTCTTTTAGACTTTTGAAATCTATCCAAATTCATACTGATTTCCTCTATCTATATATTAAAGAATTAATTTTTATATTTTGTCACATTTTTCTATCTGTACCAACGTAGTAATGGTAAGATCACTTTTAAGGGAACTTGCCATCTCCTGGCAACATGATTGACAAATTATAATAGTTTTTAATTAACTGTCTGTTTTACTAACCATTTCTACTTGACTTTTTGTGCAGCCATGAGTCATCCTTCAGGATAACCAACAATAACTACCCAGAAACGGTGCACGCCCATGTGTTTTATAGTCATAAAGATCAGAAACTGTAACAATGTGCATGAGGTAAATACTTCTAAGTTACTTATCCTGAAACATTTAACTCAAGAAGTTTTTAAATCTTGAAGCTTAGCATAAGTTTGGTGTTTGTTATAAGCACTGTGTGTTCTTGATGAAGGATGTGCTGTGTCCAAATGACGGTCCATCACTGCGATACGGAGGTCACTCTAACTCCTCTTTGGCAGGGTTTGCAATACATAGGCATTCAGCCAACACAGTGTTAAAAGGTCATAAATTGGGAATTAATTAGGTTTATCCAAGAGTGAGCTATTCCAAATGTCAAGCTAAAGCTTGGCAAGATTCTTGACATACTATTCTTCTTGTCTCCCATTTGGCTAGGCCACTGGACTGCAGGCATATTTTACTCATAGCAGTACCAAAATACCTCTTTCTGGCCAGATATTAACTAAACAAAACAAGATGTTTGAAATAATATATTCAAAGGATTTTTTTGGTTGCTTATATGGTTTTGGTGCTTTTAATATGTATTGTCTAGAATCAATATTCCAAACACCTTCAGTGAGAGTTGGGCTCCAACAAGATTTTTGAATTCTCTTTGTAGAAATTCAAAGTCTGCAGTGTTCATAACTCATGAGATGTAGCTGTTGCAATAATATTCTCTTTTTAAAGATTAGTGAACATTCACAGAGGTGTGTGCTGCATATGGTCTGCAGACCTGTCCCCTTTGTGAACTCTGGGACTGCTGTCTCCTCTCCTACCTCACAGATGGATTTTCTACTTTGAAATCTCAAGAGGAGAAATGGATTTCATTGAAATATACTGCAGAAACCATCTGAGTCCTCTACTCAGACAGTGAACAGAGTTACACTTCTGTGCCTCTGGTTTACCTTAGCCAAACACTGTGTGAACTGATTGCCTTTTAGAGAGAGTTTTAGTGTGGAGAGAGTCAGAAAACCAAAACTAATTCTCTTGTGTCCTAGGCTCTAGTATCTATTATATCATCCTCATCCTTTGTCTTGTCAGTTGTAGGTAATGAAAGCTTTCCATGTCCCAGAATACATCTTGGGATTCTTAAGATTTTGGTTTAAATGTTGGAGGAGAATTTAAATAATATGAAGCATGATCTTGAAAATAACTTATTATAGATTTCTGTTAGTGCTACCAGTGTGAGGGATGAAAGTAATGTCTTTTTCTTAGTGTGCCATTTATCAGCAAGCGCAGCGGCTCAAAGCAATTTTGTTCTCTTCTCATGTCCCAGGTGTCCACATATGGATTTTTGCTTCTGCTAGCAGGATGGAACCCCTAAACACAACCTTGATGCTTTGCCTTGGTGAGTGCTATTTATTGACTGCATAGATATTCTTCCAGCACATGGGTTAGGACAAAATTATGTCCTACAAAGCAATTCTTACACTTGTTAATGTCTTTCAATATCCCATGAACAGAAGTTTAAACTTTTTGATTAAGAACATTTTATTATTGATCAAGAACCTATCTAAACAGGCTGAGCCTTCACCATAGAGTTTGCTGACAGCTTGTGATTTCTGATGATAGTCAACAGTAGTAAACAGAATTTTCTTGCACACGCAGAGATCATTAACAAAGTTAGAAAGAGAAAGAGCTTCACAGCTGATTCTGTAATGAATATAATAATTTCTATGGACTAGAAAACATGAAGGGTATTTTTCTTCATACCAATCAAATTTTATCTGTATCAATCAGTAAAATAATATTTTCAAAATAATATTTTGCAACTATTTCAAAATATGCCAGAAGTATCAGAACCTGTTGCTTTGTGTTTATGTCATGAAAGATGGCACCAGGTTCTTCTGACATTTTCTTGAGATTCCAGAAATCAATATTTTTCTTGTGCTTTTATTAATTTTTGTGTTATTGTGCAGATACTGGAAGGGGCATGATATTGAGAATGAAGTAAGTTTACATTGTGTAGCTGCTGTAAACATGAAGTACATTGAGAGAAAAACAAAGCAATTCCTTCTTGGTTTATATTCTTCTCTTTAAATTATCATTGTTTAAAGTGGCACACAGAGAGTACCCTTCTTATTTTCATGTTATTTGAGTTGGCCAAGTTTCACCAATTACTGCAGACTACTGATGTGGGGGAAAAAGAAGCAAAATTACTTTAACTAAGATAATTTTCCTTTCTATATTTTACAGCCATGAAATCCCAAACAAAAGATCTTTGAGCACTTTGATTCAAATTTGGTGTGTTTGTAACAAATTTTATTCTTGCAGTTTCATCTAAAAAAGCAATGCACCTGATTCACTTAATATGTGGACATCTGTAGTCTATAACTCTTATATTTTTTTCTGATTTGGACTTTGGAGCATTTGCATATGCAAATTTGCATATCTCATTTATTTCTAAGCTTCTGAACTAATTTATAACCACTGAAGATCTGGATTTTCATGCAGAAATATTTGAATCGTATTATTTTTTCTTTGTTGCCATCTTTTGCATTTTTCTATTACATACCTTTAATTAAAAGTGATCAATACCATTAATTGAAAGAAAAATAAAATATACTTGTTCATATAGTGAAATGTGTCGGCATATGAAGGGATATTTTTTGATCTTGATCCACTGAATTTTTAATATCTCCTTGGTTATATATTTTATTTGGTCTGTATATTTTCAATCAAATAGAAGAAGATGGTAATACCATATTTTATGAGTTCTTGTTAGTAGTACTGTAAGAGATAGAAAGGGAATAATTCTGATGCTTTCTGGAAATAACTAAATGTAATGAGGATTTCTAGAAAATACAAATCAGTGTCTGAGTGTTTACCCTTTTAAATGCTATTTGTATGCAGTACACTTTGTTAAAATTGTGTTTATAATAACTTAAAGAAATCTCATTTTGCTGCCAGGGAGCACGGAAAATCAGATTTAACACTATTTAAGCTACACTTCACTTTTATGAGGAGGAAAATAATGCATAGGTACATTAAAAGATATGTTTTTTGGGAGCAGGGGGAATAAGGGAGTAGTTTGTTCAGTTCAGATAGAAAAATTAATCATCTATTTAGTTCTATAAACCAGTATTTTTTCCTATCCAGTCACATGTGTAGAAGCATTATTTGTACTGGAAAATGGGAAAATATGGTAGCTTGTGAAGGAGCATATTGACGCCTCCTTTCCTCTGTTAGTAAAGTCTTTCTTTGTAGATGAGATTAGTGTGGTATTGAGGGGTATCTTTGGGTGATACAAGGAGATATATCCCCTGTAACACCCTTTATTTCTCTAGAAAAAAAGGTAGAGTAGTAGTGGCTCAGTCACTGTCACACCAAATAAAACACCAGAAAGAATTATTTTCACAAAAGAAAAGATTGGTGGCATCATGTGCTGCTGGACAGTGTGAAGATGACATGAACTCTGAGATAAAATGATCATGAGACTTTGAAAGTGATCTTTGCTAGGTATTGGCATATCCATTTGAATAGGTCAAACAGGAGCCAGGAGTAGTCGTAAGATTCCCTGTGAAAGGGCTGATTATTTATCACATTCTCCTACTACGAAGAAATAAAATAACCAAAAATGCCCTATGGTAGTTCTGTACAAAGAAATGGCATTAAGAATAGTTTAGATGAGGAGGTAAGTGAATTTAAGTAGAATATTTGTATTGTGAAAGTATACTCTAATTGGAAGAAAAGAGTGCATGACAAATTTTGCTGAAATTTTTCCCTCACTGGATGGTGATAGAGAAAATATCTCCTTGAGAACTGTAGCAATCCTTTCATATGTTTTTATAGACAAAAAAAATATAATTTCTTCTCTCATAAGAGAGAAGTACATTCATTACTTTTGACTGAAAAATGTAATTTAAAGATTACAGTTTTAGTTAACGTGGAAATTTGATCTAGAATCTTTTAAGTAGTTGTAAGGGATATACCAGCTCTCTTCTGAACAAAATTAATTTGGAAATACCCTCTGTGTGTAAGTGGATCAAGAGAAGTACAGTGTCACTGTTACTTTCCATACCCGCTCAAATTCTTTACAGATGATCTGATCTCTCAGTGTCATCTTGCATCGACCTCTACTCAAAGTGAAATCTTAGTGTGTTGCCATCAAAGTTTGGTGTTTAAGGATGGAGATACCACCACACTGAATGACTTTTCTGAAGACAGTGATAAGATCCTCCCTTATTCTTATCTTGACTGAAGAAAGCCAGCTCTCACCCCCTTGCCTCAGGTCCTCAAGTCTCCCTTTACCACATTGTTAGCCCTCTGTTATAGTCACACCATTTTTCCAATTTTTTTCTTAGTACCTTGGAGCCCAAAGTGACATAACCGGATATGGTCCAGTGGTGCCGAAAAAAGGGAAAGTAGTGGCAACCCTTGTGCTGATACAGCCCAGTATGCTGTCGTTTCATTATTGCAAGATACTATTTGATGCCTGCATATTTCTAAAAGTATAGCTCTCAAATTCAAATTTCTTAAATCAAAGTGGTGCACTGTGCTCATCTTTCTGTAGGCAAATGAGCAGTACTTAAGGATAGAACAGCTCTTCTTCCTTCAGTGCTAACAGGTTTATAAAGGTGATGCTTTTTGACCCATTGCTATCAAGTCATTGTACCAGAGTAAGAAGCACAACAATGCTTCCTATTTTGTCTGCAAACAACTCTGTATTTAAAATTGGAAGATTTCACATTTGCATGAAAAGAAGCAACGAAATGACACCTGTTCTGTCTGAGGATGGCAGAAGAAAGAAGCAGTGAATTTTATGTTTCATGGACTGGTAGAAGAGAAGTAGAAAATAACCTTCACTAAGAAATTGCTGAAATCCCTTACATGAATGTAAGCCTACATATAAAGTAGGACCTGCTTATAGACAACTGCTCACACTTCTAAAGAAAAGCAAATACATTCTTTCAGTGAGAATGTTTGGGAATGTAGCTGATGATACCCTTCAGGTACTGATGGGCTCGCATATTATTTTCTTTTGGCAGCATTTTCAGAATGCCAAAATGTTTTTTACAACTTATATAACATCTTAGATTATAACAGTTAATTTTTGACGTTTTGACAAGCTAAACACATTAGTTCTTGACTGCAGAGGAGATCATAATGTGGGAAAAAAAAAAAAAAGAAGTGTGATACTTCTAATAGTGGGTGGATTATAATGTTAATTCTGAGACCAAGTTTTAGTACATGCTGTAAGAGAACACCCAAGGATCCTCTTAATTAGTACAGGGAGAGATCGTTCCAAACCTGTCAGAAAAAGCTAGTACATAGTCCTTTTGGTTAGTCTGTTTTTTAAGGATGTTTTGCTGATGGGGAGGAGGGAGGAGAAAGCATAAAAATAATGTAAAAAATCCCTACAAGAGGAATAAATAATTGTCGTGGGGTGGCGCTGTTCATTTCAACCAATGAAGCTGCTGCTTTTTTTGTAAAGACACATTCTTGAAACAAAAGAAGAAACCGGAGGAAGGGACACTTCACTTCGCTTCTGGCCTCAGAGGGTGGCGGCGGGGCCCGGGCCCGGCTGGGTCCGGGGCCGGCCCTGCCCGGCCCGAGATGGCTGGGCCTGGACTGATTTGATTTCTTTGGCTTGGCTGAAACTTTCTTTC
>JAWWMU010000106.1:74119281-74161366 GCA_035048155.1 Cinnycerthia olivascens
GTTTTATCTTTGCATTGTCAGTGAAAAAGGGAAAAGTTATCTGAAATCTAGTTTTGATTTTCTCATTATTATCATTTTATTCTTTTAGCTTTGTTAATAGATTTTTTCTTGTGTGTTTTCAAGTTGAATCTACTTAGTTTCCTTTCCTTTTTTTTATCCTATCTCACAATGAAAAATAAACCCTCCACAATAATACAGAATATTAATGCATTGATTCCAATGAAAGATTGCTTCTTTTCTTCTTTTCCTCACAAAATCTGCAAAAGAAATGACTAGTTTTCTTTCAAGTTTCCAATAATCTTCCACTTGCAAAGAAATACAATTGTATTCTCCCTCAGACCTATTCAGGAAATACAGTGATTTCAGACAAGTGTTCACTCACTGTTTGCATTATTTAAGACATGCAAATATTTTACAGTAATATAGCCTCTAGAATTAAGTATGTTGGTTTTAAATACAATTAGTTCCTTTAAGTAGTTTTATAATAGTAGCTCTCTGTAGCAGGAGAGATACTGATTAATGTCTGTCGGTATTGTATAGTGAGCCATTGGTAAGCTACCTGCATAATATGAAATTCATGGTATAATTAGTGACTTAGTAAACAATCAGTAAATTTATTTTACTAAATTTAATTTAGTAAATAATTAGTGAATTTTTAAAAACTGATAATCTGATGATTAGCAGACACAACAAACAGCTGAGCTTGTAAGACCTTTGCTTAATATTTTTATGGTTGTCAGTAAGTAAAAAAAGTTAAATGTTGCATCTGCTCTGTTTTGCAGTTTTGATGGATTTTGTAAACACTATTGCAAGAAAACTATTGGGTTTTATGATTACTGAGAAGGAGAGAAAAGCAGCTATTCCTTGAAATCAAGAGGGGTGAAAAGGTGACATATAAATTGATTTCTGGGTGTTCATTGTGTGG
Source organism: Cinnycerthia olivascens (assembly GCA_035048155.1). Classification (NCBI taxonomy): domain Eukaryota; kingdom Metazoa; phylum Chordata; class Aves; order Passeriformes; family Certhiidae; genus Cinnycerthia; species Cinnycerthia olivascens. Next base: position 74,120,207 of record JAWWMU010000106.1, read on the forward strand.
GCTGTAGTTAATATGCTGTCTCCTGAAGCCAAGGCTGTGAAGACACAACAACATTGTATGAACTCCTGGGTAATTAGTAAGAGGCTGTAATAGTGCAGCTTGCTTTGGAAGGAGGGGAGTGTATTTTATTAGGTAGTTACAGAAGATCATTGAATTTTTATGAATAAATTTATACTTGCTCAGACAATACTTGGTTAAAATAAAATAATTTGGAATTTCTGTTGGTTTAGGGTGGCTTCCCTTATCTCAGTTATTGCAGAAAGATGAGTTTATATTCCCAAACAGTGTTGTGGCATTTTGTTCTGCTTTTTTAATGCCATTAATATTATTTATTTTTCTGTTTCTGTCATTTGCTTAGTAAAATATTGTCATCAAGTTGTTTGCTTTGATTTTGGCTTTTTTTTTAAAAGAAAAACCTTTTTTTAAAGATGCTAGCAGACAATCTGGTTTTCTGTGATGCCTACAAGCTCTAAAAGATAGGCTGCTTTTAAAAAACATAATAACTGAAAATGTGTATTTTCCTTTGAGTACAGATATTTGGATGATGCTTGACCTGAGGGCTTTGGATTATTATGAGCAGGAGCTATAGCCAGTTTTAGGACCAGTGCTTTGAGGACACAGCTACTTGTATCGTTAATGTGAGTGATGTTTTATTGCTGTACAATAGTTGTAATAGAGCTGCACACCTAGTAAGGCATGCAAAGGAGCCCTGTAATTTTGTAACATTCCCACTCTGCTTTGGGTAGAATGACCCTTTATTTGACCACCATTTCCCATTGCTTCAGAATACTGTCTTGTTGCATAGAGGCTGTAAATACGGCACTGAATGACCACTGCTTAGGATGAGACTTTTACCTCCCTACCCTGAAGTCCATGATTGCATCCTTATTGTCTCCTGCCTTGAGGAATGAAATTTATTCCTCCCTAGATTGTGTGGTATGCAAATCACAATCCTCCAGCTTCTCATATATCTGGGGTATTACGATTTTTCTGTGTTCAGATTTTTTTGTCTGCTTTCTGTTAGCTTTTTATTGGCCCTCAATAGAAAAAAAAATCCATGCTTTAGAAGTTTGAAACACAGATCAGATTTCTGCAGTAATTCCTAATGTGTGTATTCTTTTAACACTGAAAACAATCTAACCTAAGTATACATGCAAAATCTATGCCCAAAAGAAACAAATTTTTACTGTTAGATAAGTAATCTAGTACATTTCTCTGCACAAAAATTTGAACAGCTGTACATAAACTATTTGACAGGTGTTTGTTTTACATATTTAAAAAATTCCTTATCATTTATTTACATTATGTGTGGATCTCTTTGGAATTGTTTTCATTTCTGACAGTACATCTGGAAGGGCTTTCTTCCTTTTCCACTTAATTGCTTGTTTTTCTATCATTAAGGCAAATTTGAATGTCCCTTAATGAAGAACAGGCTAATGGAGAAAGTGTTAATTGTTTGATTTCTTTAGAAGAGATCCACTGAGAAAAATCAAAATTAAAATTTTCTGTAAAAGAATAAATGGTATATAAATATGAGGAAATCTCTCTTAAAAAACCCAGTGGCTTATTTCAAAACAATTTATACAATTCTTAGATTGAAACTTGGGCCATTCAGCCAACTAAATTCTTCTTTCAGAAGTCTTTTCAGTCATGTTCTACCTCTTTTTGTGTGTGTGTGTTTAAACCAAGAAAACTCATGTATTTTATTCTTTTTATGTTTTACCCAATTGGAAAAACCAGTTTTAATCTTTCTTCCATTTAATGTATCCTTTTGCCTTAGTCTTTTTATTTCCTATGTAGGGAAAAGTGGGAACAGTCCTTTATACTGTGCCATCTCTCAGCTTTGAAGCACTGCCAAACTTCTACTTCAAAACTGTTCCAAGGCTTCAGCTTTGTCACAAAAACATCATGTGCAAAGCTTTTACCAACCTACACAACAGTTTCATTTTCAAAGTGTGTCTTTATTACTGAAGAAAGGTTAACTCTGGTGGTTCCATAAATTATCTCTGCAAATAATAACTCTTTTCCAGTATATAGGAAATACCTTTAGACAATACTGTTGAATGGAAAAGGATTCATTATTAAAATAAATTACAAAAAATAATGATGTTATATCCCGAGAATTATTTTTATAATTTAATTTTCCATTTAAATAATATTCTGTTTCTAAATATGTGAAAATGATTTTGAAGTTCTCAGAAGATACCCTAAATGTTTTGTGATATTGAGCTAAAATACATAATAATTTTAGATTTTTAAAGTTGTAACCATTCTTTTGTATTTAGATTATTGTGTATATATGGCAGTCCCATATTTCGGGTTTGAAATACTCAAATTAGGTTTTTTTAAACACATTAATAATATTAATAAGGTTAATACAGAGGAAAAAACACGTTCTTTCTGGTGCAGGTATGGGCATTCTTTCAGGTAGGTATATGGGCTGTAATCAGTTCACCCTTGCTGAAGTAGGAATCCTCCATGAAAGAAAATTTATGTTCACATAACTAGATTCTACAGAGAGCAATAAACTGAGCAGAGTCTGACTTAAAGGCCTGAATGCCTTACACTGCATACTCAGATGGCCTAACATGGAGCTTGGCTTTGGAAAGTTTTTCCCAATAAAATGTCCCAACTAGTTTTTTACCCCAAAAATGCCCTCAACATTAAAAAAAAACCCTAAATATGATAGTCTGCCATCTGACTGAGTTAGAAAAAGAGTTGAAAATCAAGAAAAAAATGATTCTTTATTGGGAATTTTATGACTCTTCAGTGGATTGCTTGGTTATCTTTTTGGAAGTTGAATCCATTTTTTTTTTAATTTCTATTATTAAGGTGATCATCTTGTGACATTTTTAGGAATGTCATGAAAAACAGAAAATAAAGAAATGGCGAAATCTGCATCTTCTAGGACAATATGATATTAACTGCAAAAGTCTTACTCCTCCTATTTATAGTACTTCAAATAAACTCTGTTGGTCAGGTCCATAAAACTCTTTTCTCTACCACTGAGTTAATGCATTCTGGGTTACTACTGTGGGTCTGCTAACATAAAATGAATGAATGCTACAGAAGATTTTCATGAAGTCTAGCACTGACTGTCTAATGCTGAATGACCTTCTGTGGCTGATTAATTGGGCAGATTATTGCAAAAGTAAATGGATAATTTTCACTTTGCAATTACATTTAAGTGAGTTATGCACAGGTTAAATCACACACTAAATAGTCATTGTCCTTACCTGCCTTGACCTAGTAAGTGAATCCAAATTTAAGGATCATGTCAAGTCCATCATAAAATGGAAAAAAATGTTCAACAGAAGTTTCTTATTTATTTTGTTTTTCCCCAAATGCATTAGGGTATAAAAGATTACTGGTTTTATCTTTATAATTTTTAAGTACATTACAAACCTTTAACTTATTCCTGAATTTTAGTTTGTGAACTTGTGTATCAAGGCAATAAATATAGGAGGCTTTGTGACCAGATAAGCTTAGTACAAGCTCTGGCAAAGTGACATTAAACAGAATTGCACATTCAGTGAAACTAAATAACTGTCTAAAATGGATGGTAAAGAGAATAATGAGGAATGCTTTCAGATCTATTAGCAGTTAATGGAAAAATCAAAAAACAACTCCATGGACCTGGTGTGGCAGAAAACAGTAAAACATGCTGACTACTGGATCAGAGTAAAATATAAAGGACTGATTAGTAGGAAGCAGTGAATTCGGAGATTTTAAGTGTTCCAAGTAAATCAGTTGCCAACTGTATCTCCTCAATAGAATTAACTGGACACTCAGGACAGAGATGAGCCCAGCCATTATCTGGAGGAATTCTGCTGTCGATGGATCAGTCACTATTTCCAAAAGTGGAGAACTTCTACTTGATTTAGACTCACAGGAATGCTATCTAGATCTAATGTCCCTTTATCCACAGTATTTTTAAACTAGAAAAACACAAAAATGACCCTTTTGAGTGAAAGATCAGTTCTGATCCTTTGAGATAATGGAAATAATGCTCAATGGTTAAGTAAATCATTGAAAGTAGGTAGCAAATAATTTCTACCTTTTTAATTTTTTAACTTTAGTTTTCTGCAATCACATTTAATACTATATGTATATTTAAAACAAAAAGTTGCTTAGAGCAAAAACACACGAAAGTGCGTCAAATTTATTTATGAATAAATTTATGAAAAATAATTCTTGTGTATGAAAAAAAAAATCCACTTTAAATCTGTCATAATTTTTAACTAAAAATGTCAAAAGCAATTTTCTCTATTCATAGTGTATTCCTATGAAATTCTTAATTCAAAGTATAGTTCAGAATGTAAACACAACCACAGACCTGTGAGACTACTTGCACTTTTTCACCCTTATTACAGAGCAAGGAATTCTGAAATGCAGTCATTTTCTTCAGGATATAAATATTTGTTCAACTGCAATAAAATTCAGGGTATAATATATGTCTCCCTCACTTGTTTGATGGGGAGGCTGTTTGGAAGGGCTGTTCATAATTCAGCATTTTGCTGTTTGCATAATGAGTTGGAAAGGTCTTTGAAAAATTGTGTTTGGCTGATGAACAAGACATACATTTATTCACCTCAGCTCTGTTGCTTTTGTGGACCCAGATATCTTTCTTTCTCTTCATATTTTTTACTTAATGTGAAACTCTGCGTGAAGTGTAACACTTCATACAGGATTCATGACAACTTTAAACTTAATGCTGACAATTTAAGTCCTTGTTGCCCAAGAGCTACTAATTTAATTAGAGACTGCTATGCTGGATTTAACAGGGAAGTAAAATATGCCTTCAGAGAGATTTCATTGAAGAAGATTAAGAGTACGAGTGGAAAAAAGAAAATTACATACACAAGTCTGTTATTTTCCACCAACTACAAAAGGAGTTTAGGATGACTAGAGGAGTTGGACATGCCTACTTGTAGACATCTGATATTAACTGAGGTGATCTCCCTTTTGTCATTCAAAGAATAATCTTTGATCTCCCTAGTGGGTAGCCATTGATTTTCCATGCAGATGCTTCCAAGTTTTTGTTGGGAGGGGTTTTTTGTTTGTTTGTTTGTTTTGCTGTGGGGATTTGATTTTTTTAAAATAAAAAAATACTTTAAACCATTGAGACACCTAATTAATTTTTTTCTCCTACTCTTTTCCATTAGCAGTGAGATTTACCTATGTGGTATCTAATTGAAAATAACCCTCAAAGTCATATTTGTAGTAGTTAGAAGTTTGGCTTTTTATTTGCATGTCAGAAAACTTGCCCAAGCTACTGTTATGCACTCATTGAATAAAAGAACTAAATAACATATTCTGTAGTTTACCATTATTGTTCCAGTTCTGAATAGTCTGTGTAAACAGTTAGTATTTAAGTTACAGTGTTAAAAATAGTATTGGTGACTAATACTGTTTGATTACTGTGAACAAGTATAATTATGATGCTTAATCGGTAAGATTACTAACTGAAAATAAAGAAAAAATCTCTGGTATATCTGATAACTTGATTTTGATCTCATGTTTAATTTATTTAAATTACTGTGAATTTGCATTAACCCCACTGAAGTACTGTACTAGGGCAAAAGGATGAGACTTCATATCCTATGTTTCATGTTCCATGAGATCTTTTTCGGGTGTAGTGGGATTTTGGCCACTTCTCTTGAAAACTATCTGAACTCTGAAATATTTCTCTATTTCATATTTATAGAGAAAAAAAGAAACTTTATTAATTTGGTAACCAGATGCTGATTAAGATTAATTTATATTTTCTTAAAAAGTAAATATCTACAATAACTTTGTCAAAGATACAAGCAAAATGAAGTAGCACAAACTACTTGAATTAAGAAGCTGAAGCTACTTAAATTTTTCCAATGGTCTCACCAGATCCTTTATAATTGTCTTGATGAAATTAGGCTATCCTAATTAAACCCATTATATGTATCAAAGAATAGTTTTTAGTCATGCATGTGCAGTAGCTAAGTAAATTGTAATATATTTAACATTTTAATAACTAGCCTTTTATTTCTCTAAATATGCAAATAAGATAGCTGAACTGTCACAACCTCAATTCTCCAGTTACAGATGTTCTTAGTGTTGTCAGATCACCAGGTTGGGAACTTCTCCCTCACCCCACCAGTGACCTACAACTGACCTGTAGTAAATTGTTAAATCAATGTGTATTTTACTGCAGGTTCACTGGAGATCCCTATCCTTAGGCAAAACCTTTATACACCATAAATAGATTCCGAATGCCTCTTTCTTCTTGTCTCTGAACCGACTAGAGCTGTAGGAGATAATGTTTATGCTGAAGAGAAGCTGTATTTGAACCCCCCTCCAACTGCTGACAGTCTGGGCATGGCAGCACAAAGCTCCTGGTGGTGCTGCTGGCGAATTGTTGCAGGCTGTGCTGTCGCTGCAGTCACACTGACAACAGCGTCGCACCTAGCTTAAAATTTAGCTGAGATACACGGACCTGAGATGCATACATAACATTAACTGCACTATGTGGGTGTGTAAGGCAAGACTGACAAACCAATGGCAGCCCACCCTCAGGATATTTTATGTATCCTCTGCCAGCGCTTTAGAAGAGCTGCTGCTGTCAACGTTTAAGTGATGTTTAACAGTGAAAGGGCAGGCAGAGTACCACTGTGTCTAGTCAGGGCTCAGTGCCAAAAGGCAGGAGTTAGCCTAGCACAGAGCCCGTGGCATATTATTAACAATTATTGTGTTGTGCTTACTGGTTTGAAGGATTCTTATGATAGTGTGTCTGAGCTGAAGACCCAGGCAAAGGGCAGCTTCCTGGCTTCTCCAGTGAAGTTCATTCTCCATTGGTCAATCTTGAGTGCTAACAGAAGGAAAGCCTGGTTATGCATATGTCTGTTTTGCTATGCATCATCCTGAGTGCAGCACTGACTAATAATTATTAGAGTTCATAGAACCACAGAGGTGTCTGGATTGGAAAGCACCTTAAAGATCACCCATTTCCAACCCCCCTCCCATGAACAGCGACACCTTCCACTAGACCAGGTTGCTCAGAGCTCCATGCAACCTAGCCTTGAACACTTCCAGCGATGGATGGGTCATTCATAATTTTCATGGGCAACATGTTCCAGTGCCCCACCACCCCCACAGTAAAAAAAAAATTTATCCGTCTAATCTAAACCTACTCTTTCCATTTGAAACCATTCCCCCTTGGGCTGTCACTACATGCTCTTGTCCCTCTAAATCTTGCAGGTTCCCTTCTGGTGCTGAAAGGCCATAAGTAGGTTACCATTAAACCTTCTCTTTTCTCTGAACAAACCCAATCCTTTAAGCTTTTCCTCATAGAAGTAATGCTCTATCTCTTTAATCAAAAGTTAGCAACACTTTCATCACTGAAAGAACTTTTTACGATAGTGCACCCTACATGCATAAATGTAACAAGATGGTGTACAAAAATGTAATCAGAGATATGTAGAGTGCCTGATTTTCCCAGCTTCTCTAAGCTAAAAGATTCTGCCTTTTTTTTGTAGAAATCAGGGTTTTTCTGTGTGGAACCATTTGCTGTATTAGAGCTTGCATTTGGATAACACTTTAAAAGTCAATTTAAAGAATATATTTTGTAGATGTCAAGAACTGACAATAGTATTATTTTCAGTAGTTTCATAGCACACCTGTCCTGTTATGAGTAGTTATATGATGCTGGCATGGAGCTATAATATCAATTTACAGATTTTTTTCAAGAGACATTATATATATCAAATGTAGGGAAGTTGACACGAAAAGTGATTGTGACTGATCAGTTTACAGGCCCAGTGCAAAGTGCATCTAAGGTACAGGTTTAGTGATTTATATTTTATTTTAGGAGAGTCTGCTTTCCAGAGGATTGAAGAAGGATCAACCTTGCTCTCTTTAAAGCTTTCAGAAAGATACATAGGCTGGGAGAGAGTGTAAGCTGCCTGTAACTTCTTGTATCACTGTGCTCCATGTATGGAGCAGTTCCAGCAGGAACAAAGCATAAAAATGTCTTTGAACATTTGGTAATTTTATCTAAACATGCTGCACAAAGAAACGCCACGTGCCTTTTCTGAGGAAACTCAGTGTCACTCTGCATAAATAATTGCAGAAAGGGAACATTTGGCACAAGAAGCTCACAGTTATCTATGGTGTAAGTGTAATTCAAGCATTAGCTATTTATTCATAAGAAATTAACATTTTTTTCCTGTCAGCAAAGAATTTAAAGGATGTATACAGGGATGAAAATTTTACTCCTGTGTGAAACCATGTAATATATAGTGGAAGATTGAAAGGGAATAAAGCAGAGCAAGGTGCAGTGGAGGAAACGTTTTATTTCTACCAAAGATGCAGAGAAATGCAAGGACAGAGAAAAGCAATTTACTAAGGGATAAGAAGACCAGAGAATTTTCAATGATAAAACAGAATTCACACGGATTTAGGACTGAATTGTTCTTCTTTCACATCCTCATGTTGAATTGTCATAATTCTGAGGTTAAATTATCACAAGGAATTTGAATGCAAAACTGGTTTTTTTCCTGTATATATTTCTGACACCAGCTAGGTTCATACTTGACTGTCATACACTTATCTGTAAATTTGACATGGACTGAACTGGCAACTATGAAATCTCTAGGGAACATGAACAGAAAATCTCCTTGGAGAACTTCAATTCAATTTATGCAAAATAGATTGTTTGGCAAAGGCTGCTGAAAACTGAGTATAAGCACTTTGCGAGAGACAGATTGTTTTCCAAAATTTTGGCTTTTGAAGCGTGGCCAGCACTTATTATTGGAACTGCTATAATTCATGAGATGATCTGAAGCAGTTTCTTCTATTTGGAGGAGATTTCAGAAAGACATCTGAGAATTCATGTTCTCTCCAAATCACTGGTGAGAACAACAGAATGTCATCCAAAGACCATTGCTGTCAATAGGAGTGTATTATCTTCACTGGCCAGCACAAGGAGCTCTCAGTCGCATATAATCTTTTTGCAAATAAATTAAAAATGGGTTGATAAACTAGTGATGCTGTGTAGTCATGGTAGTCTTTTGGGGTATATTAAAAATACAGAATTTATATGTTCAATGGAATAATGTTCTTTGTTTTTGTCTTGTGCATGTAAAAAGAGTTGAACTAAGTCTTGTGTAAACCACTACCTAGACTAACTAGAGTTAATGTAATTCAAAATTCAAAACAAAAAAAAATCTAACCACAGGAATGAAATTATTTAGAATGTACAAATATTTTTAAAAGAAATAAAGATACTTCTGTCTTTTAAATTTAATTGATTTAAATTAACTGTTTTCAATATTTTAACATTTTATTCCAAATGAAGATGAAAACAAAACCATAAAAACTTGACATTTCAAAGAAATATAAATATTAAAATATAAATTTCTAAAAATATTTCCTAGAACTATTAAAATATAATATCTTATTAAAATATCCTAGTTCTACTTAAAGATTATAAAAGTTACAAGAACAGCAACTTAAAAAATTACATACAGGCTAACCCCCCCCCCAATATACCTCAGCTTCATTTATAAATTGTTAATATGTTGAACATTAGTGCAATCTAAGTGCAACAGCAATAACTGACATTTTATGTATTTTGCATTCTAATTAACAGTGATTTTTTTTTCATGCATCAAAGAATTTTATAGAATTTATGTGGAGTGTCTTTTAAATTTGCTTTGAATTTTTGTTGGTGGTGGTTTTGGGGTTTTCTTTCTTTCTCTCTTAAGGATCTGGTTCATGTTCATTGATACAAATTGAAAGTTCCTTTTGTTTTAAAAGGCTATTCGAATTGAGCACTCTCCCTTAAATTACTTACTGCATCTAAAATGCACTGTGAAAGGTAGGCAGTAAAGTGTTCAAGATGCAGCACATCCTAAAGCATGTTTCCTACTGAAATCTCTGCTGATAATTTAATGTGATACTCATGCCCTTATGTTCTATCCTGAATCACACAAATGCCTTCAGCTGCCAGACATTTTTTCACTGCAAAGTTTAGCTGGGCTTTTAAATGAGTCCTACTTATGAAAAATCTCATCTAAATGTATTATTGCCTTCATGCTGGCTTATCTTGGACTAAGGGCAAACATATGAGTTCAACTTTTACTCTTGTCTGATAACACCATTCTTTGCTGGGAAATTGGAGTTTAAACCACTGCAGTGCAGATAACAGTGCTTTAGTACATCCCTGCAAAGATCTTCAAACCTATCCTCCAAAAATCCAATAGAAGGGAATTGAGGAGTAAGTCAGCTTTTTACAGCCCAGTTAATCATAGGGTGCTCTCCTGCAAGGCCTGAGAAAAAACACAAGTGAATGCAGCACAAGAAGAGATGAGGAATGGAAAATGCCCTTTTTAACATTTCCCTTAGGAATATGTCTTGCTGACATAGATTATAGGATCATTTCATTTATGCAACTCAGTGCCGTACAGGTAATTGTTCCAAGTGTCACCTGTCAGTCACAGTGTGATCTGTTATCGTTTCATCTGTAAATACCTAGAGAGGTACGTTACCATGAAAATGGAATGAGCATTAAAAGACCATGCAATATGTGATTTTCCCCCACCCCTACCCCCTTGATATTGTTTATCAATAGTGTTAGTGCATTGTTGAGCAGATGGTATTTATCCCAGAGAAAGAGGGAAATCTAGTAAGTACTGCTTTCATGTCTAGTGATAGGGAACAGAAATAGCAGTAACACTCCTAGAACCTTCCCTCATACCTCCACACAGTTTGGACTGTCTAATCTGTATGTGAGTCCACAGTGAAAACGTAAAAAACAAGATTGGGACTCATTCTTAGTAAAGAATGCAACTTTCTGATCAGATTTGGCTCTGATAAAATGTAGTCCTAGAAGGCACTGGGCTAATGTAAAATTCATAGTTATTCTGTCCTGTCTGACTTTCCAGTCTGATGCAAAACCTTGTGAAGGATGACAGTAAGGAACTGATGTGGAAATAATCTTCAGTAAAAATGAAAGTCTATATAGTTGTGCTGAATTTTCTGAGTTTGTTTCTATGTAATTTTTGTTTCTCTGGGGAAAAAAAAAAATAAAAAAAAAAGGAGACGAAAAAAATCTTCTTATATATCCAAACCAATTCTTGAATATTGCTTTTTACATTCCTCCGTTCTTCTCAGGATGTGTCCCTTACATGCCCTCTGTGTAGAACTGAGTAGAGATATTGAAGGTGGTTGTTTTGATATTTTTCAGGATGGATACTAGATACACTATAACAATTAGTTTGCTAGGAAAAGGCATAGTTGTATATCCTTATCTTACAGTGTTGTTTGAAGAGTCGTGCACTGTGTAAAATTAACTATTTTAATACACTCAAAAGCAGACGTGGGTTTAAAAGTCTAATACCTGATCTGATGGATATGTTGTGCTTACTGATCATTCTAATCCATAATCAGTTTTGGATGCGCATTGACTCAAATGCTGCTTATTTGGGCTATTGCTTTTTGAGAAGGTTTTAGCCTGCATAGCTAATTATTCAGAAATCTATTGCACATTGTCAGACTGCGAAAGAGCTGCTAGACATGTGCAAATTCTATATTCAAGGAAAGATTTAAAGGGTCATCAAAGCAGAAAGCACACAATATGCTGAATTTCTCAGACAATAAGCAAATCAGAAAACATGGGAAGAAAGCCCTTTAAAGTGTTCCCAGGGTGTGATGATGATATCTTCTTTACAGGAATTGCAAAATTAGTATTAGATATGGGGAAAGGGAGAAGAACTTGGAAAGGAGAAACAGAGAGCACATAAAAAGAATCCCAAAGGAGACCCCTAAAAGGAGAGGGGCTGATTCATCTCTGTGTTGTCCTCTCAACCAGTACAGGTGTCTTTTAAGTACTTTTTTTTTTTTCTTAGTTCATGCAACATTGCATTGTAAATATCATGAAACGCTGACACTTTTAACTGACAGTTACTTTGAGTTTGGAGATGCCATTTTTGTATATTGATGGAAAGAAATATTTTAGAAAAGTTTGAGTGAGGTTAGATTGAAGACTTCTTGCATGCAGGGTAGTCAAACAGAAGTATAATTTGCAAGGGTACCTATCAGATTGTTGCAGGAGCTGCTCCAATTGCTCCAAAAAAATGGAAACTGAAGCTGGAATGAGTTGTGGGAAGAAGAGAAAAGCCAAGATATGTTCACAGGTAGGACAGGGAGCTAGGAGGCAAGGCAGGGTGTGCTGGTTTTTGGTCTGCCTTTTTCAGTCTTTCCTTAGTATGTCTGATTCATCAGAACTCATATCTCCCTTTCTGAGTGTCTTATGTCCCCTACTCTGTTCAATAACTTCATTTTGGCATCTCTTGCAGTTTAATCTTTTGTTTAATCTGAGTGTTGGCTTTTTCTGGATTTAATTTGGTTACATTTCCTAACCATGTTGTCCCAAGGTGTTCTGGGACATTTGTTCATTGTTTATTCATCCAGGTGCCATCAATACAAGTCATATTTGTGGATTGTCTTCTCAGGTTTGTTCTTTCTGTTTTTCCCACATGTGGACATTCCCATTCATTTTCCATATATCCTAATTTTCATATTTCTATTGCACTTCTTTACAATAGCTCTCCAGTGTTGTTTGGATATTGCACTGCATAGCCAAAAATACAGTATGACCCCCAGGCAGTGGAAGTTAGAATCAAGAGGATCAGCTTTAGGGATTACAGTAATCCTACCTGTGAATACATCCATGCTTGCCCAAACCACTTACTGTGCTGGCAGAAATCTAGAGAGCTAGAAATTTCGAAAATTTGAAATGTTATATCCTGCTGCACTTTAACACTAGCTGGCAACAAAGCACCACTCATTTTCTACTTTCTGTGGTATGGAATATCCCTTTGGACATATCAGGTCAGTTGTGCAGGCCATGGCCCCTCCCAGTTTCTTCTGCAGCTCCTCATTTGCTGAGTACAATACTGAAAAGTTTTTGATTCAGAGTAAGCACTGAATCAAGTCCTTACATAACAACCAGCAAAAATCAGTATTTACCAGCATTATTCATGTTCTGAATCTAAAGTAAAACACTGTGTCAGCTACTAAAAAGAAAATTAATTCTTTCCCAGCCAAAACAAGGACGTCTGATTACACTACACATCTTCTAACTCTCAAAAACATAGACTACCACAAATTCTTTCTCTATTAGTCTCCTGTCTGAAATGAGAGGTAGCATTTGAGGAATGAAGTTTACATTCAGCGTGACTAAAAATATCAGAATCTACACCTCACTGAAAAAGAAAAATTAAAAAGCTGAAGTAATGTCTTTGACTCTAAAATAAAATAAGAGTGTTAACTGAGAATTAAATAAAAAGATATTTTTTTGGCAATGAAAAAGACAGCAGTGATCATGACAACATTTGAAATACAGTGTGCAGTTCTTAGGAGCTCATTATGATAGAGGTATTAAGGAAATGAGGCAATAAAGAAAAGGGCAGGAAAGAGCATTTACAATTGAGATTCAAGAATTTCAGTTATTCAGAAAATTAGATAATCAAGGTTCAAATACTAGAAAAACCAGATTTAACAGGGAAGAGACTGCAGCAGACAATTGATAGAAGATAATTCAAGCTGGTGTCAAGTTGAAGAATCAGATGGCAAAAGCTCAAGATCACCTCTTTCTATTCCAGAGTAATTCATAAATGAAACAGCAATAGAAGCCATTTTTTGTAAAGTACCACAATGTGTGGTGCTTTCATAGTTACTCTGATTAATGGATTGATAGTACTTTCTTAAAATAAATAGAATACGAATAAACAAAATCCTTCCTTTTTGCAGAGAAAGGATATAAATTAGGAATCAAAGAAAGATAATATAAAATATTTTGTTGCTTCATAAGGCTCCACATGGGTTCTACACATAGAAAAAAGCTTCATTGCTCCCTGTGAGTTCTCACTCTGACCCTTGTCTTGCTCTTACTAACCTGCTAAATATAATGGCTATGCCTTTCAGTCTTATCATATCTTGTTATGTTTAATTTTATGCTGTAAAACCTGGCAGTTAATATCTTTTAAGAACATAGTAAACCTTCCAAATGATAAAATCAAATATGACCTGTGTTATAGGTTTTGGGAACTTACTTGATTGTTTGTTTTGGTTTTTTTTTTAGTTACTATTATGACTCTTGGGAGATTTTATTCAGAATTTCTATACACCGAGGATTTCCAAAAAAGTAAAAATTTTGTTAATTTTTGTCACATCCCACACAGTGGGAAAAAGGTAAGCTCCTGTAATTCTTTCTGTACAGTAACAAGAGGGATAATAATGTTTATCCAGTGGTCTTTGCAAATATGACAATATGTATTAGCAACAACTGGACAGACTTGAATTTGAGACTGAGCAAAACTGCAATCAACACAGTATCAAAACAACATACATTTGGTCTTACAGAAGGGAAGAGGGAAAGAAAAAGAAAGATAGTGATAGGGACACAGAAAATGAAAGATATCACCAGCCTTGGATCCAACAGTGCTGATCAGTCTATCGTGGTGTAATCCCTTGGTGGGCATGCACTCCTCCTCCTGAGACTCAGTCTATTTGGTCTGCAGATTTTTGCCCTCAGTTAGAGGTACAGACCTGGCCTCAGGGAAACACCACAGCGCCTTTGCAAGCTGCTGGGTGTCGAGGCATTAACATTTCTAACATTTTGCTTCATAATTTTCGATTAGGAAGTGCAACTGAAGTACTTGATTTACAATGATCTGTGCATGTGAAACCAGCCATGATGTTTGAAACACTAGTGAAGCACGTAGTGAAGAACTGTTAGATCCTTACCAGCTCCTTAACTCTCCTTATGTTCAGTGAGGTTTTTAGTTCTTTATTCTTTGACTCAGAAAAGCTTCTGTTATCTCTGTCTCCCTGAGTTGTTCAGAGGTCATTCAGCACCAAAGAATCTGGTAGAAGGTGGCTTCCTTCAGATCTGTGTTCTTACTGATGCCCTAAGCAAGATAAACCTCTGAACCTGAAGATCTTGCACAGAGCCATCTATCACAAGTATTTATTTCCATGTACAGTTGTTTCCTTTTAACCAGCTGTATTTGGAGATGGTACATTTCCCTTGTCTGTTATCTACATAAGCTCTCCTTGTCTGGGGTGTTTGAAAGAGCACCATAAGATGTCTTTAGATATGTACATCATATTCTTCCTACATATTGTTCAATATTTCTGTCAGAAACTTCTTGTGAACTACAAGGGCATTCAGTCTGAGGCATTTGGAACACTTTGGAAGTCTTCATAGATGTACTTCATTTGTAATGGATGTGTGTGGGAGTTCCATATGTCCTTCAACCTAATCACAGAAATAGTTTTCTGCCAAACTTTATGTTACCCATGTATTTCAGGAAAATATCTAAAATTTTATTTCTTTTTTTTCTTCCTCTCTTCTCAGGACAGAATTGTAGGACAGAAAAAATGTTGTTTGTGAAAACTAGGATATTTTGTAACCCTGATTATATAAAGAAAGAATCAGTTAGCACTTTAATGCTTCAGACTTGGTGAGATAGATTTATGGCCTAAATTATTTTAGTATTTAAATACAGAAGAAAGTTGCCATGTTTCTTAGAGTCATTTGGCCCTAGTAAAATTGTAATTGTAAAATTGTAAACCACATGAGTAAAGCATCATCTAGGCTGCTAAGTTATATCTAGATAATATAATATGTAGAGTCACTCCTCAAAAATTAAGTAAATGTTTTTATTAAGTTTTTTCCCCATGCCATTGCATTACATGGAAATCTTGTGGAAACTTTGTGTTATCTGGCTTTCCACGGTAGATTCTGTGGTGTTTTGGTGCCATAAAATGAGGTGTGAAACTCAAAAATTTAACATCTTTATCCTTTGTTCTTCACAAAAAACACAGCCAAGAGAAGCTTTCTCAGTGCTTTTGGGAACTATTCCAATCCGTTTAGTTTTTCTAATTTACATTTCCTATATTTATAGCACTGATGTTTGCTGAGAATTATTTTTTAACAGGTGATTAACATAGTAAACATTAAACTATCCTTTAAAAAATAGAGAAGTTTAAATTAATTGTCATATTTAACAAAACAGACTATCAAAAATATGTAACACGAAGATAAGCTGAGATAGTTGAGATTGTTCAGCCTGGAGAAGACTCCATGGAGAAGTTATATCACCCTTCTAGCACCTTATGGGCCTAGAAGCAAGCTGAAATGGGACTTTTTATAAGAGCATCTGGTAAGAAAATGGGTAGAAACTTTATACTGAAAAAGAGTAGGTTTGAATTAATTGTTAAGAAGATATTAGATAATAGATATTCTTTATTATGAGCATGGTAAGACATTGGAAGGGGTTACCCAGAGAAGTTATGGCTGCCCATCCCTAGAAATATTCAATGCCAGGTTGAATGGAGCTCCGAACAACCTGATGTAGCAGAAAATGTCCCTGTCCATGGCAAGGAGGGCAGAACCAGATGATCTATAAGGTTCCTTTTAACCTAAACTATTCTATAATTCCACGTGTTGCCATTAAACCAGTAGTTCTTTTATAATTAGCTCTAATGGCAATTAACACTGTGCAGTGCCAATCCTCTTGCAAGTGATGTATCTTTAGGAATTAATGTTAAGAAGACCTCTCCTGCACAGTTCTGACTTCATTCTTCAATTAATTATATAATAATATTTTAGAGAAGGGGAAGTGTATCTTAATCTTTTAACTAGATTGTCAAATTGCAATGATCTACTGCAGTTTTTGCTCTCTTTTTTTTTTAAATTTGTATATGTAAATATAGACTACAATACTAATTGTTCATGTGAGCTTACATGGGAAGTCAGAATGTTCAGATTGCAAAGATCTTCTGGAAGTCATTTATTCTCACTTTCTGCCTAGAACAAAATACTATCTGATTGATCAGGGTCTTTCTATATGAAATGTTTTTCCTCTCTATATGTAAATAAGCTAGTTGCCATATAATTTGAATCTGTTATGACTCTTGTATTTATTAATTTGCTGGATCAGCTCTGGCCTTAATATTCTTGTAGTTGGACAGCTGCTTACACTTTTTTTAAAGCTCTGATAAGTTTTAAGTAGTTACTGAATTCTTTATCTACCATCTGAAAAAGAATGGAATGACTTGGTAACTGCAAATTGCCGAATTGCAAATACAAACGCTGAACAGAAAGTAAGTTAGAGAGATATATTCAGAGGCTCCATTGATTCAAGGTCTCATAGTGGTTCCTGCAAATTGTTTTAATCTTTTTGCTACCATATATCTGAATGTTAGTCTCTTACTAAGATCAGATTTTATTCCTGATTGTTTAGATCATTATATATGGGGTTTTTTGCATTTTCAGTATTGTTAATGTATTTTAAATACTTAATATTAAAGTCAACGAAAGTAATCATCCATATATAAAAGACAACATGAACACTGTACAAAGTACACTAAAGTAGCTGTTGTAAGGACTAAAGTATTGTTCTTATGCTTTTGAATGTAAGAGAGAGCCTGTCCAATCTTTTTTAGAACAACTCTGGTGCCAATAGGGATCTTTCAAAATATTAGATCATCACTACTACCAACTTTTTTTTTTTTGTTGTTTTTTAAACCAATTGTTAAATTACTCCACTTATGCACATGATTACCTTGCTGGTGATATTTTGGGTTTGGCAGCATCATGTATCTAGCACTCCCTGAGCATTTAAGAGCAACTAGGCTTTTTTTTTTTTTTACCAAACTTTACAAAACCCTACACAACAAAATGAAAAAAAAACCCCAAAAAAACCTAAAATTAACCCTTGTCCTTTAATAATTACTGAAACCACTCCAGCCAGATAAAATAGCTTTATAATCCTTTTTCCCAAGGTGTAGAGTTGTAGAAGAGATGTTCTGTTGTTTCTTTCGATTCTAGGAGACACTAAACAAAGTATTTGGTTTTCTCTGTGAGGTCTCCTAGTAAACATAGTAGCTATGCAGTCACTACAATTCTTTTCACTTGACTGAGATGCCAGGAGAAAGAACAACCTGGTAATGTCCTGGTATGTTTCCTTCCAACTTCTTGAAAGGAAAAGAAATTCAGTGACGTAGTAGAGGAGATTTGACAGAAAGAATGATCAGTGGTTCCTGAGCAAAATTATTTTGCCATTACAAAAATATGACAAGATTAAAATAAAAAGAATAAATATATTAATTATGTAATCAAATCTGATTATCAAAACTGGCATAGATGTTACAGTAGCTGTAACACTGGAGTGCTTATACAAAAATATGTATTCTCAGACTGCAAATCATCTGAAAGAGACAATTTTAGAAGGTTGTATACAGATCAAACACTACATTATAGTTTTATCTGCCTGATTCAGGAGCTTGCAAAGGCTGACAAAACTCTCACAACAAACTTACAACAAATTTCACATTGAATAGAAGTAAATGCATATTTCTCTGAGTGATATTTTTTTTTTCCTCTCTTGAAAGTGGAATTACAGGTTAATTGACACTAACACAAGTGCTGGCTGCGGAACAAAAATACTGCTGAGTTCACAAAGGCATTTGCAATTGCATTTTGGAAACATAATACATTCCTGTAGAAAATGCTGTTTTAATGTAGCATAAAAATACAATTTAATCTCTAAGCAGGTGTGACTGTAAATGGGGAGAAAGTGTAGTTACCGTTCTTTCTTGTCATCAATTCCTCTAATTATTTTGCCTCATCATAAGAATTACAGTCAGAGCTAATTCATGTACCTAAAATGGATGATTATATTTATCTTTTTATGCTGAAATAATAGCTACACATTCTATATTAACAAGAAACACTACTAGGTAAAAATTCCATTTCTGAAGTTAAATAGCTAATATGCTAGATGCAGGATAGGACAGATGGTTAAGTAGGTAGAGCATCAAGTTACTGGGCCTTGACGGTGATGCAATACTTGAACAGGAAATGTTCCTTAATCTGGTCACCTATGAGCATATGTATTCCTTCTTTTGCCTTTTTTTTTTTGGAAAGCAAACACTAGTATTTGCAATGATATGCTTTTAAACCATTTCACTTTCAGGTTCTTTATCTGCATTGCTTCAGAACATGAGAAATAAGAGAATTAAAATATACTCACTAATTTTATTTATCTCAATGTGAATTAATTGCAGCAATGAATACTAGTTTTGTTCTTATAGAGAATTTATTAACTTTGTGTCTTAAACTTTTTTTTATATATTATATTTTTATCATTATCTATAGGTCTAATTTAGCTGATCTTATCTGTATCTACAACAATAGCAAATTTATTATTGTAGTGAACATTCTACTTGGACTACCAACAGAGATTTCTCTCTTTTGCACTTACTAATTTGTGAAATTTCATGGATACCTGAAAGATCAATTGTTATTACTAGTAATCTAGGAAACTCTTGGAGAACTAAGAAATAAATATTGTGATAAAAAATTGTCAGAAATACTTGTTGAGATTGAGATAACAATTTCCGTACATTGGTATCTAATTTTTCAAAACTCTCTCTATGCTTTTAAAACAATTAGATTTTACATCAGTTTGAGGAGTCTTTATATAGGCCACAGCTACCACTAAAAGTATATAATATTATCTATGATGGGCAAATTGATGAGGAACATAATATAATCACTGACTTCCTGAAAACGTCTCATTTATGCTTTTTATCTATTTGGATATTTAAACCTTATCAATGAGAAATATGTGAGAATTAGACTCGAACTCATGTTTTTAATTTTGAGAATCTAGTATAAATATTAAATGTGTATTACTCTGGGCCTTGTGATGGGGAGAGAGGAAAAATCTCCTTAATCATGGTCATGCTCAACTTGAATGTGTTTTTTTTCCTGAAATGTTCTATCTCATTCATCATAAACTTTACATTATTTACAACTCATGAAGTACACATCTAACTGTAAACAGACAATTTCTATGATTTTTTTTTTTTTTAACGGAAACTGTTTTAATGAAGTAGAAGACACCACTGGGAAATAGAATGAAACCTGTAACTATATGAGAATATTCACAAAGATGGAAATAAATTTGCTTTAATTTTGGTGAACCTTACTTCATCCTCTTAATGCTGTTGTAATATCATCTTTCAATGTAATATATGTATTAATGCTCTTTGATACAAAGACATATTATTTGGGCTTCCACAGTACATTGAAATATAGAGCATGAGATCTGCAGTGGCTACGATTTCTGAAGAGATGATGTGGACAAGGTTTAATATATAAAAACTAATTTTGACTGCCTGCTCTTTGCAGAGAACGAGTTAAAATTGATTATTTTGGTCCAGTTTTTAAGGAGTGCCATATTCCTTTCCTTGTGCTCAATGTCCACTTACACTGTCATTTCTCTGGAGAGATGAAAATTGAAAGAGACATAAAATTCAATAGGACAGAAATATTATTCTGGTTGGGAAAAACTGGAATTTGTGACATGAAGATATAAAGAGACTGGTTTAGGTTTTTAGAAGAAATCTGTTATAAAGCCAGAAATAGGAAACCAGATTCATTAAATTCCAGAGTGCAAGAATTTTATCTATATAGTACAGCTATCATCATCAAGCTTTCCATGACACAAATTCTTAATTTTCTACAGAAACAATAGAATCATTTTCTCATTTATGATGTCTTTATTAAAAGAAACCGAGGAGATATTCTGTAAGCGTGAGGTTGTTTGTCTTGTTGGTGACAGGATTATATGTGGAAATCTTCCGTGATATTGTCTCAAGCCCTATTACATCATCAGTAAATTCACAGTAACTACAGTAGAAAATTAATATGATGTCTTTCATAATCATTGCTAAGAATTTTTTCCAAAGAATTATTAAGAAAAAAACCACAAAAACCCCACAAAAAGCTAAAAATCCATACCCCAAACCCTGAAATCCTACCTGCATATGTTTCGAGCCTGTATGAATATTTAGAACTCAAAAACTTTTAGCATCATTCTCTAATTGGAGCAAAATTAGTGGCAGCACCAGCAGATTGTTATTCTCAGAGTGAGCAAAAGGCATGAAGAGGATGTGATGCCCCACTGAGCAAACAACCTCAGAGTCATGAGACAAGATACTCTAGAAAGCATGATTTTGATTTTGTTATACCCTGAGCTGGAGAGGACAAAACTGCTTATAACCAGTACAACAGCTGTTAGTGCATTCAGCTTTGCTCAATTGTTCATAAGTAGCACAGAGAAGTGCAAACTTTGTTATGTAATACAGACAGTAAAGGGAATGACATTGGAAAGCTTCCTCTGCTTCTCAGCCCTAGGCATTATTATTTCTAGCAATCTATTTCTGAGAATAGAATACATTACATGCTGTTTTATAATCAAATTCCTATTTGTGTCAGCTGAAACTAGTGATTTTTCTCAAAGATTTCACAGAAAAGTTAGGTTGGAAAACACCTCTGAGATCACCAGATCCAACCTACGACTTAACACTGTCACATCAGTAGACCATGGCACTCTCTGCCATGGCAAGTTTTTCCTTATACATCTCCAGGGATGGTGACTCCACCACCATCCCAGGAAGCCCATTCCAAAATCTAGTCACCTATTTTGTGAAGAATTTTTTCCTAACTTCCTACCTAATCCTCCCATAATGCTGCTTGTCCTCTTGTCCTGTCACTGGTTGCCTGGGAGAAGAGACCAACCTCCACCTAGCTACAGCCACCTTTCAGGTAGTTCCAGAGAGTGATAAGGTCACTCCTGAGCTTCCTCTTCCCCAAGCTAAATAACCCCAGTTCCCTCAGCTGTTCCTTGTAACACTTGTGCTCCAGACTCTTCACCAGCTCTCTTGACATTTTCTGAACAATTTCCAGAATTTCAATGTCCTTCGTGAATTGAGGGGCCCAGAAATAAGTACAGCAATTGAGATATGGTATCACCAGTGCCAAATATAGGGGGGAAATCACTGCCCTGGTCCTGCTGGCCACACTATTGCTGATCCAAGCCAGGATGCCATTGGTCTTCTTAGCCTCCTGGGCACTGCTGGCTTGTGTTCAGCTGCTGTGGACCAGTGATGGTCCTTTTCCATTGGACAACTTTCCAGCCACTCTGCTTCTAGCCTATAGCCCTGCATGTGGTTGTTGTGGCCAAAAAGTAGGACCTGGCACTTAGTTTCCAAAATTGTACTGGGAGAGGAATAGGTAGAGAAAACACTTACAACTAATGAAAGGAAAGATAGGAGCATTATTTTTTTAAAACTGATGTTGATATCAGATGGATTTTCATGTCACTCTTTCCTACCGATTAATTCCATCCTGGACAGATGAGAATTGTGACATATTTTCACTGAAAATTGGTAGTTCCAAATAAAACTGTTTCAATGCTTAACCTAATTTGTGACAATTGGAACAAGTATTTAAATTTCTTAAGGATTTTTGAAAGTGTTGTAGCTTTAGTAGAATTCAATTTATACAAAACCAATTATATTCAAATTTGCAAGGTTATTATCCAGAGCTGTACTAGCATGGTAGGTTATTCACAGAATTTTGTGTTCATCATGGGATGAATCACACAACAGAACTAAGAGCAACTGACTCACTATGGTTAGGATTTGGATTATATTTAAGTATTTGTTCACTTGATTATGTGAACTATCCAGTTAATTTCAATTATACTAATAATTAGGATATGTGTGTTTAAGTATTTCTATGATTTTGTTCCACAGTAAGAAAAAATCTCATATAAAAAGATGGAGAATAGTGTTGAAATGGTTGAAGTTATTTACGGATGTTTATGGAAAAATACAACAAATAATGGGGTCAGGAGAACTTTTTGACATACAGCCCTTTATATGCAGCCATGACATAAATCTTTCTTAACACCTGTGGAGTTGTCTCACTGAAGTGAATGAATTTGCACTGCTGTGAAATTCCTAAAGACATAGAGAGAATAAAGCCCTATTCCTCTCATTGAAATATCTGATAAGTATGCTGTTCAGCATACTCATCATTTGATTTGCCCAGCCCAAATAAGAAGTCCCATCTGTTTTGTAAGGCCAGTGAATCATAGTGCCTCCTGCATAAGTCATCTCTCTGAGTATCTCTCATTTTTTTTTAACTACAAAGAAGCCAAAGCAGTAAAATGTAATAAATATACTTTATGTTTCTTGTTTATTAGAAATGCCTGGAAATAATTTTTATATCATAACAATGCCGTAATTTCTCATAATAGTTTATTGTATTGAAATAGTAATCAGATAAAGTGCACAAATTGTCATTAGACTTTCAAGAGTTCCATGTCACTTTTTTCTGTCTATAAAATAGACCGGATTAGCATCTGCTTAACCTTTTCCATAATTCAGTTGTGAACACAGTTAAGAAAATCTCTGTTGCAGGAATAATGCTTCTCTAGAGTGACTGGTGTTTATTTTATGAGTATCCTTATCTCTAGGCACATTGTCATTTGTCAGATGTTTGTCATTCTGTAGTAACAAAACCTGATGACTCATCCAACAATGAAATTTTCAAGTTGATCCCAAATTCTTTTGCTGAAACTGAAAAGACAGCAATTTAATGCACTTAAAATTCCAGCAAGGGATCCAGGTACTTCTTTGCATATGCCATTGATCTTAAAGTGATAGCAGCAAGCATAATTAAAGGCCATCTACATAGCCATATAGCCAGGAGAGGCAGAAGGAGGCAGATTCTGGGCATTAAATCCACCTTGGGTAAATATAATTTCCACCTGTAATGTTAATGGAGAAGAAAGAGCAAAGATTTTTTTTCAGAGACAGCAAAACAACTTGCCAGAGCCCCAAAACAAGCTGTATCATGGGAGAAGGGAACAAGGGCTGGCAATACACAAGCAGAAAGGGAAAGGCTCCTTCATGTTCTCCTCCATTTTCCCTCAAGCAAAATATTCTCATACACCAGTGGCAAGAAAAATAGATAATATTCAACTAATATTTTTAGTGTAATAATTTAAAAGCTGCAAGAGCATAGTCTTGCATTTTAAAAATACCTCTTTTAAATGACTTTTTCATGTCATGTTTTTGGCAGGCTTTGGGGTTTTTTTAGAATGCAAGTATTTCTGTAGCTTAGGGAAGATATTATACAGTTTTATGTATGTTTGCAGTGTTAATGTGTACTTGCATATATGTTTCATATAGGCTTCTCTCTTTCCTACTATACACTTCTGTAATATAAAGAATAAATATAAAAGCCCTATCCTATTTATCTAATTAGTGTGATGACTTCCCATTTGTTGCCAAGAATTTCTATTAGAGGTAACATTTGTTTATATCTCCCATTTGTCTTCTTTAGGAGAAAACTGATTGTGAAATTCTATGGGTAGGATTTTCTGAGTGTTTTCTTACAATCTCTAAAGCTTTCATGTTATGGTAAAATTCCTCATATTTGAATTCTGCCAAAATTCAGAGCCTTTTTTACTTTTTGTCTCTTGAAGAAACAAAAGGCAGTATTTTTGCTGTCTTTTGTGAGCTGTGATGGATCTTCAGTGAGCTTAGCTTATATGTGCTCAAAGGCACAGAGAACATAATGATAAACAGCAAATACCTTCTCTGGGAAGAAGTAGCCAATGATTGTTGAAGTTGCACCTGTCTTTGCATGCCTATTGGAGAGTCCAAAGCTGCTTCTTCTGTCAGAGAATTCAAATTCAAGAGAGAAGAGAGGTAAGAAATATACTTGTTGCCTCTGTGTGATAATCTGTCACTGGAGTAGTTGATGATGTAGCTGATGGAGAAGGAAGAGAGGAAAGAGTGCTCTGACTAAAGTATGCTTGCTTCTTTGAACATATTTATGTGCACATGCATGGAGAATTAGGTAATGAGGGAAATAAAAAGGGTTTTATTCATACCTAGTCTGATAGAGCTGAAAAAGATGCTGCTGTTGCTGAGATTTACCAATATAAAATTTCTTGTATAAATCTCTAATACTATTTATGATATTAAAAACATGTGTCTGTTATATTTTCCTGTGCTGCTGTTTTAACACTGTTTTTCATAGAATCATAGAATGATTTGGGTTGGGAGGGGCCTTAAAGATCATCTAGTTCCAACCCCCCTGCAGTGGGTAGAGATACCTTCCTCAAAGCCAGGTTGCCCACCCAGCATAGTCTTGAATACATTAGAGGCTTCAATACGGACAACCCACTGACATAATTTTACTCTTTTTCAAAGCCTGTAACCAAATGACAACAATCTTAAACTGAAAGAGGATAGATTTAGATTGGACATAAGGCCAAAAGTTTTTGTATAATGATAATGGTGAGACTGGAACAGGTTGTCCGTAGCTGTGGATACCACATGACTGGAAGTGTTCAAGGTCATGTTGCTTAGGACTTGGAGCAACCTGATAGGTATTGGTAGATGTCCCTATTCCTGGCAGGTGGGTAGACTACATGATCCTTAGGAGTGTCTTCTAACCCAAATAATTCAATAATCTAAATTTTTATGGCTTCTTGTTTCCACAGAATAAAGACATTTTGAAAAGAAGGGAAGAAATGTGGAGAGCCTTAAAGGTTTGGAAGCTAAACTGTTTACAGAGTCCACAAATAGCTAAAGCAGGGACCTCATCCCCATAACTCTCTTGCATAAACCTGTATAGAATATTTGTACACTAGAGGCAAAACTAAGCATCAATAAGATAACAAATGCATGTTTCTTCAAACAAGCTTTCCACAGAAGTACATTGAATGAAATTACCTGTGCCTTCCTGAAAATGAGTTTATATGTATTTGACTATCTTTTCATCGCTCTATAAATATTTTAATTTGAAAAAAATCTAACTAAGCCAGTTTCAGAGGACTGAAAAACACAAATCTTTCATTCTGAGCAAAAAGAAAGTTTTTTTTGCTTCATCCAAATGTTTAGTAATGTAATGTCTATGGCCAAAAATAAGAAGCAAAATACAAAAGAACTTTTTTGGATACTTTCTCTCTACATTTACTATTCTGTAAATGCAGGCTGATAGTGATCCTATTATATAGGCATTGCATCTCTTATGACTTTAAATAATAGAAGGAATAAATTACTCTCATTTTAACATAGGTAAACCTACATGGGTAGGTTTATTGGTGAGAAGTATTTTGTTGTCTCTTTAATTTTGAATTTGCTCATATTTTTTTGAGATGGGAAAATTCAATGAAAATTTTGAGTGAAGCATACAAATCAATTTTTCATTAACTGATTATTATAATGTTTTCTCAGATTCCTAAAATAATTACTGTAATGAAACTCATATAGAGGTAAATTAAATACATTGTATCTAATTAAAAACATATGGAATATGTCTGGACACTGTATTGAATTGAATACAACAAATAACAAAAAATTATTAGAGACAAAACATCTATTTCAGCTGAATTTCATTTTTGCTCTCATTTCTTGCTAATGTCCTGTCAACTTGAGACTTGTTTTATACTAACATTTTACATGATTTTTGTAAATATAACCTGAGGCAATTTTCATAATTTCTTATGTCAAAATAGAGAAATTATTTAAGCCAAAAGATTTGCATTCTAGATTTGTCTTTCAAACATTCTTATAGTCTGAATGCAACCAAATATGGAACCATCATTCTGGTTGCATTCCTGCTTACATTCAGTGCCAAAATATCTGATAATATCTGATAGGCTTGTGTTCTCAGTAGTAAAATAGCTACAATCCTTGAGGTGTACAACTCCCAATTTTGCACCTCCCTTCCTGCCCAGTCGACAAATTTTCCAAAAAAATGGGCTCTCATCCTCTCTCCACTTGTATCTCCTTCTCTCAGCCTTCAAGGTTGGTATTAACAACCTGTCAACCAGAAAGGTTGGTATTTATACAGTTCTTGACTTTGATGGAAAAGTCAAGAGGCACCTTGAGAAACTCCTGCTCCTCCTCTGGCTGTTTGTAGTTGACGCAATAGTTGTGTTACTGTTACTCTATATAGGCTGTGTTACACACCCTATTACTGAAAAGGTCCATCTGAAATAGAACCTCAAATGTGGGTTAATAGCTAAAGTCCACCCCCCCGCCTTTATTTTCTCCCCATAGTATATCCTCAATAACTAGCACAGAGGAGGATGCAGTTGAGGTATAAATATTGTGCCAGAAAAGATATTACTGTCAGTGAAAGAATTTTGCGTTTTCTTTATGGATTTTCTTTTTGGTTTTTACTTTTTCTCCTGATTATTTATATAATTATTGTCCAGAAGTCTCATTTAAGCCTGCAGCTCTAGAAGTCTATGTCAAAGCAAGTCTTTTGGACAGCATGTGTTAGAGCATCATACTAGGCTAGGTTAGGTTGTGTTCACCAGGAAGCATAAAATGTCTAGGTGGTGTTGGCTGACTAGAAATAGTAGAACACTGCCTTTTTCAGCTCTGAGTCACTAATGCAAACCCAAATAAGCTGTCAAATAAAGTTGATTTTGGCCAGTCATGAACTGAAAAGTTGCAAAAGTTTACACTAAAAATTATTTTGAAGATAAAATATGTGGTAGTTTAATTCCAGAACAAAATTAAACTCCAAATAAGCCACCCCACTACTTCTGGCAAGAGAGGGACAAAAGTAGAGCCTGTGGGTTGAGATAACAATTTACTGAAAGCAAAAAGAAATAGAATAAGAAAAGCACCGTAATAGCAACAATATTAACAAAAAAAGTTCATAAAAAGAGAAGGTTCTTTGCACACAAAAAGCTGTTCACCAACTTACCTTAGTTCCCTGTGGCTGTTGGGACAAAAAGAAGGTGGCAGCTGTTGCTAGGAGCAGCATCACATGGTTTCCCAGACAAAGACGAGCTGGAGGGTGCTCCTTGCAGCTGGCACTCCCATCTCTGGGCCTGAAACAACAAAAAATGATGGACAAATCCCTAAATATCTGGATTGTTTGCATTGCATTGCCCATAATTTTCCAGACTGTTGTGCTCTGCTGATTCAAACCCATGTGGCACTGACATTTCAGACTGCTCCACCCTGCTCCACGTGACTCTACTCATCTCATTTTGGCTCAGCTCAGCTGGAATTGGGCTCAACTCTGCTGCTCCATTCCCCAAAGATAATTCCCCCACTGGCACTGCTTTTCAGCGCTGTGTGTTGGAGCTGCGTCTTGGTGAAACGGGAAGGGGATGAGGAACCTCAGAGGATGTGGTTTGCAGGACTAATCCTGTTAATCGCCTCAGATGAAGAGAGGGAGGCAAAATGATGCACTTTCAGGGGAACTTTCCTTTTTCTTCACCCCAAAACAACACTCCCCCAGTGATGGTATACATGGTATAGAAGAACAATAGATGGTATAGAAGAACAATCTTCCCTGCTCCTAAGTTTCACCCCTCTCTGCAACCTGGATGACACAGTTTGCACAGATTTATCAATTAAGGAAAACATAATTTAAAGAGTAATCTTTCAGAGCAGAACACTGTGACATTTCAGGACGTCTAAGTATTTTCTTAGGAGTTGCCATTTAAATCAAAACAAGTTTACTATGAGGAATTCCCTGTTTGTTGCCACTGACTCATTCAGTGGGTAGCACTTTTGATCTGCTTCTTGGATGACCAGCAGGGTGTTACAGCAAAGGTTTCTCAAGCAGGGTAAAAATCACTAACCACCGAATTGGGACAGAGAAGCTGACTTCTAGAGAAAAGGAAAAAGCAAGCATTAAAATCTGTCAAGAATATGGTTCCAGAGATGTTAAAAGTCTAAGGGACAGGAAAATCACCTAATAAAATCCAGAAATACAAGAAATTATTTTTATGGACAAAAAGAATGATAGTAAGTATAGTAAATATAAATTATTCTTATGAATACCTTATAATTCACTTTATAAATTACGTCCAGCCATTTATTTTTACCTTTATCTTTGTATCAGCAAAAGCATACATTTTGACACCTTTTAGATGATAACAATGCTTCTGGAGTATATATACACGTGTTATATGACTTTGCATACTGAAAGGAATAAATTTTAAAAAAAACTAAAAAAAAAACCCCATGGAAACAGAAAAAAGTAATTCGGAAGAGCCAAAGTTTTATAAAAATCCCAACAAATAAAAACTATACCTGTTGGAAAAAACAAACAAAGCCATATCTGTGAAGAAATGATAAAAGGTAAACAATTAGCCAGTATGCAGTTAAAAATCATGTGAACAAAAGTAGTCATAAGTATCCTTTCAATGTATACATGGAAAAATTTGTATCTTGTATAAGCAGTTGTATTTTTCTTTTGAATAATGACTTATGAAGTAAGGAGTTTAAACACAGAGAGACACCCTCAAAATAGTTTTATCTCAATGAGAAATTTTATTGGAAATAACAGAAAAACAAATTGCAAATTATTCTTATGCCTTTTTAGATATTGAAAACTATGCTCTTATCTCACTCATCCACTGTTGTTTAAGACAGCTTCTCTAGTATTACCTAATGCCAGTAAAGGATTACAGTCTCAATCCATTTCCCCAGTTTAGTGATGCATTAATATACAGGTTAGTTTCAGAATAAGGCAGTAAAAGTCAAGCTTATATTGTTTAGATATTGCACACAATAATGTTAGTTTTATTTCTTTTTCTTATTTTTATAACTCTGTCTAGTAGATAGCAACAGTGGATCACTGAACTATTTTACTAGGCCACTTTCCCAAACAGTACAGGTTTGTATTTTCCCTTAGACTGTTGACATATTCTCTGTTTCCATAAAAACTGTGAACATGACAATCTATAACCTGAATACCCTTTTTACAAGTGTAGGGGTTTTTCCCAGCTGCCTCCACTCATCTGGATTGATCTGTGAGCAGCACATATGAATGGTTTTTCATATTCAACATATACAATGTGTTTAGATATGAGAGAGGATGGGATTAAGCCTTTAATGTGTTTTCCATTCCTTTATTTTCTTTGGAAAACAAACAATATATTGCAATTTTGACTCAAATCATCCTCAAATACATAGTCTGGTCTAGTAGTGAATGAGTGTAAAGAAGGTGGCACAGCTAAATCATTGAGTGGGAGATTTTGCTTATATTATGTATTTATTCATGTGAGAAGAGTTTTATGAGAAGTGTTGTCTAGTCCTTTGCTGTCAATGTGCTCAGGAGTAGCAAGTGCTAGGATTTTTGGATTTCAGTACCTCAAAAACCAGCAGAGGAAATATTCCAATGCATTTTTTGATTTTGTCACTCAGAATGAAAAATCTCTCAACTGTTTATTGTAACTACTGTGACAGAATAGAATTAGATGATAAAGGCTGTCTCTTTAAGTAGTCAGACAGGTGTGTTTTATTTTTGTTCTAAGTCTGGCAAGTTGCAGATCAACAAGTGAAAAAAGAGTGGAGCAAAAGATACCCTGTGGTTACTGAGAATACTGATATTTTAAAATTCATCCATTCTAGTGCTTGATCTTCATAGAAACAGTTAGAAACAGAAAAGGAGAAGCATTCTTAATCTGATGTGGTTGTAATAACTATGTTTATTGGAAACAATGTATTGATTAAATAGACACTGTGAATTAAATAACTTAATTTTGACATTTCTTCTTCCCAAAGTATGATGTTGCAATAACATAATCTTTATTAGAAATCACCTCAGACCGCTATCTTCAACAACTGTTTTATTTATATAGATCATTATTCAGTCAAGGTCACATATCTCTTTTGCCAAATGCTATGCACATCCATCATTTTTAGATTCAGTGAAGTTTCTAGACATGTACTTATTTGTTAATAAAGAATCAACGTTTCTGTAATTTTCTGTTTGGTGGGTCTTACCAAACTACCTGCAACTGCAACAGTCATCAAGTATGTTTTCTCACTGTAAACCCTGAAGATGTTTTATCTCACTCACAATACCGTGGGAATGGCAAAATTTTTTCTGCTGTTCTATTCAAAGGTAAAGATGTTAACCTCCAAGGGCCTTGATATCCACTTCAGTCCATCCCTGGAAAATCTTGCCTTGGAAAGTGTCTCCATAATAACTCTACTACAGAGGAGATTTAAAAATATTCTTTATGGAAAAGACTGCTTTAAGATTGAACAAATGTGTGTTATGAATATTAGATTTTCTGAAAATTTTGTGATAATGATATTACCTCCATTATAATTGTATCCATTCAGACTAAGAGCTGGTGGTTAAAAAGCTAACTAGCCTCTGAGAAACCCTAATTTAGTTCTCTGCTAGTACATAGATTTTCTGCATGACTGAGAAAGTCCTTAAAACAGCCTTGTGAAAATATTCAAGGCAGTTAGGGGAAGCTTCACGAATGCAAAGTTCACCATAATTTGATAATTTAGAAAGTACATTTTAACTCTCACTGTTTTATTAGCACACAGTACCAGGTTTTTTTTATTATTGTGTATAATTATTCTTACACTTGTACTTTGTTTCTTAATTATTCGAAGGCTTCAAGTGATTCTCCTGTATACTCACACAATCTGGAAAAATAGTTGGCTATTCCCCTCAGTTAATGGACTCTCTTCAAATCTTTTCTACTCAGCCTTATTTTAGTGGTTCTCAGTTTCTCTGGCTGCGAGATCTCTGAAGCCAACCGGTGTCCATTTTGGGCTCTTCACATGGTGTATATTAAGGCTGAAAAAACCCCAAAAAAATTCACTTTAATCCAAAGGATGATTTAAAATCCCCCTGATATCCATTATAGGATATCAGATACAGATACCTCCTTTGTGGCAGTGTCTCTCCTTCCCATAAACTGTGACAGGGTAGTAATAATAATAACTAAGTAATTACAATTACTAAGCATATACACATTTCATTATTTGCTTGTCAAGACATCCAGCCTGAATTTTAGGTAGAGCTCCAGCCTATCCAATTGCAGCCAGCTGCAAGTGCTGAAAGTTCTGAACTGAGACTTCCCCTTTCCCTGGATTTTTCCTTCCTTCTTCAGCATCACACACCTTTTCTAAACATCATATTTACAGATTTAAGCAAGATGAGGGGAAAAAAAATATCTTTACATCCATTTAGTTTGATTATGCTTTTATGTTCTTAAATCAGCTTCATCCTGTCTTCTTCTGGGATGGTATTTAAATCTTGTCACTTAAGAGTGAAGACTGGTTGAGACATGGGTATCCTGTGGTTGTCCATAGCCCTCGGTTGCCTTTTCTTTATCTTTCTTTCTGTTACAGGATAAGATAATCATCGATAATTTTGACTGTCTCAGGTTCTTGTGTTTTCTTAGAGAAACTTTACAGTGGATTCATGTTCTGTGATACCTATGAAGATGGCATGAGGAAAATTGAGACAGCATGTGTAAAATCCCAGAGCTTATTTAATGTCACAAGCAATGTGAATGATGTTGCCACGGATAAATCAGGAGGTATGTCTTAGGTAGATTCTCTGTTTGCTTAAAGGTTGTCTTGCTATTATTATAAGTCCACTGACGAGTGTTGTGTTAAGGGATGAAAAGTGCTTCTTCTCACTGGCTTGTTAACTTTTCTTGCTGGTTTGTCTGCACGGTTTTGTGGATATACACAATGCAGCTGCTCTGCCTGTGAATTTACTGAGAGGATATATTGTCCCCACATTCTTTTAGAAAGCTGAACAGAAACTACAGTGATATCCTCTCTCTTCCAACACCTTGGTGTGCCAGCTGATACAAACTCAGTGCAGCCATTATGAACTCAATGCAGAAAGGTGTCTTGTTCTATGAGTTTTTTACTGACAGCCTGAATGTATCCACCCTCCAAAGAAAGGTTTCATTGTATGTCTCCTAAGCTTTAGTCACAATCTTCCAGGCTGTTAGAGCTTCATATTATTGGAATCACATTGCTGCTGGCTTTACAATGCAGCTGAAATGGGTCATTGATTCAATACTGTGATTGTAAATATGGCAGCTGGATGGCTGGCAGCTTCTTTATTGCACAGTGTGCATTCTGGAGATGTCTATGTCTGAGTCTTAATGTAGATGCTTTCTTCTGTTGCAGATTATGTATTTACTATACATGGCGCTCTTTTTTTTTTTTTTTTTTTTTTTCTGTCCTTTTTGGTTGTTAGATATTCTTCCTTTATGTTTTTATTTCTATCTTCTTGAATGAGTCTTCCATCCTGTTTACTATACTTTATGTCAGTACCTACAAAAACTTACTTACGCAATAGTGAAGTGCAGATATCATGGAACTATCATTAAACTTGTGATTGATGAACCTGAGTAGGGTAGAGATTATACAGGCCTGAGAAATTGCCCAGATTTTCATGGCATCTGTCAAGAATGCATTGAGCAATGTCTTTATTGATATGTCTCTCAATTAAAAGTAACTTTACAGCTTTTTCTTTTAAGGATGATGATTCAGTTTCCATTGGTTTTTTGGAATAAGTTTCCTTATTACTGTTCTGTTTGATTGCTTTCTCAGAAACATTGCTACTGTTAGATGATGAGTCTGTCTCTAATTAAGAAAGCTGTACCATTCCAGTATATTAATATGAAGGTCAGCTTTAATATAGCTTATTTTAATTTTGATTCTTGATTTCAAATTAAAAATTACATCTCATTATCTTGAGAGTTAAATTACTCATTATACACCATTACCAGGTGTAAACATGTTTTCATTTCTATCATTTGTTTACTCATTCCTCATTGCTTCTTCAGTGAAATAGAAAAAATACATTTATCTTCCATGCAGGCTCATTTTTTTCTTCATCTGGAAATCTGATTTACCATCTAGACTGAGTTTCTTTATTCTCTAATCTGAATTTCTAAATCCTGTGTAGTTTGACTAGTTTGTTGTTTTTTTTTTTCTGTTAGTAGACCACATAGTTCATGGCTCTCAACACCATGTTTCACTCATTGTGTGCTGATTAATAACTACATCAAACTAGAAGTTTTATTTTATTTTATTTTATTTTATTTTTAGAGCTTTTCTTACAAAAATGTGACTATTACAAACAGAATAGTAACTCCGTTTCACACTCTAGCAATATCTGCTCTTCCATGCAAGTTCTATGTAATTAGCCAATGCTGATAAGAAAGAGAGAATACTCTACAGAGTGAGGACTTATGGAAATACTTACTACTTTGGACTCCTAATACCACGGTGTCACAAAACAAGAATAGGAATCAGGCTTTGGACTAAGAAGATCAGTGAAATATATGGTTACATAAAATAGAACTTCATATTAAAGCTCAAATCTGGAAAACCCTAAGAATCTATTTCATTATAATATTTAGTTTGAGGATTAAAGCTAAGGTCAGAAACAATATTTCTCGATAATTTTCTAGTTCACAATGTCTCTGTTTCATGCTAATAAAAACAACTACTGTGTATACAGTTTTTCCTAAGATAAAATCAGAAACAGAAATGTTAAGTGGAAAACTTAGAGATAGAGAATGAAAAACACAAATGAAATTAATGTCTCACTTCCATACCTTTTTAGGCCTTAATTCACAGCTAAGCATCGGCTTTGTTCCGCTTTGTTCCCTCTTATCTTCCCATTAATAGGAGAATTACTCTATTCCAGAGATAAAGTGTATCTAGCACCCCACTTGCATTATATTTAATTACAGGGAGAGGGAACAAAAATAATTTAGACTGAAAACACATATTGAAACAGGAACATAGCCAGCTTGTCTGGTCCTGTCGTTTCCTGAATGAAAAGTGTTTCAAGTGCATTTGTCTCTCATTCTTTTTATAATTTTCTAGTAATTGCTTTTTATTCTTTCAGGATCAGTGCTGAAATAGATTTTGTAAATCTTGGTTTTAACCAGTGTTAAAAGAAGTAAATAGAGAGGTGGGGTTTTTCTCGCTCCTAACAGGAATTCAATGCAATCTATCTAACATTCATATTGAGCCTCCTTTGTGCTGAATTCTCATCAAATTGAATTTATATGGAACTGATTCTTTTTGGGCTCAAAGGTATCTGCATGGCATTACTTAGAGAGAAAATTGTTATTTCTATCTGCAGTGGCCGTATTGTGTAAGATATTGAAGTGCATGCTTCTTTTCACCAGGTTCTTCTGGTGCTACCTGCAGTATTCAGGAAAATACACAACAAACAGGAAAAAAAAAAAATACAAATGATTTTTTGGTTGATCATTTCACAAAGACTGGAGGGATAGGTCTTAAAAATTGCATTCATGTTTAGGATCCAACTTTATGTTAAGCTCTTTTCAGGCTTTGACAGTATTTATTTCCTTCCTGTTTTCCAGCTTGAGTTGGAAATGCTGAAATACCATAAAACAAGCTTGAATAAATTTGATAGATTCACATCCAGACCTAGAGTTTCAGTCTGTTCTTGACTGTAAACATGCCTCTCACTCTCCCAAATTACTACCCTTCTCTTTATGTACTGAAAGAGAAAATAATTCCTGTTCTATATCTCATCAAAGACTTCATGCTCTGTTTTTCCACTTTCCCCTGTTCCCATTATTCTGCATTGTCATATTGTTTGACATCTGTCTTTTGTTACACTGTGCTAAGCCAGCATTGATTGTTTCCACACCATCTTACTATGTGTCCTGTGTACAAAGGGCTTTGTATACAGAATGTTCTGGTCATTATCCCTTAGAAGGAAAGCTTCCTCAGCACATTATTTACTCTTACATGCAAGGGATTGAAGAGTTGTATTTTGTATATTGTATACATTACAAACTATTACAATGATGGCATGCTGTTAGAATGTCAGACATACCAAGATTTTTAATCAAAATAACCTTGACAGTGTTAAATGTAGAGAAAAAAAATCGAATGTCAATGCTAATGTGCTTGTAATTCATATTTCACAGCACACTAAAAGACAGAAAAACAAATATTTTTCCCTATTCCAAATTCTTTAGGAAATCATCTGTTCAGACTTTGCTGGAATTAATGTTTCTATGTGTATTGTGTTTGCTTGAACAGTTTTTGGTAGAGGAGGGGCCTACAGGGGTGGCTTCTATAAGAAGCTTTCTGGAGATTCCTCCATGTCTAGCAGAGCCAATGCCTGCAGCTCCAATGATAGACATGTTGCTGGTCAAGGCTGGGCCAAATAGAAGTGGTGGTAGCTCCTCTGTGATAACAGATTTAAGATGAAGAAAATAAAGTTATTGAGCAGATGGAACTGTGGCCTGAGAAGAGCAGGTTGGGAACTTTTGAGAGGAACAACTCTGCACACACCAATGTCAGCTCAGGAGGGGCAGGAGGTGCTCCAGGTGCTGGAGAGTCACCTGGAGCCCGTGGTGCAGACCATGGTGAAGCAGCTATGCCCCTGCAGCTCATGGAGAACCTCTGGGATATAGAGATCTACCCACAGCCCATGGAGGAGAGCCACACCAGAGCAGGTGGATGCCAAGAGAAGGCTGAGACCCCATGGAAGGCCTGCGCTGGACCAGGCTCCTGTCACGTACCTGCAGACCCATGGAGAGAGAAGCCCATACTCTAGCAGAAG
This sequence comes from Cinnycerthia olivascens, assembly GCA_035048155.1. Taxonomy (NCBI): domain Eukaryota; kingdom Metazoa; phylum Chordata; class Aves; order Passeriformes; family Certhiidae; genus Cinnycerthia; species Cinnycerthia olivascens. The sequence continues at coordinate 74,156,496 of JAWWMU010000106.1, forward strand.
TGGGATCATAACATGAGGAAGCTGATGTTAGTGCTTACTGAGTAGCTTTCCATCATTTCCTAGAAGTCCTGGCTGACTGGGGAGGTTACTTAGTTGCCTGGAAGTTACAAAATGCCACTTCTGTCTACAAGAAAGGTTGGAAGGAGAATCTGGGGAACTACAGGTCTGTCAGTCTAACTTCAGTGCTGTGGAAGACCGTGGAGCAGATCATCTTGAGTGCAATCACATGGCAAGTGCAGGACAGCCACGACGTTAGGCCCAGCCAGCACGGGTTTATGAGAGGCAAGTGTTGCTTGACTGACCTAATCTGTTCCAATGACAAGGCATCACATTAAATGGACAAGGGAAAGACTGTAGATGTTTTTTACCTGGACTATAGTAAAGCTTTTGACATCATTACACCATTTCCCCCATAATTTTCCTGGAGAATGTCCTCACATGTCTTGGACACGTGCACTGTTTGCTGGGTAAAAAGCTGACTGGATGGTTGATCCCAGAGAGTGGTGGTGAGTGAAGCTGCATTCAGTTGGCAGCCAGTCACAAGCAGGGTTCCACAAGGCTCAGTATTGGTTAGTCCTATTTAATATCTTTGTCAATGATCTGGATGAGGGGATTAAGTGCACCCTCAGTAACTTTGCAGGTGACACCATGTTCAGTGTGAGTGTTGACCTGCTGGAGGGTAGGAAGGCTCTGCAGAAGAATATGGACAGGCTAGATCAATGGGCCAGTGCCAATGGTGTGAGGTTCAACAAGGCCAAGGGCCAGTTCCTGCACATAGGTCACAACAACCCTGTACAGGCTGGGGGCAGGGTGTCTAAAAAGCTGTCCAGTGGAAAGGACTTGGGTGTGTTGGTCAACAGAGGCTGAATATGAGCTAGGGTGTGCCCAGGTGGCCAAGAATATCAATGGGATCCTGGTCTGTATTAGCAGTAGTGTGGCCAGCAGGACGGGAAGTAATTGTCCCCTGTACTCAGGACTCGTGGGGCTGCATCTCAAATCCTGTGTCCAGTTTCAGTCCCATCACTACAAGAAAGATATTGAGGTACTGGAGCATGTCCAGAAAATGGCAAGAGAGCTGGTGAAAGGTCTGGAGCACAAATCATATATGGAGTGTTTCAGGGAGCTGGGGTTGTTTCTCCTGTCTCAAGAGAGTCTGGAGCTGCCTGAGAGGAGGTAGCAGCCAGGTGAGTGTTGGTCCCTTTTCCCTGGTAACAAGTGACAGAATGAGAGGAAATCATCTCATAATGTGTTGAGGGAGGCTTAGAGTGGTTATTAGGAATAATATTTTCATGGACACGATTATTAAACATTGGAACAGGTTGCCCAGTCACTGTCCCTGGAGGTATTTAAAAAACCCTTAGATCTGGTGCCAAGGGCCATGGTGTCATTGTGGGCTTGGCAGCGTTAAGTTGGTGGTTGGACTTGATGATCTTAAAGGTCTTGTTCTATGTAAAGGACTCTAGGATTCTATGAAAAGGTGTTCTATAAACACAGAGAGTGTTCCAGTGTAACCAATTCATTGCAAGCAAGCATTGTGCCATGTTACACAACAGGGCCTACTTCCCCTTTGGCTCCTAAATTGGTAGCTTTGGTCTTTCACTGCAGATCAGAGTAAGGAAAAACATTGTCTCAGCAGCACTGTGCATCTTTCATGACTCCCCTTTATTTTTGCAAAAATATGATTTCTTGGGGCTTTTTTTTTCTTCATTGTTTGGTTTGATTGGTTTTCATTCAAATTGCTTATTTTGTGCATAGTTCACAAAAGAGTGTTTGCAAAAGTAAAAACACAACACAGGCTTAGACTAAGTAATATTCCTGTTCCCTTAATTATGTACCATCAACTCCTGGTAACACCTGCTCATGCTGTGAAACAATATTCAGCATATTGATCTTCACTTCCCTTTGGTCTTTCCAATAAAAAAAAATTAATGCAGTAACAAACCAAACCAGCATGTCCCCTGCAGTGACAAAGTCTTGGGTTTTGTTTCTCTTGCTATAAATTTCTGAGGTTTTCAGAGAGTTTTACTCTAAAAACTGTTCAACATCTGGTGTAACATAGGTCAGATAGGGTACTGGATTAGGAAGAGGTAGAATACCTTGAAGTATAGGAAAAAGGCTCAGACTTTAGTATTAGAAGAGGAGAAGAAATATGAAAGGATGGGGAGGCCATGATGGTACTACAGAAAAGAAATGAAAAGAAGGGTGTTGCAATGACTGAGCAGAATGCAATTCATAGATATAAGAACAGGTAGGTTTTATTGTTCAGTCATAGGTTTCAAAGCTGACACTACTTTTTACCTCTCATATAGTCTAAAAGCCTTCTGCAAATACAGTATCCACAAGGTTTTGGCAACCTCAGCCCTCCAGATACTGAACAAATGCCTTTCTATCATCATATAATTATTGTTTGAGTGTCTGTTTGAGGCTCAGTATGAATAGGACCTCCTGTGGCAGTACATCTCCTATGAACACAAATACAGAGTTGCTATTACATCCTAAATCATAAGAGAAAAAAATCGTTCAGTGTAGATCTGACCTGCTCCCTCTAAATTCTAAAGCTAAATTGGAATAATATGTCTGAGTTGGTTGAGAAAGTATTTTTTTTTACTGATATATTACACAAGTGTTTGTTAAATGTAGAAAACACTTTAATTATCTAGAGCTGAATTTACCAAAAAGCTAAATTAGAAAACCTTTAAGTCCATTTAGGGACATCAATAGGAAAAGGATAAGCAATTCCTGACAAGCTGAATTTCAAACTTGACCTACAAATAGAAAAGTAGGCATTCATCCTTATTTCTGATTTTAATTTATTTTGATTGTTTCTTTTCAGCTGACTTTGGCTTCTAGACCCCAAATACTTTCAGCATCCAGCATCTCTTTGTGAAGGCAGTTGTACACTGCAGACTAATTACTTCTCAGTTTCCATCTATTTTCATTTTGTAATAAGCCACATATAACTGAGTTTTCCTGCACTACATTTCCCTTTATAAAATATTTCTTGCCAACCCACAAAAGCTTTTAAGGTTTTTCTTTTCATTTGTTGCCTTCTTTGTTTTCTGATATTTTAGTTGGGAACATAAGCAATAAAATTATAGTTAGAATTGCCTTTACTGACATAGGAGAGACATAAAAATACCTCCTTACTTAATCTCTTTGCTGGGACATCAGTATAGTGTTCAACACTCCTACCTATGACTTCTCCTCAACAAACTGGAAAGATACAGATTGAATGGGCTGTATGTGAGAAGTATAGGAAATTGGCTAACAGTTCATCCCCAGAAGGTGGTAATCAATGCCTTTTGCTCAGGGTGGCAACCTGTCACAAGTGAGATCCCTGAGGGATTGATACTGGGTCCGGTTCTGTCCCACATGTTCATAAATTACACGACTGATGGGGCTGAAAGCACTCTCACCAAGTTTCCTGATGGTGGTGAGGTGAACATGTCAGAAGGGCAAGCCACCTCACAGTGAGACCTGGCAGGATGGAAGGTGAGCTAGCGAGAGCAGTGTGGAGTTTATAAAAGACAAGGGTTAATTCCTGCACCTGGGATGAGATAAGCAAAAATCCCACAACGGGTCAGCATGTGTGTGGCTGGTAAGGAGCTTTGCTGAAAGGGATCTGGTGGGCAACAAGCTGAACATGAGCCAGAACAATGCTGGTCTAAATCCTGAATTCCTTTAAAATTATTCCACGTGGTCTCTTTTTTGGTGGCTTGATTTGTTGTGTTTTGTGTGATTTTTTTCCAGCAGTTTCCTTGCATATATATATATATATATATATATAAAATATAGTTTTAGGAAAATCTAAAATTAATATTCTTCATCTAGCTATAATAAGGCTATTTAAAGAAAGAACAGAGGGAACAGAGATGACGATTGTGGTAAATCAAATATAGATAAAAATTTAAGACCAAAATATTAGTTTAAAATAATTGTGATCTGGTACTCTGCTCATTCCTTATATAGGCAAATTAGAGAAAGACTTTTATAATAATGTGCGACTGCAAAAACCAAAAGGAATCTGAAAAAAAATTTGGGCAATATTTACTTTTTCTTTAAGCATTATCTAACTCCTTAAATTCCTCCCAATAAACATGTGGACAAAAAGGATGGAGAACTTTTTTCAACTCTTTGTAGCTTAGGCAATCTAACAAATGTTTTCCCAGACACAGAGAAGATAGAGATATACTTGAATACACTTCACGGAAGTGGCCCCTGGAGAATCCTACTGATGTTACAGAGACATTTACAAGTGCAAGACTCTGTCAGAATTATTTTAAGATCTGGAATTTAGCTTCTAGGTTTATGTATAATGACTTGGTAAAACATATCTTAATTATTTTATTGTGATTTCTTTTAGGCAAATGGTAAAAATATGAGTTATAAAAAGATGATGAAACATTTATATCTAAATTTATGTTGACGATCACAAGCAGAAAGTGCTTGAAAACCTCATCAATTATAATTATCCATTACTTTTGTGCCTTAGAGCAGCACAATATATATTATGCATAGCTGCTGGTCAGAGGGACTTTTTCTTCGTAATATTTTGAATGTTGAAAACAGTATGAAGAAGTTCAAATCTTACCAGAGTTTTTCATCTGGCAAACAGGAAAAAAAAAAAATTGAAATGTTTTACCTTCTTTTTGTTTTTTCCCGAGGCTCATAGATGTTTCCAAAGTGCAACATGATTTCAAGGTCAACTGTCTTTCCCACCCCTCAGTTCCTTACATGTAAAATGAGCAAGTATGGACTTTCCATCAGCATGAGGAAGTTTAATGACAGGATGTCAATTTTTCCATGAAAAATCACAGCACAGTGACTCTCATGTGTGGTGGTGTGTATGTTCAATGATTATTTATATACTT
>JAWWMU010000106.1:74161466-74184440 GCA_035048155.1 Cinnycerthia olivascens
CGTTTCTCAGAGCCTGTTGCTCTAAGGATTCTGCCTGCAGGCATCATCGATTGCCTGGGAGACTCCCTGGGCAGGTTGAGGGTCTTGGAAACCAGGCTGAACTAGCGCGGCATCATGGATGGGGTTTTTTCATGTTTAGTACTATTGCTGTGATGTAGCCAAGGAGCAGCCACTGTTAGGAATTCTAGGAACTGCAGAGATTTCACAGTGGAATGAAACAAACTCTCTGCCCTACTGTGATTCCAAAAGAACTGTACAAAACTTCTCACAGGGAAGCTGTACTATTTTTTATTAGCATAGCATTCCAAAAACCTAGACACTAGGGAGAATAATATTCAAATTTGTCAAGGTACCTGGTATTTTACATAAACATAAAATGCTACAAAATCTACAAGACAATGATTTAGACAAAAAATTGATAACCCCAAATAATACAAAAATAATTTTTTTGTCTAATTTTTTTCACTAATCATGCAAACAGAATTGAAGAAATAATGTATTTGTATAGCATTAAGATGTGCATTACTAAAAAATATTTTTAATGTGTGTAAATATATATGTAATCCAGTACTAATTTTATTTATTCCACCACTTCTTTTTCATACTACAAAACTTATCAGGCTGTCACAAATACTTTAAAGATTTGTGTCATCAACTATATCAGAGGTCAGAAGTGATGCATCTATTGATTATGTCAAAGTTTTCCAGTAAAGGATTTCCAAGTAGCATCTGTATCTCCAAAGATACAGTGTTTTAAATTAGGCTTTAATTGTAACAGCTTCAGTGTAAGGATTCTTCTGAACTGTTTGGCTTCTATTTGCAACTTTTAAAACACTAAAAATTCTAATCATATTAAAGGAAGGTTCCTAAAGTGTAATCTGTGCTGCTCTGGTCAGATATTTTTATCAGGGATAAACTATGTTGTCAAACATTTCTTGGAAGTTCTTCTTTCATTCTTACTAAAATAATTACAGAAAAAAAACCCAAAAACTTGCATTGAATTTAACTCAAAAGTCAACATTATTATTTTAAAAAAAAAGTAATATCAAGTTTAGAAGATATATATTATAGATTATATATTGAAGAAAAAAATATTCTGATAGAAATTCAGTCAACTTTTTGTATACTTTGTGATTCCAGAACATAAGGATCATTATATGAAGAATTAAACACCTCTAACTCACATATATGCACACACACAAAAGGAAAACTGAAATACCAGACAAGGATAAATTGATTTTTTCTTCATTAAATTGGATTTATTAGCTCATTGCAGAACTAAAAGACTGCTGATTTGAGTAGTGAGAAGACAGCTAAGGTAGTTGATTTAGCACTTGTCAGTAAAATTGTTCTTCTTTTGTCAGAATAGTTTTTATTCATTTAATACTTTTCCTATATTAAGGTCATTATACCTTACTTGGCTGGCATATGCATAAAGACTTTTGAAAAGCATAATTCAGTTTTTGTTCCATTTATTTCTCTTGGATATTGTGCTTTCAAAGTCTTTTGCCCTTGAGTGTAATTAGCATGATTTTTTTCCAATTCTCAGATCTCTCTTTTCAGTGTTTGATGTGTGACAAACCTTTGAATATTTTTATCATTTCAAGTTCAGATTGTTTTTTCCCACATACAAAAATACTGGGGAAGATTTATTAAATAAAGACATCTATGAAAAATGCCTTACAAGGGCTTTCTTTTTCATAGTAGATGGAGTGCTATGATTAAAAACAGAGCTGCCAAATCTAGAAACTTCTGGGCTTTGTGTAGGGACAATTCACTGTTAACAAAGACTCATATTCACCTCAGCTTATCTCTTCATTTCAAGCAATAGGAAAAGAAAAGTAATGGCAAATAGAGTAAATATAAAATTCAGATTAGAAAAGCTAATTTAGTGATGCAGACATACCTCATAGTGTAAGTACCTCAAAAATGTGTCTGCCTTGGTAAGTTCTTTTGATGTTCAAAGTACTGTATTTGCAACATTCCCTGAAATACATTTTTTTTTTTTAATTAATTCCTCACTGTAGCAGCAGAGCATTCTCGCAGATCCTCAGACGTAGTTCTGCCTGCACTGGGGATGCATTTGTGGTACTTACGACTTCAATAGGAAAAAAATTGATGCAAATAAATTCTGCTTCCTCTCCCTTTGTACTCTCAATAAATACATATTTCTGCATTTCTTAGGAAGCCTCAGAGTAAATGAATAAGTGAAATAAATGGAGCAGATTATACCAGCTTTATTCCTGTCTTACTCCCCATTTGCAGAGGCATTTCTCCCCAGCTTTCTTCAGAACATCAGTAATTGTACTAGTGTGTTTTCCATCATAGTATGTTCTATGGAAATCTATTAAAGTAGTGTGTTTGTGGAAATCTATGCTACATTTATCTAATGCTTTACCACATACTAACTATACCCATTTGGAATACTTGCTCTTCTCTGTCTGTCTTTTGACAAGAATGGCTGTTTCTACAGGTGAATGCAGGTGTGCTGGACTCTCAAAGGATAAAGATGGTTATGTTGTGCAAAAGGAGGCATGCAAGGGGTTAAGGCTGACAAGAGAGCAGGGTGGCTTTGGTGGGATAGTACAGTCCCACATAGCAGGTGTCAGAGAATGGATAAATTAATGTTTAGAAACACTTAGGAATGCCCATGTGTGTGTGGCAGGGGGAGGGTCAGGCTTTTGGTGAGACAATGAATGCCCTGTCCCCCAAGCCCCGTAGCCCCGCAGTGTCTGTCAACCATGGCACACTAGAGGCAGCCCCTTCATGGCTTTTCACTGGTCCTAAAATCATGAGCCAAACACATCTAGGTGATAAAAAGGGGTTATTACCTTTATAATGATCCTTATGGTACACACCTTGCTGGTTGGAAAGCGCCGAAGATGCGCACGTGATATAAAATGGATACAACTTTTATATGTTTAGAAAATTAGCATAACTGACAAGAATTCTCAGTTAGAAGCATGAGTGATGAGGTAATTTGTCCCTGGTTCTGCCCTTTTCTGGATTTCCCCATGTACTTCCCCCTTAGATAGGAACCAAACTTTGTTTATGAAAATATTTCTCAGAGAGCTGGTTTCAACCTTGGCTCCCAGAGATCCTTATCTTGGACCCTCAGGGCTTGAAGCTGCTGAGGAGTCTATTGTGTCTTTCTGTCTAATAGAGTAGGTAAAATGCTAGCTGTGAATGCAAGAATAAGGTACAGAGCTACAAATATCTATGCAAGGAATATAGAGGATGTATAAAAACAAAAAGGCAAAAATAAATTTGACATCATACTTAGTATTTCTAACCCAGCCCCAGCTCCTGAGTGTCTGAGAGACTGGAAGTCCCACCTGAGAGGAAGGCCCATGAAGGACCAAGGGTTTAAGTGTCACTAGGAGACAATCAGACAATCATTAACACTTCCTTCATCTTGGAGTTTTATTTCTCTTACATCACTGGAAACTAGGAGCTGGTAGTTATATTTCTGTCTTTTTAAATCTTTCCTGTTTTTCTGTCTTTCTCTCTTTATTCCTCTTCCTCTAACACTCTTTTCATGGAATGTAACATCAAATGGGAGCAAAAAATACTTAGGTTTCTAAGTTGGGTGGGCTAAGTCAATGCTGTGAAAAATGTTTTATGTTGTACTAAGTCTTTTGCCAAAGTCCCTTGATTTTTTGTATTTTGAAGAAAAACTTTTGTGTAATTTTCACTTCTTGAGAATATCTGGTTGTAATCTCTCCCTTGTGCATACTTAGAGCAGAGGAGCTGCAGTTTACCCTGTACATTTAAGTGTCTGGGGTGTTACAACATGTCTAGTGACAGTAACCATGGTGGTTGTGTGACCAAAACCCTGCTCAGCAGATGCAGGGTGCTGTGGTGGGGAAAAGCACCCCCTGAAAGACCCTGGCTTTTGTCTTCAGGGTCTGAGCACATCTTCCTGCAGCAAGTCAATCTCCAGTCCAGGCTGAGCTTGGAGAATCCTGTGGTGGCCTTGGGGCTCTGGCTGCTGCCTGAGGGAGGAAAAAAATGGTCAGTATAAAGGGGAAGAAATGTATAAAATAAATTCACATGACAAAAGTGTTTGTAAGATCCTCATTTGGAAGAGTTTACCTTGGTTGCAGACAATTTGGAGCATTAAACTATGTGTAACTTTTTATCTTCCAACAATAATTAACTGTAACTTTTTCATAGCACTGAATCATAGGTTCCTCCTTTCCTATGTTCATTTCAAATGCGAAAATGCGAAACTGAAAAATGTGTTCAGTTTTGTAATGAGTAAGTTGCATGAATGCTTCTAATATATGAATAACACAGCACTATGGTGCTCCAGGGCCCAGTGTGAGTCTTATTTTTTCTAAAAAAAAGAACAGAAGCAACTTTTGCCAATAACCAGAAATTTTTGATTGATAGGTGGTTAAGGTGATTGCTGTAATTACAAAGGAGTGCAAAAAAAGAACATTTAATGTCTTCAGTTGAACACTTTCAAATTGTAAGCAAAATATAACCATTATTTAGCATTCTTTTTAATGAGAAAATGACTGTGTTGTAATTCTTCTATTTTTTCTCTTTTATTTCCTTTATCTTACTTTTATTTCCTGTTTTTCACATTTTAATTCATATTGAATGACATCTGAATCCAGGACAACATGCCATGTTAAAAGAGATTCTGATTTGGGAAAATTAATTCAAGTCACAGGCCAGATTTATTCAAACTTTTCGATTTAACTTTTTGAAATGTTTTAGAACCATTCCGCCACAATAGGTAACTTGTAGTCTTCACTTTTTAAGTCCTTGATCAAACTATTTCAGAATATGCTTGATATTTAGATCATGTTCAATTTTTCATATTTTTTCTTACATACTTCAGAATAGTAGCTAACAGATGCTGAATGCTTGCAATAAAGTGAAATTTAGGATTCTTTTAGGATCTGTTTCTATCTGAAAACTAATGCTGTGAAGTCAGTTATTTTTAATCACTTTCCAAAGTTTTCATGAAAAGGGTAGAACATTTGTTATTTAAATTGTACTTTTTTTTTTTTAATTTGGTGTACTATTAGTAGAAAATGAATTGCACCTAAATATTACTTGATGAAAAGGAGCACTATCTCAGTTCTTGTCTTGCTGTTAGTATTTCTTTCTCCCCGGAATTCTAAGAGTGCAAACATCATATATTCTTAATAAGTTCTTAGCTAGTTTGCTGAACATTGAAAATACCTGTTTCCAAGTGTCAATGCATTTTTATCATTGGAATCAAAGCAGTAGCATACAACAGGACGTATATCTCATGTGAGACACAACTCTACATCCAGTGTCCTGCACTGATGAATGAGGTCCTGTGTTTTATAAAAAGAAACATGTATGTCCCATGAAGTCATACGTATCACCTTACAATCTTAGTATTACTGGTATAACTAATTCAGATTACTCAATTATCTCAGTTTGTTGACCAGAAAAATTACTTTGTGAGATGCTAGGAGAGATCGAATGGTTTGAAGGGTTTTCAGCATTAATTGTGGCCTTAATGGAAAAATGCATTTCATCACCCCTGCTACATGGAATGCAAGCTAATGTAATAAATTTGCATTCGTCTCCTTGACCTTCCCATGTACACAAGAAATCAGGAGAAAATATTAGGAGAAAATATCACTAATACCATTAGTTTTTGCAAGAAGTTTTCTGGCTGTTATTTGGACTCTATAACAGAGGTGTTTTTATTCCTCCTTTTGCATATTCATTCATGTTATTGGTGAAATGGCATTGCACTTAATTTACATTGGCTAATCAGAAGATTTTCACAGTTTTGACTACCATGCATAATACAACAGGCAAGATACTTACCATATCTCCACTAAAAAGCCTGTAGGATGAGTTTAATCATGCTACTTAATTGCTAGGCTTAATTTGAAAATAATTGTTCACAGCAATTAAGTAAATGCCCCAATTTCATTAACAGACTTTCTAATTAGAAAGTACAACATAAAAGTGCTAATGTTGCTTCATTAGGCTTGAATTACTGGTTCTAATACTACTTTTTTTACTGTCTATACAATTTCTCTCTGCAGTAGAATATCAGCCTAATAACTGGTACTAGATTAGTAACAAATTTCCTGTTGTAGCACATTCATGTCCTAGCCAAATGTGCAATGTTTTATTACAAAGGAGACTCAAGTCTATATTTTAAATTTTAAGTATAGTCTGGGTATAAGTAAGAAATCTGAGATATAGCAATATCAGATAAAAATGTGCAGGAGTTAATTGCTTTGAAGAAGAATACAAGCTTTTTTCAAAATTTAGTGCCCCAATACATTTATCACTTGCTATATAAGAAACTATATATGAGAAATAAGTGAGAAGTAAAAAGACAATAAAATGTGGCTGCTGATAGGATATAATGATGACCAAAATAATTATGGCAATGTCACAAGATGTCATTATAGATGCCACGTGAGATGTCATTAATGTCCTTATCTGTCAAAGCTACTGTTTCTTTACAACATTGAGGAATCATTTCTATTTTTTACCATATGACTGTAAATTTATGTAAGAAGGAAGAAGATCTATTCCAATTAAGAGGATTCCTTTTTTACATATAAAAATGAGTATTCAGTAGCTTTATCAAGCCACAGAAAGGAAAATGTAAAACAAAAAATTAAACATAAAAACAAAAAGAAGAAATTTAAAAGATTGTAAAAGTACATAAAAGCACAAAATAGAATAGCCCTTGCTTGTTTCTAAGTTACCTTCCAGCTTTCACTCAATTTCCTTTATCTCCCACACTGTCTCTTGCTTAAAATATGAGGATGATTAAAAATATGTTACCAAGAACATATTGATATATTTCTTGTGAAATACTGCCAGCTGTTTTGTGTGCTGATCATTAGTAGATGAATGTAGCATTGACAACACTTTTTTAATTATGGATTTTAATATTTGTAAAAATATGCATATGGTTAGAGTTTAGGATTTTTTTCAGTTTTGGTTTGCAACATCTTGTCTCATTCATGCATGCATATGTATGTATAAATTGTAAAGCTCATAAACAAGAAAATAATAATTTTAATGTACTACTCTCCATCTAAAGATACAATGTTAAGAGTTAGTTGTGTGTGTGTGTGTACATTTACACAAAAACTTGTTGAAATAAGTTAAAAAAAAAAAAAAAACAGCAGCGAAGTATCTTGATTTCTTTCCTGATTATCAAAACCCAGCAAAGTACTTTTCTCTGTGTTGATCCACTGTGTTTAAAAAGAATTTTTTTTATAAAGACTGTCAAATGTAATGAGGACCACTTTAAGTAATGTCCTGCCTATGTAGGAGCTGATTTTATACAAGGACTATTTGTAACTGTAATTTAGTCAGATATGATTCCAGCTTTCAGAAGTGCCAAACCAACCCAGATTCTAATAAATTACTAGAATTGTATTCAACTTATTCTTTTCTCTTCCAGGTTAGGCCAAGAAAAAAACCACAACTAAAACCAAGTAAAAACCACATACTAAAACAAGTTTTCAATGCTGCAGTGCATCTTCTGTAACATACTAGAGTGAAAACAGAAAACTGCACAATATTTTTTTCTCCTGCTGCTGAGTTTTTACAGCCTTTGACCTTTCTGGAGGTCTTAGACTGGTCCTATTATTTTGAATCTGTTTGCTGCTACCCATACCATGCAAGGGATTTCTTTTACAAGTCCATCAGCCAGAATTTTGTTTTATCATGTATTTAATGAAATTTTTATAACATGACAGAAAAGTTATGGCAATTAGCATAGCTGAGATAGTCTGTCTTTCAGCCTCCATGTTTGTGCATTTTCTTTTACTTACTCATTATTTCCTCATTTCAAACCTGTGAGAATATGGGTCTTACTGTGTCTCTGTAGTTGGTTTGTGATTGCAGCTAAGACTCCATGAAACAGACACCTCTACAGTAACCCTTTCAGTGACCCCTACAGAACTAAAATTACAGCTTTTATCTTTCCTTTAGACAGTTTACAAAGTTGTTTTCTCCCTTATTCTCTTAGCCTTGACCCCATAAATTCTTTCTGACATAGCTAAAGCTATTTCTATAAGGGGGAAGTTCCAGAATCAGGCCTTGTATCTGTGTACATCCACTCATATGTTGAGTTTAAATTACTTTTTCTCCGTATTTGTTGATTTTCTTCTCCATATTCAGTCAAGGTAAGCAACATGACAAGATAAAGAAAGAAGAATAATAAAATAAGCCAGATGATACTTTTATTTCAAATGGGAAATGTAGAGTTTAATGTTTTCCTCTGGTTATGAATATAAAAGAAAGGCAGGAAAGAACCTTTTTTGAAAAATGGTGCTAATAGGATATTGCATAATATTTAAACATATATTCATAGGAAATGGATCAGAATGTAATCAGCTTTTGCTGCTTTACTTATTATTAGATTTCAATTTGAATGTCAGAAAGATATTTTATGATAACCATTTTTTATGCCTTGTGTTATTTGTCATCTGTCTTATGGAGAATTCTTTCTTTTTTCATCATTTAAATCTGATATTTATAAATGAGAAATTTTGGAGGGAATTAGACCATAACAAAGTTTTGGAATGTTGAAAAGTTGATAATTTTAAAGAATCTTTTTGAATAGGAATGAAAACTAGATTAAAGCAATGTAAGTTCTCCCAGGAAATCCTATGTATGTTCTCCCAGTGAAAAACTTTTGAATACTAATATGTATAAAGGGGGAACTTTTACATGTGCTTATATGTTACATTGAAAATCAGTCACCCCTCTTGGCTCTCACTTCTCTGTCATAACTATATCCCATAAAATTCCTCCAGGTAGGTCTCTGGACAGTCCAAAGTCTGCTCTCATGAAATCTAGGATTGTGATCCTGGTTTTTGTCTTATTCCTTTCTCTTCGGATCTTAAACCCCAGCATCTCACTGCTGTCAAGACTGTCCCTGACCTTTGCAGCCCCATCCAGTTCTTTCTTGTTTGTAAGGACACATCAGCTTCTCAATCATGTGTGTCAGAATGTCGTCACCAGTGCATGCATTGTGTATGGATTGTGCCCCGCTGTGTTGTCCCTTCAGCTGATCCTGGAGCAACAAAGCTGATTTGATTTCAGAATTATGTGAAAAATTTTGGCAGTCTGGCAGAATCTGAGATTTTTTCATTTTCTATCTTGTGATGCACCATGGGAAGCATAATGTGAGCCAGACAGTTATGTGAGTTTTCAGTCACATATTTCATCAACAGCTCGGCAGGCAGAAGGTGCTACTTGCAAATTATGACTATCAGAGCTGAAGAAAAAATATTCAGTGCCATTAAATGGTCATGATACGAAGAAGTTCATGAGGACACAATCATGACATCTTCACTTGCCTTCACACTGGAAATTACCATTTGCCTATGAAATAGTTTTTACAGAAGCTTCAGTAGATGTTCTAATAACTGACCTGGCATTGTCAATAGTACCAGGATGTGAAGAACTTGCTCATCATGGGTCAAATTTCTTTAGATTAAGGGCTACTGGTGTGAGAAAACTGCTGCAGACTTTGGTTATCCAGCAATTGCTGTGGAGCATCAGGATGACAGAGAGCTTACTTGAGAATTTATCTCATGCATCAACAGCAAACCAGTACTGAAATTTCTGTTTATTAGGCTGCAGAAACATGATTTGACTTTATTATACAGATTAATGTGCCTGAAATGATGAGAAAATCATTACTTCTATAAAATGCTGAGGGACAGATTACATAATTTGCCATTCTTGAGTGGCGCAGTACTTTACTCACATAGTGAGTACATGAGTGAAACATGTTTTCACAACAGTACATGAAGGAGGAAACCTGGTTCCTGTTTTTCATCCTCTCCTTCAGCAACATTTATTAGCGCTGTTCTCTCTGATCATGCATATACTGTGGAACTCATGTCTTTACACCTATTTGATTTTTTGTTTAGTCCTGTAAGTATTAAGGGTGTTGGTATTCTGCCATTTTGGCTCATGAAGTCTTATCCTGAGCACTAGGCATTGCTGAAAATAATTACTTAATTGGTTGAAAAAAAAATAAGTCAAAAACATACATCTAGAAGAAGACATGGTGGCATTTCCACACCACACCAGAAAGTTCTGTGTAGTCTGTACCCTGAAGTAAATTTGAATATTTTCCTCTTTACCCTTGAGATGGAAGAGCTAATGAGAAATCTGAGATCTCTCTGAAGTTTCTGTCTGCGCAGAACTTCAGGATAGGTAGCTGGATGTTGCCCTCAAGATCCAACTTGCTCAATTTATGCTCCTACCTGTAAGACAGTGTGCACTGTTATTATTTTTATCTTCTGTATTAATGAACTTGCAAGGTCTAGTATTTCTTATAAAGGGGGTTTGTACAACTTCAAATAAAATTTTCTTACCACAATTCCTCCATTTTAATAAAGTCAATAAAAAATTAAGTGCATCTTAGAAGAAAATGTGATTTAAAATAGTATTTTTTTAAAACAGAAATTGTTGAAAAAAGGATTACAGCATAAACTAAACAAGTTTTGAAACCTCTCTTGCTGCAAAAGTTCTGTCATTTTGATTGATTGTGTAAATATGTATGTGTGGCTTTCTGCATGGTTACTCCTAGTGAGTAGATTGAGATGCTGATTTAGAAAGACTGTAGGAGGTGGATGATGGACTTCTAGAACTCTTTGCTCTTACAGGTCACTGTACTGGTAAATAGGGAACTATAATGGTGTTCATTTAGCACTATCACATTGTGCCACTTTCAGTGTTTGTTTATCCAATGGTGATTTAAATTAGCTATTTTCAAAGGATTTTTTTTGTGCTCACAATCTTTGTTGAGTTGGCTTTTTGAGCATTTTCTCCTACCATAAGTCATAAGCTTCAGTTAATTTAGATATTCTGCCCTTCTCCTTTTTAGACCAGAGAAACCCCTTTCAACCCTTCTTAACCTCACTTTACATTCTTCAGATATGTTATCTCTGCCTTCCTTATTTCCTTTCTCTATTTGACAAAAGTTGGAAGTCTACTAATGATTCTGTACTTCTTGGTTACCCCAGGAAATATGGTAGACCTGTAAGAAGTACAGGAAAAAACCTACAAGTTATTGGGGATTTTTGTTCAGTTTCCATGGAAACAAATACCAAAATAAATCATCAGTTTTGTGCTTCCTTTCTTCTGACTTCTTCCCGCTACCAGAGAAACCATATGAATTTTACCCCTCTTATTTCTGTATTTTGGTACCCTACTTTGCATAATGCCTGAGTTGATTCTGTGGACTTTGCCTGGGGAGCTTGGCTGTAGATCATTTTTGAATGATGCAGAAGTGCACTGACTGCAGGGATCTGGGATGAGTAAGGACAGGAACTGCAATTCTGCAGAAGCGTCTTATGTCAGAGGACTTGGAACTGATTTTTGAGGAGAGGAAGCAGAAAATAATCAGGAAAAAGTGAGTATACATTAGCAGGATATACAGAAATATTATGTTACAAGTACTAGTGGACTGGAAATACACCTGGGAGAGAGCAACCCTATCATGTAAGAAGCAAAAGAGAAAAACTCTATGCTTGAATCACTGTACAGTACATTGCCTTGTGCAAAAAGATATACTGTACAGAACGTTCAGTTTCACAATTATTTTCTTCAGAATAGTGAGAGTTAACATTGTTCTTCACGTCTTCTATCACTGTTTCTGTGTTTATATATTTGTAGGCAACTGTATGCCATGACATATGCCCTAAATGTTTACTGTTAAGATGCTATTTAGTCTATCTGATAAAGTGGCTACATAAAATGCTATCAAGTATATCTTATAAAACACCTTGATAAAAAGGTTTGGAATATACCTCATACCGTGATGATACAATGCTATGAAATTTATCTCATAAAGTCCTAGGAAACATAAATCTAGGGCACTGATCAAACTGTGAAACAAATTAATTTCAATGGGATCTAGTTTTTGCAGTACTCAAATATATTTACTTAGAAACTAGTGCAATTCTGATCTCCCTGTTGGAAGGGAAAGAGAAAGGACAGCTCAAAGTCACCATTTTGAACACATTAAGAAAAGAAAAGGCATGACAAGCTGCTTGTCTAGGAGTGAGTTGGACCAGGAACTATAAATAGATAGGCAAAGTCAGACAACACTATAAAACACATTGTTCTTGTGACAGTATAAATCAGTTCATCAGGTTGACCTAAATGCAGTTTATCCTGTCCAGGCAGGAGGAGAATAACCTTAAAAATACCAGCATGTATCAGCACATCATGGATATTTCATTTTGAGAAAAATCACAGGTTAGCCTATAATACTTTATTATTCATATTACACAAACAATAAAAAATAGGATTAATTTAACAGAAAGGACACTATTTTAGACAGTGTCTATGTTTTGTACCTTCCTTAAAGTCTGTTTTCAGAATCTGAAGTCAAGAAAAAAATTGGGACATGTAAGACAGATCTCATTCTCAGAATGATAATGGTCTTCTTGTCTGTGGCTTCTATAATTCCTCTGTGCACTGCTTACAGTAAAGTACATGTTGCTGATTGCATTCCCAGTCAAAATTTATCCTTGCTTCTTTTTCTATAGATATAAGCATCTCCCTGAGGTCCAAACTTATTTCTGTCTTCCAAGGAGTTTTCTCTCCCTTGCTCTTGTTCCAGAACTGCCAGGCATCCATTCTAAATGCCTTCATTATTCCAGCAGTTACTTACAGAGGTTTTCTAAACATTTTCCTCTCCTTGGAAATAAAGGTGACCCAGGACCTCTGCTGATCTCCAAGGAGCTTCATGATGTATGGCATAAAACTCAATATTACCATTCTGACAGAGAGAAACTTCTCTGTTCACTTGATTTGAGCTAAATTAGAGTTGAAGCAATTTATGAGCAACAAGTAATTAATCAGTAATGAGACAACTACACCTTCAGGATTAGTGTCAGCAATACAACAGATAGACCACAGTCATACATACTGATGAGGTGTTTGTAGAAGACCTACAGAATTGTAAACACACCTCAATACCTAATTTCCCCCAAATTGTAACACGCAGAGTGCACTGCAGATGTGACCCCTGTGGTGGATATTAAACATAAGCTGGCCTTGATGTTCATTCACATCATGGGTCTATGTATTACCACTGGAGTGCTGAGCACCTGTTGGGGCACCACAGGCCTGTAGAGAGAGCTTCCCACACTAGTGGTTTGTTATATACTGATTATAATCCCATAAGAATAGGCAAACTGTAGTATCATTTAAACCTGATAGTCAAAGTAAGCAAATTTCTTAACTGTCTGCATTAACCTAATAATTAACCTTGAGCCAAAAAACCTTTTAGTTTAAAAGCTTAACCTAGTCAGATTCCTCAAGCCCTGAAGATGCAGGAGGAAATATGGCTTTGCAGTACTTTTTATCAGAGTCAAAAAGACTATAATACATAGAGAACTAGGAAGCTTAAAGGCAGTATCTTGAAATACATCAAGTCAAATACCAAGAATGCATTTACATAATACTTAGATTTAATTTTATGATTGCCTGGGTTATCTTAGGAAGGCTTTTACATTTTGTTTTCTGTTCATTGAATTTACTGTTTCAAAAGGAACAGCTTTGGGAAAGCTGGAGAATTAAATCCCTTTATCTATCCACTGAATTAGTTCAACTGTGGGGACAGTTGTAGTTATCTGTTGGACTTTAACCAAGAGCTATTCAACAGAGAAGGTGCTTCTGTCTGCTGAGACTGCTGACAAGAATGCCAACAGGGATACAACTTTCTGAGCCACTAACTTCAAAGAAAACTGTGCTTTCATTTCAGCACAAGTTAAGCATGTATAGCCAGGAATTTTGCAAAAATCTGTGCCTTGGCATTCCTTTAAACTATCTTCTGCCAAATATTGTCAACAGCAAAAATGTTATAATGTGTAAGGGGCTCTTTAAGCAATAAAGAGATGTTTCTGGCACAATTTCTCACCCATAAATCAGAAAAAAACCCCCTGCTTCCTTCCCTTGAGGGTCCTTATAAGGTTAGGCTTCTAAACTCAGAAGTGCTGAATCTATGTACAGCACCAAAAATCAACTGTCTGTCAGAAAAAAATACAGAATAGACTTGTGCAAGCTCATAAAGTACATCAAACTGTCATCTGAAGATGAAGGAACATATGATAACAAAGAAATGTGTGCCTGATTTGCGGCAATATGGTGTGGAATTGCAGGCTTGCTAAAAGAATAGATGATATAGATTTTCGGCTTTCCATTTTGAATGAAAGATCAGATGATACTAGACAATGAAATACGTCTGTGCAGTTAATTTCCTTAGTGGATGATGCTCTCTAAAATGCTACTGCCTCCACATTCTTGTTACTTATTTGTTGTTTCTCTGAAGATGGACTCTAGAAAGGCTTTTGTGCTTGAAATCTTATGCTTTCTTTTCCCCAACTATATCAATGTGTCTATATAAAAGATTCTAGTCTCCCAAACAACCTTGTCCTTTATATCACCATAATATTTAAATAATCAATCAGCAATCAAGACACCATTGTGCCAGGAAAAAATGGAAGCAAATCTATGCTGTGAAGAGGAATTCTCTGGATACAGCAGTGATCTTATTCTGTGTGAGGATGTAATTCATTATTTGTTATTGTAAATATCACCTACAGCAGTCACTGAAAAACCTGCTTTCTCCATGGTCAAGCTTTTTTGAACTTTTTGTCTTCTCTCCTCAAATGACATGAAATTTAGATCAGACCATCCATACAGACTGTGCCTGCAACCTCAGGAAATGGTCTATGCATGTGAAAAAATCCAAGAGATAAGATGCATAAGCAGGAGAGCAACTGCTTTGCTAGAGGCATAAATGAGATGCTTTAAAAGTGCCAAATGAATATATATAAAATATGAGAAATTTTTACACATTAAAACACATTTAAGCTATTAAACTATGTTCCAAGTAAAAAAAATGCATTTCAGAATACTGTACCTGAAAAAAATTAATAGTGCATTGAAAGACATGTAGTTATGCTGTTAGTTTTCATGTGTTTCTATATGACAAAAAGTCATAAACATTAATTTCTAACAAAATTATTTTCTGTTGATAAGTAGCAGAATATGTTTGACACATTGAAGAATGAGAACAAAAAAGAAATTGCAACAATTCTCATTGCTTAATGTGTGACTAATCATCATTTATCCTTTTATTTTTAATAACTATAGCTGCACAAATTCAGTGTCAAACAACTTTTCATTATTTTAATGAAAAATTTTTTAAAAGACATATTTTTAGGTTAATGTCTCAGCTCTTATATGAATAGGGAATGGCAAAATATAATTTCTTGGCCTATTGTCTTACCTTAAGAAACTGCCTGGAGTATTAACGGCCTTCTCCTTGAGTGCCATGTGAGCAGTGCATGTATGATTCTGGAGCTCAAACACAAGTTTGTAAGTGTAATGAAAACAAATTTAACAGAATATAGCCTAAAGACCTCTACTCTGGTAGACCAAATGCACAAGCATAAGCATGCTGTCAGTGGTTTCTGAAATGTCAGAAGCTGAAATTTAAATATGTGATAAAAGCCAGTTTATAGCCATCAAAGACATCATTCAGTTTCTGTATAAGTTTACTGGCTATTACTTAGATAAATTAATTTATATAAAATCTAGTATCAAATTGGATCATAGCTTGTCTTATCTGAGTGTGAAGCCTGTGTCTGGCCAATGGTTAACTTTATTCCCAAGAAGATTTACTTATAAGTTAAACCGTGCACACAGCATCTACATGAATCAAAACTCACTGCAATACTTGAGTGTAACAAGGAAAGTTAATGACTTTTCAAGTTGCTGTAGTACTCGGACAGTAGTAAATAATAAAAAGAATGCACATAAAAATAATTATGTTGATTTTGGATAAAATACTGAGGTGTCTTCTGTGAAATGTGGATCTTGTCAAAGGAGCTATGCAAATCAGTTTTACTCAAACAGGGTATCAGAATGTAAACAATACAACTAAGAAAGCTACCATGGATGCTACACTGCTTAAATAACATAAAAACCTATCATATTTTCTGAGAACAAATTCTACCTATTTCACTTCTACACTTGCTATGGTAAATAGGGTTCCTGTGTTGTTTTTGCAGGTGTTGGAAATGTAGGAGTGCTGATTCCTTAAGAACTCTCCTCAACCTGCCCATGCTGTGCTACCTCACACACACCCACCCACCCATCCAAGCTGCGTGAGAGGAGCCACATGATATTGGGCATTAGGCTTCTGTGTGGCTCCTCTGTTACACACCTCAGGCTTCAGCATCATGAAGACTCTAATGCTTATGTGTCCTTCTGTACTCCTGCTTTCACTCCTGGAGTGAAAGGAAAGGGTGGAATTTGACTCATCATGCAGGGAAAACTGTTGGATAGACAAAACCAGAACCAAGGCATTAGTAAATTCTAGCAGATTATGAAATATTAAAAGCTGAAATAATAATGTATCATGGCTGATACTGTAAGAAGCAATTAAGAAAATCAAAGCTGTCCTTAATCCATTCAGTTTAGTCACTCTGATATCAAATATATAATAAACATAAAAGAATGGTCTGTGCATCCTAATTTAGAATGGTAGAGGCTAAAAGAAATTACACAACATTAGATTTATCCAAGTATTTATGACCTGACTGATCCCTCAATACATGAAAGCATTTAATCCTGATCTAAATGAAAGGTGGATCGCGTTACACCAGGGCCAGCCTGCATTATGGGCATCCATCCTATTTTTCTGCACCCACACCCCAAACATTCTACCCACCCAAAGTTTCATCACTGTTGTTCTTCCTAAAGCCATGAAAAGACTGCCAGAATTAGAAGGAAATAGTGAGTTTCTCTGTCAAGAAGAGAGAGATTTGAAAAAAAAAATAGGTGCATACACAAGATGTGCCTTAAACAGGAATATGTCAGTGAATTGCAAAGAAAAGCACTTAAGACAAAAAAGAATCACCTGCCTGATATATATTGGAAATTGAATGATTCTGAAGTCAGTAAATTTTGCTAATTTTAAGAGAAATTTTCATTTCAAGGAAATAAACCTAATATGGACATCTAATATGTGAGTGAGGACTCCTGTTCAAAGAATTATGAGCTTCCTTAGAAGTCAATATGAATATAAAACTGAAGATCCAAGTCAAAGCAACACAGAATATACATATTTGGATACACAATATCTGCAATCAAATTAATAATATTTATATAAATTTTTATCAAAAAAGAATAGGCAGCTAGGTCAAAACATGACTTTGCCTCTGGGAAAGTAGAAGATGCTCAGGGACCTAATAAAAGGTAGCAATAGTCTCCAAAGCTGCAAGCAATAGTCCCTTTATAGAGTCATTAATGGTGTTATAATTACTCTGAACAATTTTTACAGTACCCATGTTCACTCAAATAAATAACAAAATAATGGTTGTGGTGACTAATTTTTTTAAAGCATTGAGCTGTAACATTAAATTCTAAAATCAAATATCAGTCCTGATTTTCATCATTATTGAAATATTAGAGCATAATTAAAATACTTTGTATGTATCTTTTTATCTTTTTTTTGTTTAAATCTGGACCTCTTGCCCTGTTCTTTCTCAGTGAATGTGTGTACAAGTGGTTTAAGTGCCATCTGTGTTCTTTGCTCTGTTTCATTCTGCAAATTTCTCATACATCACCACTTGTCTCCACCTTTTTCTTCTACATTTCTTTGATCCTCTATTAATTTCTTTCAGGGCTTAATCATGATTGTGGGGTGAATCAATGCTTGCATGTGTCAGAAATTGAGGTTGCAGATATGTCCAAGCCTAGATTTTCACTGCCAACAGTTTTTAAGGCACATCTGTTTTTGTAGGCAGTACAAGTGGGAAGCAGAATACACAGATTTACATCCACTAGCCTTAGGCACTCCAGTCTAATAATGGAATATCCTACTGGATGTGAACCCACGAAAGACAACCTTCAATATGTGCTCAGAGGACAGACTGATGAGCTTTCTCATTAGAGTGCTGTGGGAATTGGCACTATGGCTGTGACTCTAGTCGTGTACTTTATTTTAATGGAAAGAAAAGTTATGTTGGAAGAATGAGGCTTCAGTTGCTGTATCCTCTGTATAACATAGTAAATCATATACATTGAATTTGACAGTGAGGTGGAAGGCAAGTAAAGATTAGGCCAGAGGAGGGGCTTTGGCTAGTCTTGAGGTATACAACAGAGAAACAGCTAGGTCAGCTCCATTCTGTTGTGTTTATTAGTTAATCTATCCCCGCACATAACCAAAAGAATAACATATTTTGGAATAAAGTAACGCTTTAAATACCAGACTATTAACTGCATTTTAGTAGGAAACTCTTCCTCTCACCATATCCCGCCTCCCCCCCCAAATCCCATTTCTACTTCAGCTGGCAGAGACTGACAAATATCAGCAGTCAGGGCACCAATTGTTGCCTCATCTTTCACAACTTTTCAGGGGAAGGTACTGATGCACAGCTGTGCCTGATCAGAAATACTTAGGGAAATCAGGCCACTCAGTAAGATGCTCTCTCAGGAAAGGAATAGGAGAATGAAATGCTTTTGTTTATGGAGTGAAGAGTCTTTCCTCTGGTAAGATGGGATTCTTTTGTTTGTTTTTGCAAGTGTTTGCATGGTGATATTGCTAGGGTTTCTTGTTTTCCTTTTTGATCAGGTGGTATTTATTACCTGTCTCAATAAGACAACCTGTACTTCTGTTTTCAGTTTAAAATTTGATTCTGTTGTAGAAAACAGTGAAGGACAATGCATATTTGTGGTAGTGTAGTTTGTTGGGTTTTTTCATTAGTCAGCAAAGCAGACTAATAATATTATTTAGCTATAAAGGTCTTAAAGTCTGTTTGTAGTCTGGTAGGTTGATAACTGAATGCAATTATGTGGTTCAAATATTTCTCCTGGTGAAAAAGAATATGTCTTGATTAAAAAAAAAAAAACAACAGAAACTAATTACTTGCTTTAGGGAGATGTGGAAGTTAGGCCTTTTGCTGGAAAAGAAGGTTATTTTATATCCAAAGATATCAACGATCTTAACTATAAGATCTAGGGAGGTAGAGGAGGAAACTAGGCTTTTGCACAAGGTTCAGCTTGTGTCCTATGTTGGATGTCCTTGATCTCATGAAAGACAAGACAATGGAAGTTTGAATTTCCTTTTCAGAACTGCGAACTTCAACTCGCTGCAGAGCCTAATCTTTCCAGAAATGACTGTGTAAATTAAGAGACTCTTTCTGATAAGTTTACTTGTCATGATGAAGAGTTGAAGCCCTTTAGATTGAAATTTATCTGTATGACAGTTATGAAAACTTGTTTGATGTTTTTTTCTGGCACTGTTTAGTATTACTATAAATGATAAGACTGAAGTACTAAATGTGCAAGAAATGTCTTCTGATCTATAAAACCAAATTCCTGAAAATTTAAAAGAAGCATAAGTAGATGGGAGAAATTATTTTCTTTCACTCTTTCTCTATGCAGTGTTTTAGATAGTTGATGCTCTCCATATTAAATTCTATGAAATATGTGCTAGAATTTTTAAAGGAAGAGTTGATAGTCCTATCACATATTATCACTGACTGATCTACAGGTGTTTTTTATGAGAAGGAGAGGGGTTTGTTTTGTTTCTTGGTTTTGTTTTTTTTTTTGGTTGGTTGGTTTTTTAATATATCTAGATATTTATAAGGTATTAAACTTTTAGATTATTTTCATTATCTCCCTAGGTCTTGCTTGTATGTATAATGGGAAAAATCTGTGTTTAGTCTCCTCTGTGTTCTGAGGAGATTAGCCTCCTTGGCAAAGGGAGATAAAATAGGGGTCTAAGGAGCTGGGAAGATTGCTTATGTACAGTTGTAGCCATTTCCTTTAGTAAAAGTGTTTGAAGTTACACTTCAGTTATAGACTGTAATATGAGATGCATCCTTCTTCCCTTTTATTTTTCTTTACTCAATCTTTTTTTTTGGCAGTATATGATACATGTTATCTTTCTGTGTTGGTGTGGATCCCTTCAGCTGTGGAGTATTAACTGCCCTAAATATAGCTATTGCCTAGAAACCCCATTATACTCAGGTAACATTGCAGAAAACCTAAATTCCATCTGACGTTAGCATAATCATGTCTGCCCTGTGCATACACATGGAAGCAGTAAAAGGGTAGTGCTTAAAGTATGTAAGGTCTGTTGTATTTGTATTTTCAATGTATTCTTCCTCACTGTGTGAGTAACTTGAAATAACTGTACACTTAATCTTCATCCAGTTTCAATATCCTTGTTGAAACATCTTATTTCTATCTTTGATTTTTATTGCCTGTGATAGTACTTATTTTCCATTGCATATTTTTTAAAGAAGTGGTACTGTTTGTTTTCTTCTGACACTCAAGATATTTATGCTTTGCACTTTTTCCCTTGAAGCAGAAAAGGCATGGAGATGTATTTGTAGTTGTTTAGAGGGCTAGGTGGGAAATAATTGAAGCAGTACAAGGATTCTTCCAGCCTCAGCATTTTCCGTGTGTGACCTTTAACAAGGAAGAATTCTCCTTTGCTGTAGAACCCTGCCTAGAAACTGTTATAGAATGACACTATTATTACCTAGCACAGTCTGTGACTTAAACATAATCACAAAAAAAAAAACCTGTTTTACAGGGTCATGACGGAAAATATTTTGTGTATAGTCTTTTGTGTGTTCTTTAAAAGAACTGCTTATCATGTTCATTAGAATAAGCTGTCTAAAATTTTCTTTCTGTTTCTTAGTATTAATTTAGCACTTACAGAAGCTTAATAAGTCTTCTTGCTTGTCTTGTTGTTTTCCAGGGTATGCAAGGAGTCATTTTAATGTCTTGATGTCTTTTGACCATTAAGTGGCTGATATCTTCAGCAGAGAGGATTTTGCTGGTTGAATTGTAATAGTCTTGCTTTATAAATAGAAAAAGCAATAATCATTGAGGACAGACATTTAAAAATTTTGACTGAAAATTCAGTTGAAAGCAAGCATGGATACTTTGTCATAAACACAGGAAGACTGAATGCCTTTCAGAATTTTTCTAATGAAGTTTTATGGTATTTTTAGCAATGTCAAAACTTTTACTCTTAAATCTGGAGCATGGACTATTCAGGTTTCATTCTCTCTTACTAGGTAAATACATGGCTTATTTACTGAAATTGTTAATGTAACTTCATAATGTATTTTTGATGAGATGTTTGGTTTTGTTGTGCTTTAGTATTTTTCCCCCCAGTGTATTAAACCTCTACAGTGTACAAGCAACTTTTGTGAAGACTGGCTTATGCAGTAGAGATCTACAAACTAAAGGGAAAGCTTGAAAATTTTTTGTTAGTTTGCCACTTTTAGGCTACTGAAACTTAAACAACAGTATTAGGATTAATTACCCTATAACTAAATTTGATTTCCTGTCTTAGTCACAACTGCTTGTTGAAGATCATTGGAGATCCTCTAGATTTGGACCCAACTAATACACGGAAAGTGGAATTGAATGAGCTTAATATTAGAGTTTCTTGAGTAGTGTCTTCAATACTTGAGAGTTGAACTTAAATACAGTGTTTTTAATATCCTCTAGAGCTTTTGCAAAAGCTTCTAAAAACCTTTTATTTTTTGATATAATTGCGCGAAATGGAGAGTGTTTATTTTTGCCAAAGAAATTTAATCAACCTTTTTTTTAAAAAATCCTTTTCATATATACTTGTTCCTTTAAGATTTCAATTCCTGTTTATTTATTTCAGTAAATAATGGTTTCTGAGAAGTGTTATGAGATTTTTGGCTATGCTACTTTACAGCCTGCTTAACAAACTGCAAATTTCAGATTCTTTTTCCTTACTGTTAGACTATTCTGAAAACGTATCCTGATACTAATACTGAACCTTTCAGAAAATATGGTTTTATTAATTTCTTCTTCATTGCTGCTTTAATTTGATTTGGGTCAACACCTTTTTTTACCTTTAACATACTGCATTGGGGTTTTTCTTGGGAGTTTTTTTATCTGTTTAATATGAGTCTTGAAACAGGGGTGAAAACACATCTCTTTCAAGGCAGTCATATCAACATATCAAAAACAGCAGCAAAAGGAAGCCTTCTAATGTTTTGTCCCTGTATGACCTAAGAGGCATTTGGAGTATATATGCTATCCTATGGAAACAAAAATTTTCTCAATATTGATAGAACTTTCCAGGTATGATTAATGTAAAGGACTGACGATTCTTACACAGTGCTAGCTATGATGGCACACTACTTATTTGGGAGGAAATCCCTTCTTATGTAAAAATAAATATGATGTCTGGCAGAGTAGGTCCCTTGGTATTAGTAAGTTTGAAGCTCTTTACTAAGGCAGGACTAAAGCTGCAGAGAGGTAGAGTTTTCCAGGGCCTCTGTGGCACTGTTTTTCTTTCATTTCTCTCATGCTGTTAATCCCAGACTGCTGGTCTTGTGCTGTGTACCTGCAAACTGTGATAGTGTTGTTGTGGCAGGTTCGTGAGGCAAGTGACTTCCACTGATATGAAATTCATCTTTCCCTCTCTCTAGTTATTTTTTGTGCTTTGCAGATTTGATTTTCTATTATTTAATGCATACAAGACTGGACTACTAAAGATTATTGACTCAAAACATTTGCCCATTTGTAGAGGTGTCACGGTGTTTTGCTGAGGCCAGTTTGCATGCCTGGAAGGAGGAGGTCAGTTTTTGTCTGCCTAAGACAGAGGGTGAAGCTACAAGCCAGGCTTTGAGGCATTTAAGAGGCAAATTCTACAAGATGAAATAGTCCCTCTTATCTTGCCAATTTCCTTCCCTTCGTGGGCTTTTTGACCTTACATCTATGCAACTTTTCTCAAGTTTATTTTAAATGTGGTTTTCTTTTTACTGATTTCTTGTTCCTTTAACACAGATATGCAACAGGAGCAAGCAAACTAATTTATAGCACTTTAAAAGGCAAAAAGCTAGTTATAGTAGTTATTAGAATATGAAAGAACGATCAACATTTCTAGTCATTAAG
>JAWWMU010000106.1:74184540-74214928 GCA_035048155.1 Cinnycerthia olivascens
AGCACTTTAAAAGGCAAAAAGCTAGTTATAGTAGTTATTAGAATATGAAAGAACGATCAACATTTCTAGTCATTAAGGCTAGCTGGGCAAATGTGAAAGCAGTTAAAAGTATTTAGACATAGGTTTATCCAAGATTACTGTGCGTGTCTTCAGGGAAATAATGACTTATTGAGAGACTATCAGAAGAAAATATTAACAGGAAAATGAAGCACAGAAAACTGAATTATAGGTTCATGTACTTCAATTGAAACAAGAGCTGGAAGATCTACCAATTAGATAGAATTATGTCTTCAAGAATGTGCTTGAGAAGAAATATGGGAAGTCTGAAAGGGATATCAGAGACAAGCTCCATGATCTGTAGTGTTTTGCAAAACTAAACACTTAGTATGTAAAGCATAGGAAATCATTCTCTAAAATATTGCTAATTTCAGGAAAAAAATCCTCATTAGCCTTTTAGGATTTCTTGGAAACTATTGCCAATATGTATAAATTTATATGAGGCAGTTCACAATAGAGCTCTGGAAACAGCCCTACAGTATTGGGTAATCATGCTGCATATTAATTTGATTGGTAGTCCAGTGATATCTTCATTAACACTTTATTTACAGATAGGAAGACTAAGAATTATTGGTTTTTTTACAATTCATATAAAGATAGTAGAGCACATACCTGTAATTGGCCATTATTGAAATATACTAAATATACTTTTTTTTCCTATGCATCCTATTCTACTAGATTTTTTCCCTCCTCTTACAGTGATTTTTACTCCAAACTCTTTTTACTAAATATTCACCTGAAACTATGGAGCAAAACATTTCTGTTGAAGGGAGACAGCATGCATTAAGCTATTATTATTAGTCAGATTTGGTAGACACCTAGAAAGATAAAAATTAATTCTTGTCATGACAGTTTTGGCATCAAGAAATTTCATTGATTTGACTTCTCAGTCCACAGGGAGAAAGGAATGCTACTTTGAAGGAATGCTTTTAGCACCTAGGTTAATATGCTGCACTACTTCAATTGGAAGATGATGTATAAATGTTTTTTAAACAGTTCATTTAAAAAAAATCACTGAATTCAGTAAGGAACTGTTTCTTATTTCTGCTTCCAGATGACTCCCATAAGGGAAGTAATACAGCTTCAAATTACTCCAAGTTGGCATATGTTATTTAAACTCTCTTTTCTTCTGGAAATCTCAGCATTAAGGAAGTAGCCAATATCTTAAGATGCTTTAGGGTCTATGTATAGGTAGATTCTCCACTTTTCTAAACAGCTCTTTGTGTTAGGGTGTCCTTAAGCAGTTAGGTCCCTTTAAAATGTATTGTTCAGGAAAGTTAATTTCCCTTCTATCATCTATCCTAAAATGACTGTGCTGTCATTCTTTAGAATTAATCAATAGGTATCCTATAGAGCTGTAAAGAAGTACCTTTTTGCTAGATGAAATTTTGCTAGAATGAAATATGACTCTTGCCAGTATTTGTAGGTCAAGGTTTTCTTCCCCTGTGCTGAAGATGAAAAATAAGAATAAATCTAAAATTGAGATTCTCTTCATGCAGTACAACAGGCTTGCATGTCTGGCGTCTCTCTTTCCTTGCTTAAAGATTTTATGAATACCTTTAGAAAATGTCTAAATATTAGGATATATAAAGGACTTCATTTAGTTACCAGGATGATGTCAAACTTTACTTCACATATGGTTTTTTTGTGGTATTTGTGCTTTGAGAGGTATTGTTTTTTTGATTTTTATGCTTATGCCTATATTGGTAAATTAAATAAGTCTATGGGTATGTCATGAGTACAACTGTACTGTGTCAGCTAGCCTTAATGCCAGAACAATAGACTGTTAGTGTTTCAAAATATAATTGCTGTTTCTAAATTGGCATTTGAGAGTAGTTTCTGAACACTGCCAATTCCTGAATTGTGCCCAAGAATAGTTTGGGAGAGCACTGTTTAATCCAGGCCAAAAACCATGCCAGATAGGACTACTGTAACAATTCAAAGGACAGATAATTGAATTCCAATGCTGTGGAACACTTCCTAGTACTTCTAATGAAATAGTACATGTCTAACCAACATAATAAGCTAAAAAATATTTTTGTTTGATACATTCCAATGTGTCAGTTAACTTCAAAATTGGCACTTATGGGAGCACACACAAACTGCCTTAATAAGGAAATATGTAATGAGTTTAAGCTGTAGACAAAATCATTGACATAGCCTTGAACAGTTCAGTTCACTCATGTGGCAAATCAACCCAGGATTTTGTAAAATATCATGTTTTCTTTGTTTTCATTTGTCTTTATTTGCTTTCTGGTAGTGTTCTGTTTCATTATGTTAGACTATTTCAAAAGTCAGTGTGCTAGGAGTTGGAGAAAAGTATCTTTAGACTCATGATTAACCAGTGGTGAATATATTGCACATATAATCTTCTTGCCTTTTGGTCTTCTCCCACTTTTCTTAAGGCTGTAGGTGTTTTGAGCATGTTCATTGGGAGCAGAAACTGAAATCAGAACTTCTGGCTTTTGACTACCAGCACATGACAATATATATCTTCTGTAAAATAGTGATCAAGTATATTTCCCCACTGCTGTACAAATTTCAAGTGTTTATATAGCATGAATTTATGTTCAGCCCTTAAATGTTCATTGTTTCTGGAGCACCTAATTGGTGCAGTTATAGGAAGAATTTTATAGCCAAGAGTCAACTGCTATAACTGATAGACTGCTGTCGTATGGAATTTGTTAAAAAACAGAAAATGTTAACCTTGCTGTGGGACTCTTTTTTCACCCGTTAGTGCCACAGAAGCTTGTCATCCCTACTCTGCATATTATACAGACATTCACTTTTCTGTTTTTAAGGGGAAAACATGAGATTATTGTCTTGATTTTTTCTGAATATTTGATATACCCTAGAGTCCAAAAATTTCTGTGAAAAGCTGATAAACAAGAATGGTCTAAATGCAATATGAGCTGATAAATGTATGCCTTTCAATTAACTCTTCAGTGGATCATCAACTATGAGAGGCAGAATAATTTGAGGGAGGGTAGATTTATAGAGCAATGGAAATGTCAGCCACCTTAGTTTTTTAACAAAAGATTTCTGAAGTGATAAAGAACCACCTAGGAAAACAATCTTTAAGAAAGGCAGGAGAGAAAGGAAAGATTTGAGTATAGTTTTATGAATGGTTTAAATATACTGTTACAAGATGCAGTCAATCACATTTCCATTGTCAGCACGAGCACTCTTTTGTCTATCTGCAAGTTAGCTGTGTAAAATAAACAAAACTTGAGCTGTT
This sequence comes from Cinnycerthia olivascens, assembly GCA_035048155.1. Lineage (NCBI taxonomy): Eukaryota > Metazoa > Chordata > Aves > Passeriformes > Certhiidae > Cinnycerthia > Cinnycerthia olivascens. The sequence goes on from JAWWMU010000106.1 coordinate 74,187,836, forward strand.
TCTCTTGACAAAAAGCAATTGTATAAGGGCTATACTGGGGACCTCCTTCACACAAGCAAGGAGATCTGGAAAAATTAGACCATCAGAGATCTTGAGGAGAAAGCTGGGGGCCTCTGTTTACAACAGCAATGCTAATTGGTTTGTGAAACTGCATTTCTTTGGTATTGCTTTGAAAATGTGGAATCTACCAGAAATGAGCTGCTGCAGAACTCTTCTTTATTTTTTTATTTTTTTAAAGAAAGCTAACAAAAAAAACCTCCTAAGGCACTTAGAAAAAGTTGTTTTGCATGTAAAGATAAATCCATATATCTGGAGCAAGATCTTTCTATTACAGACTTATGTATGTACTTGTCATGTATCAACACAGCCCTGGTTGCTGTCAAGATGTTTTTAATCTTAAAACTGGATGGCTTGACCTCAGGATGCTTGTCTTCTGTATTCCAAATGCATAGATATTGCCCAACCACAGCTGAACTCCTCTCCAGAGACTGATAGAAAGGCGAGAGAAGGGAAAGCATTCTTAGAAAACAAGCAGATCTGTTTGACACCCAGGATTCACAGCATAATACTACATGAAAGCTACATCAGAGACTACCTGGAAGAAGTATTCAAGATGATATTCACAGCAAGCGTCTGGAGCAATAACTTCTAACCTATCCCCTCAAAGGGGTTGTAGTGTTCCATCAACATCCTGTGGAGAAGTATAGAAACAGCCAGAGCAATTGCCTCAGGAGTTTTTGCATTTAAAATAGCTTATATGTAACTTCAGAGGATAGATATCCAGTTATTTTACAGGGGATTTCATTTAGCAGAATTGGGCTGTCATTAGGATGCCCGAAATTCATCAAGCAGGAAAGAAATAGCAAAGGAAATGGTATCTTTTAGCATTGTTGTTTTGAAATTTTAAAATGTATGCAGTACTGGAAAAGTAAGTCATTATATATTGGCAAGTAGTACTGCAATTTATTACTGTATATCCTGTTTAAAACATGTTGGCAGTTTCCTAGTCAGACTTGGTACTAGGATATTCCACCCTTCATGTGAAGCTTTCATTTTATCAGAGTAGAACATAATGATTTAAGGAGTTATGACATTCAACATCACTGATTGTGAGATCACTTTAATAATTCTCTTTATATCATGGTAGGAAATTTGTTAACTTTATTAATACCTTATCTTGCACATCCATCCTGATAAGCTGACATGTTGTGAAAAGAAATTCATTAAAATACCCATTTTCATTTTTTTTCCTTTCTGGGTGTATTAGGTATAAAGTTAAAAATCATACTTGTAACAGTGGAGATTGGCTCAATGAGAACTGCCTTTAAGATTCTGTTCATTTGTGACTTAATAGCATGCTATTTTTTTCAGGTAATTCCATTTCTTCTTCCAGCAGTCAGTAGATGAGGATAAATAGACTGAAACCCCAACAGAATAAATTATGTTCAAATGAAATAATCATGTGTCAGAAGAATGAAGGGTAATGCCTTGGTTTATAATGTGAATTCTTTCACAGTTGGAGGCTGTGAGGTAACTGAAATATGCATTTGATAGGCCAAGCTGTCTTTGATTTGTAGTGGTGTCATGGCTAACCCCAGCCAGCAACCCAGCACCATGCAGGTGCTCACCCAGTGGGATGGGCTAGAGAATAGGAAGAACAAATGAAAACTCATGGTTTGAGATAAAGTCAGTTTAATAGGGGAAGCAAAATACACATGCCCACAAAGAAAACCAAGGAATTAATTCACCACTTCCATGGGTAGGAAGGTGTTCAGACACCTCCAGGAGACCAGGGCCCCATCACATGTAGTAGTGGTGACTTGTGAAGACAAAAGGTCCTTACATCAAACATCCCCCTGCCCATTTCCCTCTTTCCCCTCTGCTTTACAAACTGAGCATGATGTCCTATCATATGGAATATCTCTTTGGTCAATTGGTGTCACCTGTCCCAGTTGTGTCCCTTGCAACTCCTTGTGCACCCCCAGCCCCCATGCCAGCATGGCAGTGCTAAAAGCAGAAAAGTTCTCAACTCTGTAAGCCCTGCTCAGCAACAACAAAACATCCTTGTCTTATCAACACTGTTTCCAGCACAAACCCCAAACACAGCCCTGTACTAGCTATGACAAAGACAATACCCCAGCTAAAACTGAAACAAGAATGAATTGCTAGCTTTAGGTTCACTCAGACTTGTTCTCTAGTATGAGAGTGTGTGATGGTGTTTTTGCCTAGACATGCATTATCTAACGTCCCCATGTGGAACAGGTTATATAAGTTACATTGACTATTTTATCATCAATTTGAAATAACTAAGAAGCCATTCATACTTCATTTTTTGAGTAATCAAGCATATTTAGGGTATTACTTCAATACAATAAAATTTAGATATGCTCATTTCTTTCATTACAATTTTGGACTTTGTTAAGGAATAAAAGAAGACACAGAATAGTACTTGATACACATCAAACCTGTTAAAATGCATTGACTCTCCTTAATGGGATGTGGCGTGGGTGGGGAATGGATAGAGAGTTGGAGGCACTTTCATGTAGGATAGTGTTTGACTGAAGTTTAATATAATACTTGATCCCAATTTAAGCCTTCATATTTATCACATGTTATGCTACTACACATGAAGCAGTTTCTGGTTCCATTAAGAGCACAGATCCTGTGCTGTTTCTCAGGGAGGTGTTGTAACTTGCTGGTTACTTCATCTCTTACAAGAGGAAAAATGTATCTCGTCTTTGAAACTGGTAACAGTCAGATTTTTTTGCATGCTAGTCTTGTCAGTTTTTCCCCTCTGCAGAAGGAAATTAGTTTGGAGGAAATTATCCTTGCAGTGGAGATCCAAACAAGTTGTATCTTGAAGGGTAAAGAAGTGAAGTGAAAAGAAAAATGTAACAGAGGAATATCTCTGTTGAAACAAAGTTGAAACATCTTGGCTTTCCCTCATATTACAATGTTGCATTGTAACTGCAAGTGCCGCAAGTCATACTAGAAGCACTACGAGTGATGCCACCCGAAATGTGACAATAAAACCTTGCTTTGCAGTTGAAGGAGTTCGAGAGTTGTGTGTTCTTAAAGAATGGAAGTTATTCAGACTATGTAAAAAATTCGCAAAATTGATTCAGTCATTCTTTCTTTCTGTTTTATTTTTTGAAGACTTGTCCCATGATGCATTAATGTAGGTACAGTAATTTCTCCTTACCACAGAGTTGTTGTGTTCTATACTTTACCTGTAACATCATTTTGCAGTATTAGGACTAACTTTGGAAAAAAGCAATTTGCTTTCCTGTATTCTATATAACCCAGTGGGATTAAAATTCCTACTGGTATTACTGAATGCTTATAAGGTAATAGGTGGAGGGGGAATGTGAAGAAAAACCAAACTGTCTGCTACCAGAGGCTGGAGAGAATGCAGGCAGCCTGCCTTTGAGAAACCTTTACTGATTCTTACTACGGTTACCAGCCCATGTGCTTAATTGCCAGCTCAACAGCAGGAGGAGAGGGTTGCACAGCCAGGAATAGGCTTTGTGAAGCAGCAGACCTTGCTAGAATGGCTGGTTGCTCTCTCCTCAGATGTAGGTAAAGAAGATGGCAAAGGAGATGGTCTGCAGGCTAAGCAGTCTTTTTTTTTTTTTTTTTTTTTTTTTTAAAAAAAAAAAAAAATAAATCTAAATACACTCTTATCTGCAGATTGTAAGATTTGTCACATATGTTAGTCCATTTTCTATTCAAACCACCATTGTGAAAAAAAACTAGCTCCTGTGTACAAGTGGTTTCACATGTTGAATTGCAAGGGTAGCAGGAATTGAATTTTCAACAGTACTAAAATTATTACCTTGCACAAAATTTTCCTTAGCCAGATTAATCTCTCTTGTAATGTCTATCAGGGAGTTATTTTGGCCCTTAAAGAGGGTGGAAATCTTCCTTAGAACAGAATGAGCATTAAGTCTGCCCATATAGGAATATGTTCTATTGTGTCACAGAATCAATTAGGTTAGGAAAAACCTCTGCGATCAAGTCCAACCCGAGGACAAACACCACCTTGTTAAGTGGATCAATGCATTAACTGCCACATCCAGTCTTCCCTTAAACATTTCCAGGGATGGTGACTCCACCGCCTCCCTGGCAGCCCATTCCAATACCCAGTCACCATTCCTGTGAAGAATTTCTTCCTAATCTTCAACTTGAACCTTCCCTGGTACAGCTTAAGACTGGGTCCTCTTGTCTCATCACTGGATACCTGGAGAAGGGACTGACCCCTGCCTGGCTTCAATCTCCTTTCAGGTAGTTGTAGGGAGTGATAAAATCTCCCCAGGCCTCCTTTTCTCCAGGCTAAACAACTTCAGCTCCCTCAGCTGCTTTAAGCCCTTCACCAGCTTTGCTGTACTTCTCTGAACATGCTCGAGCACCTCAGTGTTATTCCTGAATTAAAGGACCCAAAACTGAACACAGAATTCAAAATGCAGCCCCGCCAGTACAAGGGTATGATCACTGCCTTCATCCTGTTGGCCACATCATTTCTGATACAGGCCCAGATGCTGTTGGCCTTCTTGGCCACTGCTGGCTCATGAGTCCAGTGCAATCTGTCTTCCTGAAATTCTGAATTCTGAAATTCTGAATGCTGAAATTCAGACTTTTTCTCCTTATTTTCACTGAATTATGCTTGGGAATAAACTAATTTTGTTTCTGATTAGTTTTGTTTGTCTCTCCCATTCTTATCCAGTTAAGTTGATATATGACAAAGGGCAAAATTCGATGCCAAATAATGTTGTGGTATTAGTCTGATAAGGTGATGCAATTAGATTTTAACAAATTAAAAGGAAAATAACAAATTAAGAGGAAAATAAAATATACTAGCTGGCACTTGAGACCAGCATAGAAGGCTTTGAAAATCAAAGGAAATCATACACTGACTTTAAGATCATCGACAAAGAGATGCACTTGACTGTCTCCTGGAATCAAGTTTTAAAGGTTCTGAAATAGTTAACTAACGGGAGAAAGCAGTATTAGCTGAGTAAAATTCATATTATACATTTATAGACTTTATAGATATTGAGAAACTGCATAGGTGATTTACATTGTCGAGTAGGTTTTATCTCTTCAAACTGAACATGGATGTGAATTTACCACAACAAGAAGGGAAGAGACAAAACTGAAGGCAGTAAAATACCAAATTCTGTAGTGTGCTAAAACACCTCAATGATGCCAACTTTTCTTGGTATGATGTGGCTGTCCTGGGCAACCAAGGACAACCAAGTTGCTTGTCCATTATTCAGATTCCTCCCCTATTCCCATTTGCATCATGGCTGAATTTGAATCTGGATTTGATATTTATGTATTTCATTTTGTTTTAATGTTACCCTTGAATGAAGGTACAGTTTCTAAATTAATTTACCTGATGCTCACCAGTCTTCCTTTGATAGATTTCTGTCTTTATGGTACTAGGGTCTAGGTAGAGGAGCAATATTATTTTGACTTAAACATAAGAATGGAGGAAAACCTGAAATCTTGAAGAAGAAATCTGCAAAACTGGTATAAGAACCATTATTTGCTAGTTATGGTGCATCAAACAAAAATCTGAGAATTATTATTGTGTTACAAAGTAGAGAAGAAAGAAAAATATCAAGAAAAAAGTATTAGAAGAATAAGAACAGGGACGCTTATACTGCTACACTTAAAATTTGTGTTTCTTAGTGGTTGATATCTCTGTACTTAGCATATAAAAGTTTTTGGTTGCAGTTTGGGTCATTATTCTCTATAATAAGAACTTTAAAAGATAAGTCAGAAATTGTAGACAAGCTGTGTTTCTGTCATAATTTTGGCTTTACCATACATCTATAATGCAGCTCTACACACGGGAGGAATAGTTCAATGAAGGTGGCTAAGTTACTTGAGAATAATCTGGAGAGGATCAGTATGACAGAGGTCAGCATTTTCCTAAACTTATTTCCTTGAGTTGCTGTTTGCCATGGGTTCTTTAATTTTGTGTAGCTGGTCCAACCTGGGATCTCATTGTACTTTACTCTTGTAGAAATCCATAAGCATTCTTAGTTTTTGTGGTCTTGAACTCTAGAAAAGTCTTTCCTGGGTGTCTTGCTGGGACTGCCTTCTCAAAACCACTTCAAGATGTTTCTTTATCAGGATATCTGTTGTAACACAGTGACATAGGCATACCTAGCCATTGTGAACATAAGCAGCATCTGAAAAATTTTTTGGAGGATGTTTAGTGCATTTGGAATGCATTTTGAAAATGTTCAGATACTCTTCTCATAAGATGATGCCTTTTATACCTCTTGTTATGCCTCTTACTCCAACCACTGAGGGAAAGAAACATGCTCCATATAGTGGACTTGCCTTGTTTTGATACTGCAGCTTTACGATACTTAAGTTTGACATTTAGTCTCTGAAATTAAGTTGTTATTGATATCCAGTCTCTGAAATTAAATTTTTATTGCTTTCCAGTCATAAAACAATCCTTGAGCCATTCAATTGAAAATTGACTGTGCAGTGAAGCTTCTTGAATACATCCAGTTCCTGCAGTGAGATTATAGATTTATCCATAGAAAACTTTTGGGGAAATATTTACTATATAATACATTTTTGTACTACTGCAAACACATAAGCACAGCAGATTTCTGTCACTTGGTTATGTATTGCATGGACAGTGCCCTCATTACCAGCTCAAATGAGGAAATTAAAGTATTTGACAATGGACTGTTCTTTCTAGTAAAAGCATGGTGAAATGCCTTTTGACAGAAATAGTGAAACTTTGGAGTATTTCAATTGCAATAGAAGCTTACAAAAATGAGTTCTAGCCCTTCATTTTGGCTGGAGAGTGAACAAAACTTCCCTTAGTGTGTTCATTTAAATAGATTTAAGCCTCTTGATTACTCCTGTGAGCTACTACTTACTCCATTATATATAAGAACTTAGATTTTTGTCTATATTCATAGTTAAATAAATCTTCTTTCTCCTGACCTGAAGGTAAATTTGTTAAATACTTAGCATTATAGTGAGAAAAGCTACTCAAGTATACAAACTAGAAATCTTTCTCAAGTAGATAACAACTAGGTCATTGTTTTGGATTTTTTAGTCTAAGAAAAGCTTGTTATAGTCTCAAAGAGGGACAAGGAGGAGAGGAAAACAATGTTTATTAAATAGTGAAGGAAATATTTATCTTCTTGCTTTTCGGGAAGAAATTCTTGACTTTTGAATTGAGAAATTTACCTTTCCAGCTGGTAAATTCACCTATTTTCAGAGTTGTCATGTTGTGTTTAGTACAGAGAGAGAAAATGGAATTCTGTTGATCAAATAAGAAAGAAAAAGCATTGTATTATAGAAGTGAAAGATAGAAGAAGAAAACATTCCTGCACAGTGCTCATCAATTTAATTTGGTACATAGCCATTTTGCATGACAGTTTATTAAACTTGAAGATAGTTTGTTTGAAACAATTTTAGGCAAAGTGAATGAAATAGTTAAAAGAAGAAAAAACAAAAGGTACTCTGGGAAGGCTGTCATTAATGGGTTTTGAAAGGGACAAAAGATAAATATTACTTCGTTAATGGGGAAAAGTGATATGTTACCAAAATAGATAACATAGATAACAAAAAAAGGAAAAGCACACATACAGCCTTTCCAAAAGACAGACTGTCTTATGCAGAGCAACAAGATTAAGTGAGGAGGATGGTCAGCTTTGTGCCACCCACTATCTCCTAGGAATATCATTATTAAAAACGTATTGACTGTAATTCTATCTTCTGAAAGCATCTTGAACTTGTAATATAGTCAAAATACTAGCATCTAACACTCACTTTTTTTTTCCAGTCTGTGTATTGACAATAAATAGCTGAATATCTCTGACATATCATATGAAAGATAAAAGGTATGTGGAAATTAGGCAGATGAGAGGCCAGTAGGGTGACAAGGTCAAGGTATTTTCTAGTTCAAGCCTTAACTATTAGACACAACCTAACAGTGTCAAGATTTTCATGTGGGCTGTCAGATAAATTACTCTTGATAGATTACTTGTTCCTATGTTCTGAATTTTTATAGCATTATTAAAATTAATAAGATATCTGTGTATTAATAGTATTATTATTATAAGTGATAGTAATATAATACAATGTTACTATTATAATATTATCTTAATATAATTGTCTAATATAAACCTAGGTTATTAATAGCCCCTAATAATTTTAAGTGAGAAATGTTTACTTGTATGTTTCATTACTATTACTGCCTGTATGCAACATTTTAGATGAGCTCAGGCATACAAGGAACCCATTCTGAGGTGACAATAAGCTCAGTTAAAGCTACCCGTGTGCATGCTGTGTTAATATACAGGTTGCAAAACTATCTAAGCTAGCCTAGTTTAGGTTTTGATAAAGGACTACTAACTCCAATTTCTTTCAAGTGAAATGTATTTATTTAACACAAGAGAGGTATTTGAACTCACATTGCCAAAAAGAAGAAACAAGATAAAGAAATCCTTTCTGAATTGGTTATTTATTTATACAGTATGTCAAAATCTCCAAATACTTTGATAATTTCAAGGAGTAAATAATAATGTATTTTAGACCTAGATAAGGGCAAAACAGATAAATCTAGAATTCTTAATCATACTTATGAGATTAAAGGGAAAAATATATTTTTCTTCCAAATTTAAAAAGAAAAACTTTATGTTTTGCTTTAAAATCTATTTTTCTAACCTTTTTTCTTTTAATGAGTTCAGCTTTTTTTTTTGGACAATTCTTGGTCCCATTAAGGTAACATATTACTCAGAAGAAGCATTACTTTGATGTAACTGTGTGTTATAGCCTTATTAAGAATTGAATATTTTAAGATACAGAACTTCTGCATAGTTTTAGGTTCAATATCTAACTATAGAAAAGGATGATTTTTAGTTATAACACGAACAGATTTTCATGTATGTATCCCACTTACCTTAACAAGTCATGGCTCTATAGCAATCGAAGTAAGGACAGTACCTTGAGATTTGAATATGAAGGGAAAGCTTTAATTTTAGTGCTGATATTCCTTAATTATTGAACTCTTAAGCACTATTATTAAAAAAAAAAAAAAAAAAAACAAAAAAAAAAAAAAAAACCAAACATTTATTTGGAGTTTTTTAATCTCTGAATACTTAATTATTCCCCAAGGATACATGTTTGTCCTTGGACATGTAGTTCTTAGACTATTTTTCTTTAGAGAATCTTGTTAATTTGACAAAAAGGTGAAATGGCAATATGAAATCTGAATGCTTGCACTGCTACTGAGACTGGAGCCACTGAAGAGTATGCTGTAATAAGACCATGAACATTCTATCTTAGCAAAAAACCACAAAAAATCCCCAAGCCAACAAACCAAAACCCCCCAAAACCCCCCCAAATATCAGATGTTATCAGCTGAAAGATCAAATTAATAATACATAAGATCTTAATATTGCCAAAGAAGGAAAAAAAAGATATTTTGATAACTTATAGGTGTCATTGATCCTATCCAGAACTAGGATAGGTTTGAGCACTGATGCAAATTACATTTCTCTGATGCTTTTATTTCATCAGAGCTTTGCTAGTGGTCTGGGTTGCAGAATAAAATGTGATGTCACTGAAATGAGAAAGACTGTATACTTGATAATTAAAAGTGTTGAAATTTAAATTACTGGGTAAAAAATAAGATGCAAAACTTATGAGGAAATACGTTAAATCAGGAATTTAAAAATTGCACAAGTTCAGGAAGTCAAATATTCGGGTGACAGCTATTCTAAAAAGCTCAATAATGGACCTCTACCTGAACCCTAACTCAGGGATATCCTGCTGCTCTGGGAGAGAAGGTAAATACTATGTTCTAGTATAAGTGAATCCACATTCTGTAAGGCCTTTTGAAGTAATCTTTTTCTACAGAATACTAGGAGGGTCTTGGCTTCTGTCCAATTCTGAGCTCTGCACAGCATAGCTGGAGAAAGCTCAGAGGGGATAATAAGGGTGACCACAGGTCAACTAAAGATGGCTTACAACAAAAATATGATTTAATTAATGTTATTTTGTTTAAGATGATAGTCCTATATATGTAAAACACTATTGCAAAGAGAACTGGAATAATTCTTTTTCATGTCCATGGGAAGATAAAAGATAATTAATTAATGAAAGGGTAAGAAAGATTAAGGTTAGATGTTTTAATTTTTTTTCAAAAGACTTAAGTAGGTAATCACTGAATTGAATTGCCTCGGTGCAGCTTCCTAACTGTGGAGTGTAGAAGTAGATAAGCAGGTCATAGAAAACATGCAGATAAAAAAAATAATAATGTAAGGAAATATGCTTAAATGATAATGCAACATGTCTTTAAACCCTGTAATTTCATGGTAAATGAAGACTAGGTATGTCAGTCCTTTAGCCTTAAATAATATAAAAGTTTTCAATTATCTTCCTCTCACACTTGTGTCAAGGGTATAGAAACCTGCAGCTTTTTTTCTTTCCCTCTGTAGCTGCTTGCAACCTTCTCTGGCTGTTCCTGTACTCTCGATCTCCTGTATTCCTTGTCTGTGGCAAGGTTGCAGTCAGAATACTTCAGTCTTGCTCATGCTTTCATCTTGGGATTTAGGCATTAGAAAGTCTACCCCGTGCTATCACAGCAGAAGGATGTGGAGGATCCCAGCTGAAGAAGGTAAGGTTGTTAGGTCTTTTTGTTTTGCTTTCATTTGCTTTTTCCCAGTGACCATTTTATTTTCTCCTTGGTCATGAAGTTAGGATGAACATTCGTATATGGTGGTCATTTATTTGGTTCACTCAACTCTTTTCTTCACACCCTATTAAGTGTTTCTGTGACACATTTTAAAGATTTTTTTGTGGTCTTTAAACACCAATATTTTTCTTATCTAGAAACAATTCTCTGCCAGTAATAGTGTCCATCCTACTGATTTGGCAAATTCAGTTGGAATGTGCAGAAGACAAGTGAGTTTCTAAAGCAGAAGATGGTGTTTGTCAAGAGGTATATAGTATTGTCAGTTCAGATGATCTAATTTACCTCCTGCTTTTCAAGGAATCCAGTTCTACTGACCAGACTAATGTTCAGCTATTTTTCAATTGACATAGATATTGCTGCATTTGCTCTCCTAATTCAGTACTGCTTTGGACTGTACTCTGGAGCTATATACCAAAAACACATGAATCTTCATAAGATCTGTAGACCATTAAAGTTTCAATATATTTGCAATAGGAAACAAACATTACTCTTTCTAAGGATCTGATGGCTCTTATTTACCAGTTACACCATCTGTTGTCTTTACGTAACAAAGACTCCAATTCTTTCACTGGAAGATACTGAATCATACCTTATTGTGCAAATATTTCTGCTGATTTTCTCACAATTCCTTTGGTTTGCAAAATTCACAGAAGCTGAGATTCTCTTATGCCCTCTTGTCTTCCCCTACTTTTACAAAACTTGATTCAGTTTGGCCACTTCAACCCATTAACTACTAAATGAATAATGAGCAAAATACTGTCTTTAATATCTATTTGCTGCAAAATGAGGCTTTAAAAAGGATGTTTACTTTCTTGCAGACCTGGGGACTTTTTAGTCCTGAGATGAAGATAATCATGAGCAAGCATCATGATTACTGAGGATCTGTGCTCATATTAACGTATGTTGATGCTAGGGGCACTTGATTACACACTCTCTATAGATTCTCAAAAATATTTTCCCTCTAAATTTAACTTACATGCAACTAAGTTCAAAAAATAGATTAAAAATTTAATGATTTTATCCCAGTTTGGGGTTTTGTTTGTTTGTTATTTTTAGAAATTAGTTAGGAAATGGAGTTGCTGGCATTTTGATTAGCTGGGAAAGCATTAGACTTACATTCCCTCCTTTTATATTTCATGGAGAGCACTACCACCAAGTCTTGATTTTATCTTGCCAGTCATCCATCCTTATTTAGAACAGTAGCATTTATATTCCAGGCAGTGTGTGGGACGTGTCACTATTTGTAAACCATTCTAATTAACTTATTCTCCAGCTTAAGTATCATAGTAGGTAAACAAAAACTAATTATCATTTGGTTGTAACAGAATTAATCTCACTCCTTTCATTGACTCCTCATCACTCCTTCATTGCTCTGAAGGAAGAGCATTTGGTTTTCTTTCAGACTGCAAAGATATTCCAGTAAAGATCAATCTCCTGAATATTTTTTTTTTTAAATATATGATTAAACACCTTGGTAAATGCATAATTCTATGGAAAGACTAACAAAGCATTTTATTGCTTCAAACTTCAGCTTCTTTTCTCCCAAGAGATGTGCAACTTCTTTACAGTTAAAGAAAACGTGTCATAATTAAGATATAATTGTGAGCTTTAATAGCTAAGTTATTTGTACTGTGATTAATAACAGACATCTGCCTGCTTTTTAGGTGACCTCTAAGAGATGCTTTTCTGTGAAGAAATTACAACATACTTGCACACACCATGCTTCAAAAACTAGTATACTGGCTTTGCTTGAGAAACAATATTTCCTGTCTTTCCATGACCTTGCAGAAAAAAGTAAAATCCATTTGTAATTTTGTACTGTAAGTCCTTTCTAGAATGTGAGCATAAGAAGAGTATATGGATTGAAATACAGACTTAGTAATGTTAGTGAAAGGAATCCATATTTCTGCCTAAAACAATTTTTAAAATATTCTTAGGTTTTCCCTTTATTCCTGCCCTGCAAACTGAGAGACCAAGGCAGTTAAAACTGACTTTCCATTTAGGAAGGAGGCATTGGTAGACAGTTTCCTGAATGGCCTTACTAGTAACTTGTACTGTAGACTGAACTGTGACAGCAAAAGCACATCTGCATCTTGTGGTATTTGTCAGCCCTAACATCTGCAGCTCTGGAGGATACTCTAGAGAACTACTGTGGGTCTTTTCTTACCAGTCTTGCACACTGCTGCAAAGCATGGAGAAGTCATAGTTTTCAGAAAGTTATTCTGTTTATGGAATTGTTTTGTTGGATTTTTGTTGGTTTTTTTTTGTTTGGCTTTGGTGTTTTTTATATTTTTTTGTTTGTTTGTTTTGGTTTTTTTGGGCAACATCTCTAAGAGCATCAGCTTCAGCTGTTAACCCAGAACTAAGTCCACAATTAAACTCTGTTCCTAAGTGCCGTATCTATGTGTCTTTAAAATACCTCCAGGAACAGTGACTCAGCCACTTCTGGGGGCAACCTGTTCCTGTTGTGGACAACACTCTCTGTGAAGAAATTTTTTGGTAATATCAAATCTAAACCTCTCCTGGTACAAATTGAGGCTGTTTCCTCTTTCTCTGTTTCTTGCAACTTGGAAGAAGAGACCAACACTCATGAGGCCACAACTTCCTTTCAGGTAGTTGGAGAGAGAGATAAGGTTCCCCCTCAAAAACTGTCAAAAGCTTCACTTTATAGATGAGATTTGTGAAATGTAATTGTACAATATTGCAGATAATTTTTGATTGTTTTACTGGAATTCCTACTAATTTCTCATCCATAAAAGAGGGAATTAATGTTACACAATTTATTTACGTGCAACAGCAAAAGATCAAAATAACTCTATTTATATTCCTACTTCACTTGAAAGTGTTTCAGTCTTCCCTCTCCCTCCCTGAATCCCGTTCTTGAATTATGCAAGTCCTTGAATGCAATAGTGCCTGACATCTGTATGTTTTATACAGAGGAGTGTATGTAGCATATTCATTGGTTCACTTCAAATGTTCCAGTTTTTTATTCGCTGTTATTTTTTTCTTACCTCCAGTATATGTATACCTGTGTTCTTGTTCTGCATATAACACTCAAACCATGTCCCTGCAATCTGACTGGCAACTGTTGCATCTCATTCTCTTGACTGTTGTCCAAGTTATCAGAATAATTTACATGTGGGAAAGGTTTTCTTTGTTTTGCTTTGGTGAATTTTATTTTGTGTTTTTCTCGCCTCTGCTCTCCTTCCTTTCTTTCCCCCCCCACCCTCCACTAGGCTTTAAGTTGTACTGTAAATATGCCTGCAAGGGTAAAAATCAATTTGTGACGTTTCAGAAGTGTGTGGTCAGAATAGTTGTACCATGAAAAGGCTTGTAATTACGAAGGAAAAGTTTAGGAGGAAAGAAGAATCGTGTTCATTGTGAACTGGATGATTGAAACATATGAGTCAAGTATACATATTCATACATAGCAATCAGTGACCAGCAGGGTAGGCATTTAAACCAAGAGCTTCAGTGAATTGGAAGTCTCTCTCCTTTTATTGTTACAAATCATTAAACTGCACACAAAAATTCAAATGCAAATTATATCATTTTTTTGAAACTGATAAATACAAATTATTCATGAGTAATTTGATAAATGGTGAAGAGTTTGCCATTAATGTCTGGATAGCTAGAAAACAATTTTGGAAAAGAAAAACATAACAATAGTACACTTTGTTAAAAATGTTTTTACTTTGTTTCCTTGTGAACGTTAAAAATGCAAAGAAGTAACAATTGCAAGTAAGAAATTATGGCTTGTTAGCACTGCCCTCTGGCTAGGTAAGAAATGCAGAGTATGCCTATGCGGCAATCTGAGCTAGCACCTGACAAGAAGCTCTTATCTCTACAAATAAAACCAGTGGTGACAGTAACCCTTCTTAGACAAAAGCTGCTGCCTTGCTCTACACTTACGAAGTTATTTAATGTGTATCTGACTTGCAACATGGCGTGAAAAGTAGGAAAGTTTAAGTTTGTTTTTAGCCTTTTCGTAAACTATTAGTGACATATTTGAGATTAAGAAGCTTTATCACATCCTTTTCCATCAAGTGACTTTTCAACTGAAGCTCATTTTGTGATGAGATACTAGGTAGCATAGAATTAAATGTAATATTGAGTATGAAATTTTCATCTCAGTGATTCATTTTTCTTAAAACATGAATGAATTCCTTGAATAAGCAGTGTTGTAGCTGTATTTTTTGTGATATCTTGTAAGGATTTTTTTTTTTTTTTTGTATGATAAAAGGTAGTTAAAATAATTGAGTCTTATGAAATAAAATTCTTCATATTAAACTATTAAAGGTAAGATTACTGATGTAAGTTGTCTTTTTATGGTACTTCCATGAGACCACCTCTTGTTCTGTTTGTTTGAAGCAGGAATTAGCACCTATTATTTACTAGCAATTGCAAAAAAAGTTATTTGAACACTAAATCAGCAGGTACCCCTTTCTGCTAGATATCCTAGGTGTTTTTTGAAAAAGATTGTGAACTGACTTTCAATCAGGCGTTTTTATTAGTCTTTTGATGGAACTTTGGAATTTAAGAAATTACTTCCCAGCAAACAATATTTTCAAATAGGTTTCCAAAACTTGCCCAGGCTGAAAAAAGAATTTTAAGAATGGAAACATCTAAGTGGTAGCAATAAAGCTTTTGATGCATGCCACTGTTATCTTGAAATAAAGCCAATGTATAAACATTATTATACTTAACACTACCGTAACAAATAAATTTACTGGGTTTTAGTTCAACTTTCTACTTGAAATTTACTCCCTGTGGCAAAATTAATGATCCATGTTGTTTACTAGAAGAAAATGGTGTACTGATATTCTTCATGTGAAACAGAAGCTGAGGATCAGTAATCCCCAATTCAATTGCACGCTGCCTAGTTTTCGCTGGTAATGATCTAGTAATAATTTCTTAAGATGCTTGTACAGTTTTTAATGCTTCAGTTGAAGGAGAGTATACAGTCCAGTGCTACGTGCATTCTCTCTAAAGCAGTACCAGGAACTATCAAAAGGAACAGGATTTTGCCCTTCTTTAAAGTAAAGATTTGTTATTTTAATCAAAGATGGAAATTGCTAATACTAGAAAATCTTTTTTGTAACTAAAGTACTCTCTTTAATTAAGAGGTGACCAGACTGTGTTGCAGGAGGAACAAAAAATTGATTTAGGGTGAAGGACTTAGGAGCCCTTGGTAGTGAAGATTTTTATGACATGTTACTGTGAGCATGCTGTACTTACGCTCTTATTTGTCTTTATTTTTTAAAATTTGGTTTGGCTTCATATTAAAAAATATGCTTTTATTTCTTCTTACTTTGGATAAACCAGAATGTTTTTAAAGAATTTTTTTAAAAAATAAGACACTGTTAACATGCGGGTGTCCTGAATTTATATCTTCAAACACTTTACAAAGTGTGGTCTGGCTCAAAAGGATTCAAGAGGCAAGCTTAATACTGACTTGTAGTAACACTAAAGGCTTTGTAGCATGCAGTGAAATACTGGGCTAAGTACTTGAACCTCAAAGTCCCAAGAGGAATATCATGCTCATATAAGATAATTGATAAATAAATTTTTTAAAATAGCTGCTAATTTACTAGTCATCCGTCTATATATATTTACTTTTCATGAAGTATATGAATATAAGATTTGAAGAGTGGACTATATCTTAAAGTACAATCCTGTCTTTTTTTTTTTTTTTCCTAAGTGGACCATATTTCTTTTTCCTGACAATCTTCTTTCTTTTGTCCTAGTGCAGTCCAATATAATCATACTCAAAATGCATAAGACCAGAAGAACTGCATCTCTGAATTGAACTTGGGGTTCATTTGCTGATTACTGTCTTCAGCAGTGTTCCACTAAGGACAAGAAAGCTTGTAATTGCAACTAATTGTGATATGGTGAATGAAGCCTGAATTATCAGATGTAACAGCTCTTCTAATCTACTTTGAATTATCTAGAGTACTTTGTCCTTTTTCACTTTCACTTTTTGGTAGCTCTGTGACAATCATGGCTTTATTCTGCCATCCTGTGACAATGTGTAATAAGGTGATCGTACAAGATGGTCATACACAGTTGTGGGAGGAAATAGAAGAATGCAGTCAATTATTCTAAATTTAGCAGCCCTTACTCTCAGAGGATACAGAAGTTCTTGCTCTACCAGGACTTTTACCATTGCTACACCACTTGTGCATCCATTCTATGCATTGGTGGATTTTTTTAAAAGAACAAAAATTATTTTGGAAACCATTATAAGTTATAGTTGGGCTTTGACTCTTCTAACTATCCCCTTGCACAACCTCATGAAATCTTTACACAACCTACTGGCATCCTCATAGTCCCTTCTTCTCTCTGAGGCGAAGTCAGTGCTCAGCCAGAGCGGTGAGGACAGGGAATCCTCCATATCATGCATCCTATTCTTCCATGAGGCTTGTCCCAGGGAAGGTAGTTTGCAGATCCAGACAGAGATCATTCTTGGACTCCTCTACCTACTCACCAGAGCTCTGTCATGCAGCAGAGAAGTTTCACTACCTGAAAGACTCTTCCTTCTTCCCTCTAGAATTTGACAGAAAGAAGAATTGGAGGGAAAGATTCTTATTTTTTTCAGTTAAAGCAGTAGGATTCAAAAAATAATAAGTAGTATTTTAAAGCCAAATTTAATATGTATCACCGTTTCCTTTTGTTTTCAATTGTCCTTCTCTTTCCATGGGGATAGCTTAGGAGACTAGTAAGCAAAATACATTTCTTGTTTGACTGGCTTTGCATTTAGTTAAGCATGGGTTCCATTAATATTCCCAATGGCTGTAATTCCTTGGAAGGGGACATGAGAGAGAAAACCTGTTGATTGGGATAACGCATAGATGTTCCACACTTGAGAACTTCTAGTTTTGGCCCAACTAAACTAATGATTTCGTTTCTCACACAGATGTCATGAGGAGGGGAGCTCAGAACACCTAGTTCACTGGAAGTTCAGTTTTGAGCAGGACTTGCAGTATGTTACAATACTGCATATAATAAGAAGTTAGTACTACTTTATCAGTTAGCCACTTTTCTCTCCTGGAGCTCCTAAAAGGTTTTGTGGATTATTTAATGTAAGCCGTACATTTGTCAGCCATCATATTCCAGGAGTCTCTTGGAAAAGCATATGCCTGTGACAGGTTCAGATTTTTTAAATCATATTATTCAGTTGTAATTAACCTGGAAAAGGCTGATAGAAGAGACATAAATGAGTATAATCTCTACCCCATGCTTAAAATTTATGGAAACAGCAAATATGTCCTTATAATATGTCACATCAATAATTATTGTAGTCCTCAATATAGTCAGTTGTGGTTGGAAGTTATGATAGGGTCTTCTAAAGAGTTATACACCCAAATTTCATTGGTATAGTTTTTGAGTCCTTGGATATTGGAAAAATTTTTATAAGTCTGAGATTCAAAGATTTTGACTGCACTAGGATTTAGTAGAAACAGGTAGTTTTCTGTCATCAATATCGAGTGTTTACCTACATTAGAAATTCCAATTTCAATAATCAAACTCTTAGCTACCTGTAACCACCTAAGTAAGCTATGACCATAGAACATGGTTTAATCTCATTTTAAGGGAAAAGTTCCCCATTGTCAGGCTTATCTTTGCTTTTTAGCTACTGTAATATTAATAATTTCAGGTTTTGAGTAATCAAAAATGACTGGGCTGAATAAATTGCTTTCTTAATTGGCTAATTAAAGAGTTCTGACTGAACGAAGTTTAAATATTGAAATTTACAGTTTTGAGATATAAGAAGCAAATATTTTTTGTTGCTATGTTTAGTACTTCATTAAATAGGATCATTACTTAAGTTTGATTTTTGAGGCAACCACGACCTCATCAAGACACAAATGATACTAGAAACTTGGTGCAGTGAAAGAAGTTATTCCCAGTTGAATTATAGAGTCAATGGAGTATGAAAATTATGACATTTAATATCTTAAATGAAAGCTGCTTTAAGGAATGTGTCACCACTTTAAACTGGTATCTCATAATTTGATCTCACCTGGTTAATCCAATATCACAGTATAGCTGCCAACTCTTCAAACTCCAAGTTCCTGGTACTGCTATCAGATTAGAAAGAGAAAGATGATAGGACAATATGCAACAATAAATGTGATATTTACAGACATTTCTAATCAGGATATTTTTATGAGCTGTAATATTTATGCAGTTTAAAAAGTCATTCATTTAAGCGTATTGCAATATGATTACTTCAGTTAGAGAAATTAGCCTATTTGCATAGCTTTTCCATTTCTCTGATACTGATGAAATATAAAAGAAGGTGAAATCTTCATGATTCTGTATCCAAATAAATTGTCTTTTTGTAGTAAATATATGGTGGGGATTTTCTGAGGATTGCTAAACCCACACGAAAAATTTAGAAATCGAAATTATGTCACAGTTTTGGAACTCAATTCTATAATCTATCTAGACCTTGAAGGGGGCAGTATTTTTTTCTATGTAGAATGTTCCATTACTTTGCAGAGTAGATTAGTCTTGTTCTACCAGACATTAAACCTGACATGTTTTGAAGGACTGTGTCCTGCCCTCGGGTCTCAACAACCCCAGGTAGATCTGCAGGCTGGGGGCAGACTGATTGGAAAGCTACCCAGTGGAAGAGGACATGGGGGTGCTGAATGTGAGCCAGTTGTGCCCAGGTGGCCAAGAGGGCCAAAACATCCTGGTCAGTGTGGCCAGGAGGATGAGGGTCGTGATTGTCCCTCTGTACTCAGCACTGGTGAAGCTGCATCTTGAATTCAGTCTTGGGCAACCCCCTTCAAGAAAGACATTGAGGTGCTGGAGCCTGTCCAGAGAAGGCCAACAAAGCTGAAGGGTCTGGAGCACAAGCCCTCTGAAGAGTGGCTGAGGGAGCTGGACCAGTGTAGCCTGGAAAAGAGGAGGCTCAGGGGAGACCTTTTTGCTCTCTCCAAGTACCTGAAAGGAGGTTGTAGAGACTCGTGGGTCAGTCTCTTCTCCAGAGAAGAAAGTTACAGGACCAGAGGAAATGACTCGAAGTTGTGCCAGGGGAGGTTTATATTAAGTATTAGGAAAATTTTCTTCACTGAGATTATTGTCAAGCCTTGATACTAGCTGCTTAGAAAAGTGGTGGAATCACTGTGCCTGGAAGCGTATGTGGATATGACCCCTGGGGGCATGATTTAGGGGTGAAAATGGAAGTGATAGCTTGGTAGTTGGACTCAAGGATCTTAGAACCCCTGAGGGTTCTGTGATTCTTTATACTTCCTTTGTTTACCGCAAGAGCACATTACTTATTGGGGGCAAAATTATTTTTAAGCCAGGTTTCTTGTGGCCGGTGTCTATGCACCGAGACAGTGTTCCAGATATTTATTAATAAAAGCTAGTTGCTTGCAAGCCCCTTTACATTCACAAACAGACAAGGCAAGCATGTATATTGTGAGATCATGGAGCCTGATTAGCTTTGCATTTTTGACTGATGTGAATATGTACTTGGACATTTAAGTGTGGCAGGGTAAATTTTAGCATCACATTTACCATAAAAAAAAAAAAATAGCATAAGCATTATTTCAAAATTAGGGGAAAATAGTAAATGCATGCATTAAAAATATCTCTCTTTCTCTGATTCCCTGTGCTAGAATTAGAAGATAAGACCTCACACAGGGATGCTAAGAGCTCTAGCATATCTGTATAAGAATATATAATGGTAATTGTGTGCAATTCTGCAATTTCATAAATGTACAATTTTTTTTTGAATGCTTCCTTGAGTATATGTCTTCCTACCAAACAAATGGAACATGCTTTATCTCAGAGAAAAAGAGAATTATATGTATGGCAATGGAGCATAAAAGTAACATGTCGTCATGTTTGATTTGCTTGTAACATTTATTGTATTCCCTACTTTATTATGTCCTGAATTGCTAAGATTTTCTCTTCTTTGACTTGTTACTTATATGCTTCTTTTCAATCAAAACAGTAAATACATGAATCAAAGTTTTAGGGAAAAATTACAGAAGCAGCACAGGTTACAGGAGTTGAAATGTCTAAAATCCAAGGTATTGTCCTAAAAATCCTCAGGTTTAGTACAAAGAAAGGTTAACTCTAAGAGGTAATTCTACAAAGGCATGTTTTTTCCAACTACACATGTTGTTTCAAATTGCAGTCCAATTCAGAACTTCTCACAACTAGCTTTTAAAACTGTTTTTAAGCAGTATTTCACGGTTCATATTTTCTAATGCAATTAAGCTCAACATGCTTATTTATCTTCCACGTGAAAAACAAAGCCATCATCTACTCTAATTGGGGCAGGTGGAATCTGATGCAGACACTCAGATTGGTTTTGGTCTGACGGAAGGACGCCTTAAAAGTTTTGTTTCCTTGCATAGTTACTTCACCCAAAGAAGTTAAGTTAGATTTAGATGATTCATGCTGTATTCTGAATCTAGCTGAAACCAATGCAATTTTAGAAGCTTGCTTATATCTAATGGGTATATCTAATTTATAGGCAGAAAAATCAGTGTAGTCTGTTGGGAGGAGGGGAATAAGGATTGGGGAACACAGTAACTTGCATGTCCAACTAAATATCAATATAAAGCTGAGAGCTTTGTTATGGGAGATCTACCTAGCAAAGAGACAAGTTGGAGTAGAAAAAGATAAAGCAGCAGGTCTAGAGGAACACTGGTTGTGCTACTGTCAATTAGTATGAATATCAATGCACCAAGTAATGTTTTTGATCACTACAAAGGCATTTTTTTTAAAAAAAAAAGACTTTTAACTTTAAATTTTAGTCTAGCAGACCTTTATTACAATCCCCTCATATTAATGAACCACATGTGCTTAGCTCTGAAATTTTTATCATCTTTCCAACTATTAATATTCATCTTGCTGGGGTTTATGGTTGTAGACCA
The DNA here is from genome assembly GCA_035048155.1 of Cinnycerthia olivascens. Taxonomy (NCBI): domain Eukaryota; kingdom Metazoa; phylum Chordata; class Aves; order Passeriformes; family Certhiidae; genus Cinnycerthia; species Cinnycerthia olivascens. The sequence goes on from JAWWMU010000106.1 coordinate 74,209,484, forward strand.
CATTGTTATTAATAAAACATCAATTGCAGAGTTGATCAGCAGGCACATTCTGTAGAGGAGCAGGCTATCCTACTGTATGAGGGAAGGGAGTGGTCCTGACCTAGGGAAACTTCAGGCTGTGCTGAGACCTGCAGGGAAGTGGCAGCTCTCATGTGCACAGCTGATGAGGTGTGTGTGGGGCCAGGAGGAATGGAGTCACCCCCCATGCCCACAGAGAGCAGCCCTGGGGAGAACAAGCGACCGGGAGAAGAGTGAGCAAACAGGACCTGGCATGTCAGCCAGAGCACGGTGAGGCAGTTTGCACAGGAGGACGTGCAGAGGGGAGGGTGCTTCTTTGAAGCAAAGGCATTCTGCTGGCCAAGAGGAGAGACTTGCCCCAGTATCTGTTGGAGGTGCCTGGAATACATTAACAATAGCTTCATTCTCCATGTGATAGAGATGCTTTGCTGGACCCTGTTGGAACGAGTTGCCTAGGGAAGTTGTGGATGCCACATTCCTGGTGGTGTTCAAAGCCAGGTTGGATGGGATTTCATGCAACCTGGTCTAGTGGAAGGTGTCCCTGGCAGAGGCTTATGACTAGGTGATATTTGAGTTCTCTTCCAAATCAAAAAATTATATGCTTCAATGATTAAAAGATTGCTAAGGCAAGAATCAGGATTTTTTTAATAACTGTGAATTGCTATAAATAAAACCGTGGAGTTTGTTCCTGGGTGATGAAGGAAAGATTGGAAAACATTTTTAGTTTGATAGTCATGAAGGCAGAAACTAACCACCTTTTAGTTCTTCCTCTCCTCAGCTCTTCGTTCTTTGAAAATTTTGTTTAACAGGAAAAAATGGGTTTTTTTATGCTGTGACTTCAAACCACAACAAGCTATATAGAAGGGTTTTCTGGGTGACTTTATTTTCTTGATAACAAAGATTTTTCAACTTCTATTCATGCATAATTTAAGGATTTCAGGCAAACAATTCAGTGTTTCTTTGATGAAAAGAATAAAGCTAAATGCAAAGGTCTTCTAAATTTCATTTCCAGTATCTCTCAAACACTTACAAATCCATGGAAAATTTTGAAGTTGTCCTTATTTTGTATTTCCAAGAAATATGTTAAATATGGAGCATATGTACATCCTGCCACAATTATCTTATTATTCAAATCAACAATTGTGGGAGGGGAAAGGAATAGTTTTTAACTCACACATGGAAGTTATGACCAAGGTCTTAGAACAGGATCCAGATATTGACTTGCATCTAGTTTTGCTTTGGCGTGGTCCCATTAATTTTATTATAATGGTGATAATTATTAAAATAATATATAACTTAACCTTCCGTTTGATCAGGGGAGTATAACCTGACAGCATTTCATAACACTTTCTCTGCATTATCAGCCACCTACAGATTTTTAAGTACTTACTGACATAGTAAGTATATTAACAGCTTTTTGTTTTAGTTAACCTCTAACGGCTCACCCATTAGTACACGTAAAGCACAATCACAATTTAAGAGGCAACTGACATCCCATAACTGCACACCTAATCAATATAAAAGCAGCTGAGACATCATGGCTCTGGCACTGTAATAAACTCCACCCTTTAATTGTACAGGTCTCCCATAAACAATGTCAAATTTTCACTTCTAATCAAAAGCAAACATTGTGACCCAATCATATACATCTATGTATATGATGGGTACATATATATATGATGTATACATCATATACATATACATATACATTTCTTTTCTCTAAGAAAATATCTATTTTGAAGTTTTCTTCTGTATGATTCTTCTTGCACAGTTATAAAGATCGCAATGGTAATTAAAAAAATCTCACATAAATAATCCATTCTAGTTTTAGGTCTGCTTATGCATATTAATAAAATTTTTGGATTAAACATTTTTGTTCTTGCAGTCATAAACTGAAAAATTATGAGTTTCTAGTCTAATACTAAGATGTGAAAAATAAGAAACCTGATAAAATATAATCAAGACATTGTTTTTATGAGAAAGGCATGACTTGTTTATCTTTTAATCTGTCATCACCTTCTTACAGATATTATTCTATCTGAGTATTATTTTTTTCTCTGACTTTGGTTGAAGCGAAGCTTTTGGACATCTTTTTGTTGCTGTGACTTTCAATCATAAACACTTCAAGGTGTTTGTAGGGTCTAAATGAGACTTTGATATACTTTCTTCTTGTATTGCAACATTGCTGTGATATCTGTTTTCAGGAATGGTAGAAAGGCCTGTTTTTAAAAGAAGTTTCTGAATGTTTATTGCTTTTGCTATAAATGACTACTTAAATCTAAGTGTGATGCTATGTCCAACAGGGTTTGGAAGCATCACAGTAAACATGACCTCTGTATTTACATAGAACCAGAGGCTGGCCCATCAGGTACCTCAATTTCTTTAAATGTTGCTTAGCAGAGCAAATGCTTTACCTTAAGGAGCTGCATAAACAAGGCTTGATATATGGGCTGGAATGCTTCCTAGTGTTTAGACAGAATTATGAGGGTTAAACCTAGAGTACATATATTTACCCTGTAAATACTCAGGAATGGAGATTAAAAATAAAAACCTAACTTCCATTTAATTTCAGTAGTGCTTGGACTTGAGAGTGCCATAATGACCGGAGCTTTGTAAAACCATCTGCATTTAAAAATGGATCATGAAGTTAGCTGCGAATTCCCCCAATGCACAGAATTACTTGTTTAGATAAAATTCTGTGGACTGCAGGATTGAATAAAAGAATGTCCTCTTTCATAAGAGAAAGATGAAAAAGAGAGACGAAGGTAAGCCATGGGAATGTTTTCTTCCACTTGAGTATAATTAATGAAGGTGAACAAAATTAATAAAGATTAATATCCTTAAGCTTGAAAAATTGATTTTGATGTCAGAGACTACGGATGTGTTCACTCATCAAAGTTTAGCAATCTAAATTCAGGAACTTAAAGTAAGATACCTATGCCCTTTCTAAAATGAATAACTAAAGAATAGCCTTTGAAATGGTTGAATGATTTGAAAAAGAAATCTCACAGAGGCAAGGCACCCGTGTAACATTATGAAGGAGTTTAAATTATTTTGTGCTCTTATTTCAAGTGGTTAAAGCTGACTGTGTGTGTATCCTTTCTTTCCAATATGTGTTACATTCTGATCTCATACTCTGTATTTTGGTCATATAACTTGAACTGTGACTGTAATGAAATGATTCATCCCCTGAGGAAAACATAAGACCTTTATCTTGTCTATAGACATTAATCTTTGCTGTGTTATGCATGGTCACACTTACTTCAAAGTGCACTCTGTTAGTGTACATCATTCAAAGCACTGCAAGGAATTAAGGGTCCTCTTAAGCAAAGCACTTAATTCCTCCACTTACAGCTAGGATAGTCCAAAAGAACAAATAAGATCATCTGCCGCCTTGAACTGAGGGTAATAAGAGTCTTGGTTACTTGGAAGTTACTTTAGAATTTTAAAACTTGTTTGTTTCTCTATTGTTTGAACGTTGGAAGATGATTTGATGTAGATTCTAAGTCAGCTGAGTATTGAACGATCTATAAAGCAAGACACTTCAGATTTGCTTATGAGAGAATTAAAAGTCATGGAAAGAGAATAATTTTAATTTTTATTCTTATTATCTAAATATTTCCTGAATCCCATATACAGAATGATAATAGTAATACTTAAAGGTTCATATGAAGGTTGCTGTGAATAATTCATCTCCTCTGGGAATAAATATTTAGAAAAGTTATATTAACATGTGAACAAGATTTCATATGGAAATGGGTATGTTTGGGATTTTCTTCATTTGGACATTTGACTTTGCAAAACCAAAGTCCTTTAATACCTCATTTTGGACAAACGATTTCTTCACAATACACAATAAAATAGGATAACCATATTTAAAGTACTAGGAAAGACAGCTTCTCTATAAAACATGGAAGGAGAAATATTATTCAGCTAGGCGGTGTATCTTTATTCTTTCAAGTAGCTGGTTTAAAAAAAAATAGGTTTTTTGAAAATTGCTAGTTTTATTCTCACACTATTACATCTAAATATATCTTGAATAAATAACTTGACCTCCAAGTGCTGAAGTATTTAGATGTGTGCAAGTAACCTAGAAATATTTTAAGAAATATTTGTCTCCAAACATTTGGAAAAATGTGTATTTGAAAGTAAAAAACAAATGATATTACATAAAAAAATGAATATCTCAAACTCTGCTTCTATATATTACTGTAATATTTTTCACATGTAAATATAAAAAGCTCTTATGGACCATGTTTGTATTACAGAATATCTAAAGAAAGATTTTTTGCTTTTAATAACAATGTAGAACTTGTAAGTACTGTTCTGATTTTGTAGAGAAAAACTCTGGAATATACTCCAGTAGATATATAAATATAATGTAGGAATTTTAGTGTTATGGTTAGGTTTAAATTTATAAGTTTTTTTTTCCTCTCAGATGTAATTGTCTGAAAAAGCTCTAATTCATAAAATTATTATAAGACTAAGCCTTTTTTTTTTTTTTTTTTTTTTTTTTTTTTTTTAAGGAGAATGAGAATAGTAGGGCTATATAAAGATTCAGGTCCAAGGACTAGTTTGAGTAGAAACAACCCACCTTTCACTATCTTACCCTACCTGGCATCTGAGCTAAGAGGATTAGCTCATAGAAAGCTGAATAGCCTAAGCTGATTAATACATTTTTGTAAACCTTTGTCTCCAATTTGTGTTGATCTAATCATGAAAATACAATCTGTAGCCTTTATCAACATATTTCCCTTCTCTAATTCCTAGTTTGGACTTGTTATCTGAATACTAACACTAAACAACATATCAGCAGGGGAATTTGGGACTATCAATCCCCAGGATTATGCTCTTTGCAACACAATTTCCCGGTCTCTCAGTGACGTAACCAGGCACTGTCCTACTTGGAATAAAACTGCACAACTTTAGCACTTAAGGATAGTAAAATGGTAAAACATCCTTATGGATAGAGAGCCCAGCAAAAATTGTATGAAACAGGTTTATTTATCCCTCTCTAATTTTGACTTTTTCTTTGGCAATGGGGAAAAATATAACTCCTAACTTTTAAACAGCAGTAAAATTAGCTTGTGTTTTGGGCCGTAGATATGCTGTGCATCAGCCAGCTAGTTGGTTTTTGGTTTTGTTGGGGGTTTTTTAAGCCTGATAAAATTGCTTTAGTGCTGGCTTAGAGATCAGACAAAAGAGATAGTACTCTCACTTCATGTTCCAAGACCTCACATGTTCAATCAAATTTTTCTTTCAGTTTATAGAAGCCTTTGGAATAGGGCTCTCTGTGCATCTGTAATGCCGTACACATTCCATGTTGCAGGGTAGACTAGGCAGAAACCAAGTCATTCAGTTATTACTCAAGGCGATAGAGAATCACAGAATTGCAGAATCAATTAGGCTGGAAAGGACCTCTGAGAT
>JAWWMU010000106.1:74215234-74229435 GCA_035048155.1 Cinnycerthia olivascens
GCTTAGTAAAATAAATAAACCCTCATTTTTTTTTTTTTAATGATAATTAGTCCTCTGACATCGCATGGAACCAAAGCTGAGGAAGTTGAAACAGTCATCAACAAGAAGTATTTAATTTACAAACCAGTGTATTGAATAATATCAGTTTTAAAACACAAAGTAAAAGAGAATTATTAATATATAATTAATTAGCTTTGTATTAAAAAAGTAATCATACAGAGAAAGCATGAAAGGAACTAAATACATGATAACATACCATCACATTACTTTAATGATCATTGAACAGCTGCTTCATTTTTTCCTTTATTTTTTTTCTCCAACAGTAAACTGAAAATTAGGGATGTTTGCCTACACGTTATGTTTTCCTTTCTGTTTGTGGAATCTCTTCTAATTAAAAAGAAAAATAAATATTAAACACTGGCTGGTGAGTAACCTGGTATCCATAGGAAAGGGCTAAAGGTATTTTTCAAAAGCTCCCTTGGCTCAAGAGCAAATGTGAATAAAAGTTGCTGTTATTGAAACATGTAAAAAATATTATTGCTATGAAATCTGCTATATAACTAACAAGCAATAATCTGCAAGGGTGTTAAATTGTTTTTTGATAATTTATGCTGATGCGTATTTTGCAACTATTTATGGAGAGATCTCATGATGGTATTAAAAGATGTGAGATAAGTATTATCTATATTTTCCATGTCAGAATGAAATTCTATTATAAAAATTCCAGTAAACGCAAATTATCCTTTTCTATTTTCAAAGCAAATTAAAGTTTGATATATTTAAGAAATGTAGTGCCTTCAAAATGTGAAGGAAGAAATCTCATTATCATGCTTGTCATGTAATCATTCTTTTTCATGTTTTGGTAAGCGCATTACTGAAAATGCTTAATAAAAAAAATCCAAACAAGATGACAAGTACTGCAAGCTGTTATATTTTGTTCTATTACTATAGAAAGCTGCTGTGCCACTTTAATATGGCTCGGTGGTTGTAAGGTACAGAATGGTTGCGGAAATGAATAGGTCCTTATATGAATGCAGTGAAAACCAAATGCCTCTCCTTTACTCAGCTCTGAAACTATCCTACAAAATTACTTTAAATATTTGGATGGCTTTGTCAACATTTAATGAATTCTGGCCACCATAAATCTCAGACGTCCTTCCTGAGTAAAACCCAAAATTATCAGAGTTTCATAGCCTAAGCTGCCCTTGCCATATGGCGAGTGCAAATGTTTCTAAAGCAGCAAATGTTCTGTCAAGAGTTCCCAGTGATGTTTAGATTGGATTGCTCTATTATCTGAACAAGTCTGCCAAAAGAAAGCACCTGCACAATGAAAAGTGTGCAGAAGCTGCCAGCCTTTAGCAAGGGAAGGAAAGTGAAGCATGTAGTGACAAGTTACCTGTCATCAGAAGATATGCTGCATAAGTTATAATAGATTCTACAGCACACCTGATCTCACAAAATATTTCTCACAAAAGAAGAAAGGTGGGGAGCATGTGTGTGTGAAAGAACTAACCTAGCTCCAGTAAACTTCTGCCTCCAAAGGTGCCAAGTCATAGCTTAATGTGCTGTAACAGCTTACAAAACAATGAACTCCTCAGTGGCTTCTTAGCCAGACCTTTCCAGAGAGGTTATCAAACAATAACTCCAGAGAGAGTAGATATGTTCCTTTTCCATATTCAGTTTTGCTTCTAAGTTCTAAGGTGCCAATGTCATATGCAGATTTTTATTCTCTTGGACAGTCTGGCCTGGAGCATATTATTCACTTGATATAATTGATAGCTGAATATGTAAATGCATTAAAGAACTGACAGAAGTAAAATTATTTCTTCTCTTCTGAGGAGGAATACTTAAAGAGATCCCTTTGCTGTAGTCCACCCTTCTGGACTATATATCCTCTTTGGGTAGATTAAAGTTATATTTTTGCATCAAAAAAATGTTTCACAGGAACATGTGACAACTATTATCTGTTATGTATGTGGGTTTACAGGTCATTACCATTTCTGTCTCTGAGAAGGATATGTAGCTGTACTGCACCTGTTGTTCTCAAGAAACAATAAAATTTAATCTTTCCTGGAAGCTAGAAGCATGTGAAGTGTTACCAGGACATGATCTCTGAGCAAATTTCTTGACTTGACCTTAGTACTATAAATTTTGCTGTATGCTCTGTTATGGAAGTGAGGGAAGGGAAATGATGCAGAGAGGGAATTGTGGATCAGATCAAGGGAACAGAAATAGACCCTGTCAGAAGGAAGTGGTGGGAATAGGGTGGGGATTGGAAGAGTAAGGTAGATTAGAGTGGGAGTACAGTGAAAATCCGTGGGGTGGGGGTGAGGTGGAAATGGGGGAAGATGGATGGTATTAACAGTTTTATGAAGACCTTTTGGGATAGATTTTTTATTTTATCTGCACTGTAGAAATGGATCAATTCATCTGTAAATGGAATTTAAAATTCCATTTTAAGGTGAATAAAATTTAATTGTCCTTCCAGGCATACCTTTGCATATTGTAGTTTTAAATTTTTCCCACAGTAAAATTTCATCAAAAATAAAAGGGAGAACTGGAGTATAATAAAAGTGAGTTGCTTCAGTAAAACATTATCTCAGTATATCTGATCTTCTGCCTCTCACATGGTCAATGCAGCTGTTACACAGACATGGCATCAAATGTCAGTTGTGCACCGTCCAGCTTCTAACTGCATCAATGTTTTGAAAGACTTATATTGTAGATCATGCTGTAACAAACCTTATAGAACATAGCATCAGTCTTGGGACTTTCAATGTTCTAGTCCTCAGTAAAACGTTCTGTTAAATAAGCTAGTTCAAAATTCCTGGAGGATAGGTCTTACTCTTCAAAACTCCAACTTGGAATAAAAGCAGATATGAAAAAAAAAAAAAATCATGTTGTCTTTGGAGATCTGTCTGATAGAGGCAGAATGATCTCTGCTATCAGGATTTCCATAATTCATGGAGCGCTAAAGTGAAATTTTCACTTTCTCAAAGTATGCTTTGGGTATTTAAAGGCAATCTATTTTGACTTTATTCTACTCTGTGCATTCCTTCATAATTCACCTGAGTATGAAGTTGAAAAAACAGGAGAAAAAGCATAATGCTGCTTGCAAACCCTTTTTTGACATTCTCTCACCTTATCATCATGTTTGCCTGATAATTTTCTTCTTTTCTCTGTTAGTGTACTATTATCCAAACCAAATCACAATCTATCGTGGCCCTAATGCAAGGTTGTTTATTCTCACATCAATGGTATATCCTGTACAATATAATTATTTTCTGTAAGCTTTTCTGCATCTTTAAAATTGTTTTTCTCCATGGATGCTGAGTATCATTTAGGGTTTTCAGAGTGCTTAAGGCATGTCAAAACCCTGGACACAAAAGATTTCAGGCTTTCTGTGCTGACAGTGACTGATCTTCAAAAATACACTGCATTTGACCTGAGGCCAAGGAAAAAGATTCCAAAATTGAGTGACAGCACTGAAATTATGAGTGTGTAGTTAAATAGAAGTGTGTTATATAACAAAGTGAAGAATTTAGAATTTAAAATTTTAAAATATAGTAATATACCTGTAACAAGATAGAAACTTTAAAACATAAGTTAATAATCCTTCTTCTTCTTCTTCATAAGTTTAAGTAATTTTGTGTAATTGATTGAAAAAGCCCACAGAGCGAAACATAGGTAGTTTATGAAGTTAAAAGTAAAAATAAATTAGTTAGCATCTCATAATTAAATAGTTTAAGCTTAAAAATATATTGAAAACTAAACCCTAGGCACCATTTCTACTCTGTTAATGTAGTATGTATAAGCACTCCCAGTCAACGAAGCTGTAACATAGATAAAAAATAATAAAATCTAAGTCCAAACAAAATTCCGTCTCTCATACTTTTAATCCTACTCCTAAGAAAAGAACCAAATAAAACCAGAGTACACACAAAGGCAGTAGAAATTATTATTATTTGGGTCTTAACCCTCTTTAATACTGTAATTCATGACTGTTTTCTTCCTTCTTTTTGTTATTACCCTACTTAAAGTGAGACGTTTTGTAAAATAAAAAGGCTCAGAAATAGAGGAAAAAGAGTTCTGTGGCTACAATGTCTTGAATGTTTCAAACATGCAAGCAGATCTTTAGCGACTATCTCTGAAGACTGCACAGAGTACCTCTTAGTTGTCACTGCATACATAATTCAATAATAATGATATGAATGATACAAATACAATTGGTAGGAATACTTATTAAAAAAAAAACCCTACTAAGATTATTGCTTTTTCTGAAACATCAACTTGAAAAGCAGAAAATTTTCACTGATTAAAAGAAATGCATTATATCACCTTTTAAAATCTGCTGTCCTTTAACTTTCAGGCATTTCCTAGAAGTTTTTCTTTAGTTGCATATGTTTGGGGGCAGTGGAGAGAATGTATGCACCATGATCTCATAGGTAACATGCATACCTGCATTATAAAAAAGAAAATACCTCAGACAAGGTAAATTAATTAATTTATTTATATGGTAGTCTTGACATTTTCCATGAAGCAACAGAAGTTAGCAATGGGTTTAATAAAAGTGTTTGGTTTTTTGTTGTTGTTGTTTTGTTTTTTGGGTTTTTTTTGTTTTTTTGTTTTTTTATGAATGTCCAGAGCTGAAAAATATCCTGTTTTGCTTCTATAGAGATATTAAATGTAATGACATGGAATTAATAATAAAACCAGTCTAGGTACAGAGGACTGTAACTCCTATAAGTCACTGCACTACAGGCATTTCTCGACATATGTAAGAGAAACATGCTTAAACCAGGTATTTTACAAATCAAAAGAAACAGTCATAACTGTTTCCATCAGGTCCACAAAACTGGTACATCTGAATGACAAGCATTGTATCCTAGTCATGCCAAAATAAGGAAGAAGTCACCTGGTGAATGGCCATTTCATTGCTAGACTTAGATACATTCACCAAGCAGCAGGTTTGTATTTGATCCATTAAGTAAAAAAAAAAAAAAAAAAAAAGTGATTTTTTTCTAAAAATTACAGGCAACTTGCTACGTTTGTTTTTGTGAGAACAATATGCAGAACAAGAAAAAGGTTATTTCATTCTCTGGCTCTTTAATTCAATTATATCCTAAAACTCATTGTGTGCTTCAAAAATAAATTGACTCGAGATGTTATTCCGCTCTCCATCTGCTGCATTTCTTTAAATATATTACTTCCACTCCTAGATCAGTTTAAGTGATTATTTTCCTATCAAACCCATAGGCATATTTTCTTTTTTTTTTAATGCCTCTGTTCTAGAAATTGCCTCATAAACCATGTGACTCTCTGGTTTATGTTTTTTTCCCTCGCATGGAAAGCAGCCAGTAAAATGCAGCTAATGGCTGTTTTATGTCTCTGCTGCTGTAGACTCTGTTAACAGCATGCTTCGTGTTTTCCATCTGTGATCTGCGTCTCACTCGCAGAAGAGGGGGTGTGATTGCAGAGCAAATGATCAGAGTACACAGTTGCATTGCTGCCCCTTGATGCTGAGAGGCCAAAAAGGCCAGGAGAGGCCACTTGAGATAATCAAATCTTTGGTCAAAATTCAGCTGGTTTCCTCACTCTTGAATATTCCCTTCCAAAGCATTTCTGCTTTAGTTTGATGGGCTGATACAGCTGCTCAAGATTTCCACAGTAGTATCAGCCATGCTAAATAAAAGGTGTAAAATGTGTTTTATAACACAGCATGTTTCCTGTCTGCTCTTTGTGGTATGAGTGCAGCTATAAGATCAGAGAAGGAGTAGAATAAACTGGTGCAGATTTCTCCCAAGTATTAAATGAATCTTGAATTAGTAGCATAGCTAAATATTTGTGGTTAACTAATAAATTGCAATTATACTTGGTTGATAAAAGCTAAAGGCAAAACATGAAGTTTCACTGGTTACCAAATGGGGACTGGTCAGAAAAAGTGTAGCACTTCTCTTAAACATTTCAAATACTCTAAGATATGCTAGCACTGTCCAACTTTGAAATCTCTACATACATTTATATTGAAATTATTATATATGTAAGTCAGCCATCGTTTAATTGGATTAAGGGTAGCCAGTCTGAGACTTTGTCCAGGATGCCAAAGAAGTTGGTATAGTTTCTTTAAATGTATGATTTGAGACTAGGCAAACCAGTCATTCTTGCATTTGTTTTTCTCTTTGTGAGATGTGTGTGGTACTTGTATATGCTAAAGACTTTTTATTATGTGCAATTTGCATTTTTAAAATTGTTTGGCATCCTTAAATGAAGATTTATTAAGAAACATAGAAATTAACAAATCTTCAAGATAGATATATGTGCAGTTGAACAGATGTCTGTCTTGATACCTTTATGCTGCTCTAATACTGCCTTCATAGAGACAAAAATTGAACAGCTGTTGAGTTTTCAAAAGAATACAGTGAAATTGAGCATTCGTGTCATGCTGATCGCAATTCTAATAACAAAAAACCCAACAATTTCAGGCTACTGCTCCAGTATTTAGTACAATTAGTCTTGAGAAGTCCTATGTAACTGGTTTGTCTAACTGTGTTAGCTGAGCTTTTGAGCTTTGAATAACCAATTTAATTCTTATCTCTTTCCCAGTAAAGCCCGTAACTTTTAGAAATCTGTTTCATGTTTTTCACTGCTTGTTGTACATGCACATGCTGGTTTTGTCTAGGGTAGAATTCAATTTCTTCACAGTGGCTGGTATGGGGTTGTGTCTTGGATTTGTGTTGAAAACAGCGTTGATAACACAGGGATGGTTCCATTATAGCTGAGCAGTGTTTGCCCAGAGCCAAAAGCTTTTCTGCTCCTCATCCCAACCCCCACCAGTAAGGAGGCTGGGAGTGTGCATGAAGAAGGTACAGGAGAAGGCTGGGACAGCTGACCCAACCAAACAAAGGGACATTTCATACCATAATGTGTCATGTTTAGCATGAGTATCAGGGGAAGAGGGATGGGAGGGAACACATTTAAAGGAATGATGTTTGTCTTCCCAAGTCATCATTACAGGGGATGGAGCCCTGCTTTCCTAAAGATGGCTGAACATCTGCCTGCTGAACACCATGGGAAGTGGTGAATGATTTCCTTGTTTTGATTTGCTTATATGTGAAGGTTTTACCTTGCCTATTAAACTGTCTTTATCTTAACCCATGAGACTTTTCCTATTTCCTCCCCCGTTCCACAAAGGGAGAATGAATGAGAGGTTCTGTGGGGCTTAGCTCCTTGCTGGAGTTATTATAACAATGTCTTATGAGATTCAGAGGTTTCTAGATGAGTTACAAAGGAGACCAGGACAAAAAGATTCTATCTGGAACACTATTCAAGTTTCTTTACTCTGTGTCTGTATTTTCTAAATCAGAGTGGGAACACCGTAACTGTAACGGGTAGAAATCTAATTTGATTTGAATCATCTCTCTTTCTGCACAAGACTGTATATCCTAAGGGGTGATTCACCTTTTTTTTTTTTTTTTTGGTATCAACCAGACCAATTTTTCTGAGGAAGGCAGATGTTATTGTCCTATTATCTTCTTACTTTGCCTGGGATGTTCTCTATCTCACTGTCACTTAATGAATCCCAAAGCATCCTCCCCAAAAGAGAAAATATTGGGAATTTTCAACCTTTTGTGAAAGAAAAGAAGTTTCCTTGTTCCAACAGTAAGTGAACTTAGAGGCAGCAATATTGTTTTTTTTTTTAATTTATCCTAACAACACTTACTTACTTATCCTAAGGAAAGTGACCTCCAGCACAGAAGGTGAATACTGTAGGTAAGCAATGGAGCTATTAAGAAATGATGTATGATTGTCTTAGATTCCTTTTTCTAAACAGCCATTTGTTTAGTTATTAAACATTTGTAAGCATTGAGCTACAATGTATGAGGAGGTGGAAAGAAACCAGTAGATGTTAGCTGTCAGTGATATATAAGAAGGAATATAGTAACATAGGAAAAATCTTTCTTTAGTGACCAAATGATTCAGTCCTCTAAAATATTAATCTAAGTGCAATGAAGATCTTTCATTATAGTTTTGTTTTATTCTGATCTCTTTTCTACAACTATATTTTTGAGTTTAGTGATGTACCTGTTGTTTCTAATTTTCATAAAATGTGAAAACAAACACATAAACCATTTACTTCTTGATTTACTATACAGGCCACTAACTCAAATAGCTAAGGTAGTTGAGCCAAGATATTTTTAAAGGCATTTCACTCTGTTTAGGCTAACATCTGCCTTCTTCAAGGACTCTACTTCAAATAAAGTCCTAAGGATGTGACTTTTGTTGCAGATAGTAACAACAGATATTTTCTCCTTTGATTTTGAGAAATAACTCTTCTTCTACCTATCCCTCCTTAATAATTGCTTCCAAACTCTTCTCAAACACAATCTCTGAAAATGAGAATATTTCCTTTCTAAAGCTTCACTGCCAAAAATATGATAATTCCCAGTATGTGTAAGAGTAGATCACTTTTTTCTCCAATCAGATGAATGTGAAATACTTAGTAGCTAAAAGTTCTGTGAGTAAGTTATCAATAAATGTTATTAAAAGATTGCATTTTGCTAAGAAAATATCAGTATTTCTAGATGTACTTTTGCTACTGTGGAAACTAGGAATAGCTGATTGAACACAAATACAAAATTACTCCTGTTAACTGCTTCATATTCCATTACAACACATGGAAAATACTAGTTTACGCACTTGTGCTAGCTGTGAGTTTTCACAAATTGCAACATTTAATGACAGAAATCAATAAATAATGAGAAGCTATAGAGAAGTGTAAATAATAAAATATTTTTTCACTGCCAGAAATAAATGAGGACTGAAATACAGTAAATTCTTATAGTATTATTATTGAGGAAAACATGCAAGTCTGTAAGTGAGTCAGCTGATCTGGTGACAGCAATGTGGATGAGAATTTTTAAACTGTATAGTCTCATATGATTTTTACCCAATCTTGTTAATCTTTTCTAGCCAGGAGACATCACAGTGTTATAACAAGAGGTCAGTGGTCTTTTTGTTTCGTGTGTTGGGAAAACTGAGGTACAGAGAATAATAATTGGATGTTCTGAGTACTTGCCATGCCATAGAGGAGTGTCTACCATAGAAGAGTGGAAATACAGCTTGCATTTTGTGAGTTCTCCCTCTTGATTGAAAGGAAGGAAATAGTTGCTATGCTGCAATTTAAGAACTTAATTCATGCTGTTGAGTAAACTTACTGATTCCGCCAAAATTCAGAAATACTTCACATTAGTTGAGGCTGAGTTTCATGCAGTCCAACTACATGTCAGTAATTATGTGATTTGCATTAACTTATCTCCAATTATCCTTGATATTCATTGATCTATTTATACACATATAAAATCCATTATGAGAAGTTGCTATTAGGTCATTAAGGCAAAAGCTTTCATTCTCCAGCTTGACATTTAAAAGCCACAGTTAGGATTTTAATGGCACAGGATGATAGATTTCTATGCCATGAAAAGCTCTGGTATCTGTTATGAGAAATCATGCAGAACCTTATTAGCAGTTTTTTTTAATACTCTCCTGAACCTAGATGTCTAATAATAATTAGGAAGCAGGTGGAAAGCAAATTTTCACTCCATGTGCTTTTGGACCAGGTAGAAAACCAATTAATCTGATTCTAACAGACTATAATGGGGAAAGTAAAATTCTAAGTGGTGGGGATAATCCAGATTCTCTGCAGAACTCAGTCATGGAGAATGTCAAGAAAGTCTTGCAATTTTCCTGTTCTTCTATCTCTGGTTGAACGAAACAGCAAATTGTCTTGAAACAAAGGAAAAATACTGGAGGCCTAAGCACCCATCCAATTTCAAGTGTTCAGTCCTAAATCATACCAAGAATCTGTGAAGGAGAATGAAAGACATCCCGTGTCTAAATCATCATCTCCAAGAAGCTGTGGGATGAAATCCAGATGCAGGAAATGGATAATATCCCACTGCAATGAATTGAGAGCTACAGAAAGGCATTGTAGAGGTGAAAAAGGAAGGAAAAGGTGAATCACTCCTAATTACTGACATGTCTTCCAGATGTCACCTCTCATAGGCACTTCCACTGGAATAGTGGAGGGAGAAATGCAGCAGCTGAGGAGCAACCACCACTAGCTGTGGCAATTAAACTGTGAAAGAAATGGAATGACATATTCCATCAAAAGTCGTAGGTAGCTGGGGTGGTACATTAGCACAAAGAATTTTTCTTTTTCATTAGACAAGATCAAGAACGTCTCATACACTGTTCTTTCCTACATGAGTAAACCAATATGATTTTTTTTTAAGTATTGTATGCCTTCTTTCCTCATCCCTTAGAAAATAAATTTGCATCCACACACAATCAGCTTGGAAAAATACAAGTATCTTGTTCTAAGACAAGAAATGTGTAATAATCATGCAAAGGAGAATTTTTCATCCAGCGAATGAAATTCTTAGTAGTAGAGGTGATCAGAAAATCCCATGTTTAAGAATCTTTAAGCAGCTGAAACGGATGGGATTAACACAGTGCTTTAATAGAGGATAAGAAGAGAGAACACAGGCAAAGAATTTTTCAAATCCTGACAAACAGAATAATAAACAGAGAGTAATTCATAGGTTGTGGATATTTTATTGTGTAGAAATTATTTTCAAAGCTATCCACATGGAAAACTTGTCCAACAAAATATAATTTCTCTAGTGCCAGTCTTAAGAGTGCTTAAATGGACTATTTTTCATTAACAGAACTTACAGTTATTGTAACAGTAAAATAAACCTTAATTGTTGGCAGACGTAGGAATTTTAGAGATCTCTTGTGCAGCC
Organism: Cinnycerthia olivascens; assembly: GCA_035048155.1. Lineage (NCBI taxonomy): Eukaryota > Metazoa > Chordata > Aves > Passeriformes > Certhiidae > Cinnycerthia > Cinnycerthia olivascens. The sequence continues at coordinate 74,226,040 of JAWWMU010000106.1, forward strand.
CTGCATTGCCTAATAATTCACCATTTTTCTTAGAAGTTGCATCACTTTCTGTATTGTAGGAGTTATTAGGTCCCCCAATGGATGTTGAATGTTTTTAGCCTTTCCCTGTGTAATTTTGTGACCAAATGTCCCGCATAACCAGCAGATCTTGTCACAAAGGAAAAGAGCAAGTGATGTCCATATATCAACAAGCATTTTGGCATGCATCTGCATGTAACACCTCCATTTGAAGTTTTAATTTTGTTGGTTTTATGTCACTGAGGAAAATTTTAGTTCTCATGTCATTTTGTGTTTTAGTCTAACACTTTAAATTAAATATAAAGGTCACACAGTAATTCTCTAGACAAATCCCATATGAAGCAATCATATAGACCATTAAGTATGACAGGAATGCCCACCTCACAAAGAAATAAATTCAAGCCTACTGAGATATTAATGTTTAAGCAAAATCCTTTTGCAACAGAAGTTGCCAGAATGTCTGACATGCCAAATGTCAGTGTCATCTTTTTGAACTAAATCAAAAAACAAAACATTTAAAACTCCATTTAGAGTCCTCTGCCAAAGATTTTGACAAATCTTCCTCCCAATGAAAGGGATGACTGAATTAAGCAGATATTCCTCTTAACATATGCAGACACAAATGGGCAGCATTACTGTTTGTTTTCTTAAGAAAAAGATACCTGAATATTTACTGGCTGCGAAAGTGAGTATATGACAAAGCAAATAGTCACAGAGTTACTGAAAGAGGAGTTACTGGAGGGTATCCATCATGAGAAAAAAAAATTACTTGTAAGAAATGTATTTTTTTTTTCTTCTGAGGCCTTTTTGGAGAACAGGATAATCACATATCTATGTGGATATACAGATGGATAAATACGTCTCATTTTCTATGACTAGAAACAGGTATGAAAATTACAATTTAAATAATTTCATAGTTATTCTTAATTAAAACATCTGATTCCAAGAGCATCTTCAAATAAACAACTGGTAATATAATATTTGTTTCTATACATTTTCTTCCAAAGATGTGCATTTCATGTCATTATATCTACAGGTGTAAAAATTAATGAAAGCTGATCATTATGGAAGTAGGTGTTAAAGGACATACACAATGGAAAAGTGTTTAAAATTTTTAAAATTATTTATTTTATTTTTATACAAAAGATACAGAATTGGGTACTAATTTCTTTGATTTTGGTTTTGGGTAACAATGTACACTGGGAATTAGATTTTGATCTCTGTTCCACATCTTTTTTTCCCTAATGTCACAAACTACTGTGTAATCTAGGTTAAATATGTTTTGAAGAATGGGTTTATAATCTTTCTTCTGTTTGCCTTGTTTGTTTAAATTTTAGAAAAATATATTCTACTAGTTGCCTTTTGTTTTACAGTGACACAATGCTTACACTAATACTCTAGTCTCAGTGGAGGCTTTTAGGTACTATTGAAATACAGATTCCTGAAATTTATTCCACCACTCTTGACAAAAGCATTTTGAGATAAATTCAGGTCTCTCCCTAGAAAAGTAACTATGGAGGTACACGTAAAATGAAAGTGAGTATATCATGGACTTAACTTGCTAATTGAAATACCTGAATTTAATTGGTGCTTAAGTGTTCATCAGTTCCTGGCATTCTATCCTCAAATCACAAGACTTAGTGGGGTCACACTGCAGCTTATTTGACAGCAGCAGAAACTTAATTCACTGAAGCCTAATTCTAAATTGTTAACTTGTTTGTCAACCTTATGGCAGCTCTAACATCAACAGTGTTCTCTTTTATAATACCAAGCAGTGCAGATTAAGTAGATTATAGTCATCAGCTAAACTGCATTCACAGCCATTCTGTTTTATCAAAATAGCATTAAAGTAGCCGAAGTGCATTCTCAAATATCTGTCTGCCTCTTTACTGTCAATCCCTCATTTTTCTTCCACAGCCACAAAATCTCTCACAAAGACATTGTGTGTTCCTTTTCAATCCCGTTATCATATACATTGCTATATCTATCCTTTTCCTCTAGCTCGTCTGTTCTTATTTAACACTCTGACAGCAGTCTTGGAAAAGAAAGAAGAAAACGTATTTTGAAGTCATCCTCCCAATGAGTGGGAAGAGCTAAAGGTCTTTAATGGCTGCAGATATGCTCTGATGTGCTGGGACGTGCCCAGTGATGGCCTGGATAAGTGGGGGAGATGAGCAAATGAAATAATTTTTCTGGAACTTGAAGATATTCAAACCACTTCATGAGCCAGGTGACAATATGATATAATGTGGGAGTGAAGCAGCCAAACCTTATTTTTTTCTATATAGACATTGTCACATACACAGGTTACATGTAAGCATATTTGGCAGTGTTTCTGAGCCTTAGACTACTTGGGAGGAAAAAACAAAGTGCTCAGTCAAGTTGAATGCAGTGGAGAATTATTGAAAATAAATAGTTTTATATTGGGCTGCTAGATACTTGTAACTTATCTATCATTAGAGGAATTACATGAAATTTCTGTTCCAAGAAATGTCCAAGTTTCCTTCTGAAGTGACTGCTGCATCTCATTGCTCTCAATAGCATTGAAACAAACTGTCACCTTACAAAAAAATCCCATCTCTTGCTTTTCCCCCTGAGGAATAAAAGCTAGGAGGTATTTGAGCATCTTACTCTGCTAGAAGTCACAGTCACATTGATAAGAGTGTGAGTAGAAGCCACTTTGCAACTGGATAGTCTTTTATGGAGTTTCCCTTTTGATGTTGAATCTTTAAAACACAAGAGAGAATAAGCTATTGATTTAAAAAAAATTAAAATTAAAAAATATTTTGAAAGTCTGGAAATATTTCAGTGTACAGTTTTTAAGAATGTATCTATTTTGCTCTTTAGGAGGAAGAGTCAAGGGAATTCCACAAAGCACTACTTTATCTATAGACTGTGTGCTGTATTTAAAGGATTTATCTGTAAATGGATACACTTTCAAGTGAAAATAGGTGTAAGATGAAATCTCCTCAGACCTCACAAGAGGGACTGAGTCAGCAGTGCTTTATCTTATTACCTGCACAGTACATCTACATATTTACTGTGTGGGATGTATTCATTGGTGCTCACTGTAGCACCACCACTGTTTCACTTGTGGATTCTTAGCCACTGGATTTCTACAGGTGCATGTTTTTTATATAGTAGTTGTTCAAGAGGGGCTCTCTGGCCAGGGTGACCAAGGCCTGGTGGGGCATTAATCTCACATGAATCTTCCCAAGAAGTGATTTGCGATGAGTTTTGTGTTCTTCATGGAAGATTGCTCTGAGAGCTTTACCTTTTTGCTGTTTGGTGCTGAAAAGTTATGAAGAATCATTTTTGAGACTAAACAGGTTTCCATCTCAAGAATGGGATTTTTATTATTTTTTTTTTCAAATCCAT
>JAWWMU010000106.1:74229535-74241141 GCA_035048155.1 Cinnycerthia olivascens
TTTCAAATCCATCTGAGTATTTTAATTTCATTTTTTTCACCCCATGAAGTGACAAGTTACTTGTTATAACTCAGGAAACTGTAGTGTACTGACACATGACTGCATGGATAAAAACGAATATATTATTCTTTTGATAGAAAATATTGGAAGTTCTCATTGAAGATATAGTTAGTGATATTTATTGATGCACCAATAGTGATATATTGGTTTATATAATTTGGCATTATATGTCCACTTTTGTATAGGTTCCTATTTAATAATCAGGAAGAGATAGTTTTTATGTATGCATTCTTTTGCATTGTGGCTGAATATTTCCTGCCTTTTTTTATTTTTTTTATCTGAAGCTCCTTAAATTTCCTGTTTTTAATTAGGAAAAAAAATTCTTCTGCATATAGTGAAAAATTTGGTGATCTGTAATGTGTAAGGTTATTGACCTGATGCACATTGTGCCCTTAGTATTCTTGGAATAGGTATCCTTAACTTGACTACATTCAGGGGATAGGAAGCATGGTTCTTGTGCCAGTAGATCCATGATGATCAGTACTAATGGGCCATTTGCCAACTTCTGCCCAGAGCGAGTGCTGTACCAAACAAAAACAGACTTGGTAAGGTAGAGGCCAACTCCCATGGCAGCTCTATCAAAGCTGCCTAAATGATAAGAATGGCATTTCCATTCTTTAACAAAGGGAACGACAGAGTCTTTTACATTGCCAGTAGTAGGGTACAGCAGGTAGATTTTTTCATAGGTGTCCAAAATAGGTAAAAGGAATTAAAAATAAAAGGAGCCTTAAAATGTGAGAGCATTCTTGTGTAATCAAACCTCATTCTGGACATATGACTTAAAGTATTAAAGTAGTTCTATGCTCCAAAGAAAGGTGTTTGCAGTTTGCTAGCTCTAACAGTCAAATGACATGGTTTCCTTCTCAAACCTCCTTTTGGAAGGATTTCTCTTTTTCAAATGTTATAAAAGGCAATGAGACTATGCCATTTCTGTGGTGGTCCTGTCTAATGAAAGCTTTATGTCTCCCTGCCCAATTGGCCCTGCACAGCTTAAATCAAGAGCTGGTTATTTCTAAAGCAGACTGGCTGAATTCATGCTAAATACCATTGATGGGACAACTGTGGATGACAAATATGTTTCAGATGCCTTTGTGTGTATTCTCCCATGAATGTTTTTAGCATGTGTAACATATGCACTTCTCTAGTTTGTGCACATATGATGCATTAAAATTAAGCTGAGCCCTGAGTACCATCAGTAATTTGTTGCCACTCATGGTAGTTGTGACAGCACAGCACAGTTTTCTGTTCCTTCTGCTGAAACCTCTGCCTTAGCTGCTTTCATTAATCACATTCCTGACATAAGAGACATTCCTGCTGGTTTAAGCTGAGAAACCTAACTTTTCAGGATGATGGGAGACAAGCCTGTTGTGAAGTGGGTATAACCTACAGGAAGTGGTACCCCCAGGCCTTCCAGTGTAGAAGAAACAAATCATAAATATGTGATGACCCACCAGTGACTCCATGTTAGTAGTGAAACCATCTGGGTCATCTACTACAGACATCTTTCTGTTATTCAGAACTTGCTGATCAGGGAGACAAAACTCACTGGCAGGAGAGGGCAGCAGTCTGCACCTGACATGACATTTATCATTTAGGAAATATAAAGTGCACACATGTGGATGTCCCCCTAAAGGTAGGTGCCTTGTTCTTGTTGCAGAGCACAAGCTCACTTTCTTAGAGTTAATGCATTAATAAAGAGGTTGCCATTAGCAGTCTTTTAATACTTGTGCTCTTTTAAAAATAGCAAAATAGAAAATAGAACAGCCTGAATCCCACCTTTCATCTCACAGATGGGATCCACTTCCAGCTCCCACACTAGCTGGAGCACAAACTAGGAGACTGGCAAAGCAATCTCTGTGCCTGGTGATCTGCCCTGAAATGACAAAATATATCTTAAAATGTTAATAGAAAAAAATAAAAGTGCATTTTTCTCACAAAATTTCACATCTGTATCTGAAGTTTTAAGTGTAGTGTTCTGTATTCTTCTAAGGAGATGTGCTGCTGCAGCAGGATGAGAATTCATCTAGAGGTCATAGAACACTGGCATAATTGCTGCATACCAGAGGGGCACAGCCTTGTAACCCTCAGCACCTGATGGAGCAGGTGCATGTGGTTAAGCTGAGAAACTCATGAGAACTCATTGAGATGTAAGTCAACACATGGCTTGAAGACACATAAAATAAGTTTAAATAAATAAAAGGAAGTCAACAAAGATTCACAAGACATAATTACCAGAAACCCTCATAATAGTGCTTAGCCTAACTCCTTAATCCTAGCTTTTTATGTGAATTAGCTCATAAAAGATTGCTTTCTTCTACTTAGATGGTATTTACTGTTCTCTCAGAATTTAGGGGTTTCATGTTCCTTAGAAGATATGCTTAGCATTTTCTAAAAAAAAATAAGTGATCAGTGTCAGAGATCAAGACAAATTTTTTTATAGTCAATAAATTCAGTTAAATTATGGGAAAATAATTTTAAATTTAAATAGATTTTTAGTGATAATTGTGATTTTATTTATTGTTTCAGACAAACATTTCTTTTCTTCATCCAGCCTTAGTTTTCTCTGTGGCTCAAATTTTAGTTTCAAATCTGCAGTAAACTTTCTGGCCTCTTAACCTTCCAATTCACTTTTTATTTTAAATGTCCTTTCTCCCTTCACACTCTTCAAAATTCACATCTTGAGTGTTAAACTTTTAGATGTTGATTTTAAGTGACAAGGTGCACTTGATTTAAATATTGAACAAATCATAGAAAACAGAATTTTTAAAGTTTTAGATTTATGAAGCTGGCAGTCAGCTGGTCAGTCCTATGACATTATTCCTTCAAAAACCTCACTCTGTCTTTATTTAAGCTTTATTTCAGTATGTTTTTCAGAGGTGAAAACTTTTTCCACAGACTTATTATTTTTGTTTTCTAAGGGAAGCTTTTGCTTTCCTCCTGTTTGGACCCAAGGGATGCTGAACAGGCAGGATTGCTGCTCGGCATGTGTTCTGCTGTGGGACAGAGGGTGCCTGTGCTGTGGTGCATGGCCACAGTTCCAAACTGGCCACCTCGTGCCACAAGGAGACCTCCTTGGGAAAACTCTCATCCAGGCTTTTGCAGGCCAGTGGAAGAGATGCAACAGCTGAAAATCACTCATGGAAATTAATAATTTCCTAATTATGCTCTATCTTAGAATAGACTTGCTGTCTTTTGTTTTGAGCTGTTATTTGCACTTGAACCATCTCACGTGTCACTGCTCTGATACTGTGAACATTTTAAGATTTTTAAGACACGTGATTCTGCAAATCAAGATCTAATCCTACAAGTTCGATGTTGTTCTTTCAGCCTGAATTTCTTCTAATCCAGTTGAAGTGAGAGAAAAAACTAGACTGAGTCATATTTTGCCTTCAGAGGTTGCCTCATTTTCATGGGATTAGCAGGTCAGTCCCTCTATGTGACTTGCTTGTTCTGCCACTTTATTAGACAACTCAATGCTGCAATATTATAGCAGCATTTGAATTTTAAAATAAGTAGTTTTTGAATATTATCAGTGTTCCAGGAAGGAGGATGTTTAGAACTGTTTCATAGATATGAAAAATGGATGACCTTATTAAAGTATTTGGCTCTAAACTTTAAAATGTTGTTTCAGAAATTACCTATACCGTTTTTTTCCTGCAAAAGTGAATATTTCAGGAAAATAAAAGTAGATCAAAAGAAGGAAATTAAAAATGAAACTCTTTTGAAGGTCTGGTGCATTTGCTGGTAGCGTGAACAATTTTGCTTACACATGCATATTTATTGTTTTCTTCTGCTGAAGCCCAACACAAAGCAGAAAATTTCTTTTTATCTGATATCAGTGAAAGTGATAATCCTTACTGATATCAGTCTGCTTTCTGCTTTCTAAATGCAGTGTTTCTTCCCTATCCTTTCTGAGAGAACTACATATGACCGATAGATGAACATAGAATAATATTGATGTTTTTCTTTCCTTTGTAAAGAAGTATGCTTTTGTGTATATATAAACACAGACCCACTATGAATATATATATAGTCTATACAAGGTAAGATCCATTTCTTAGGGTTTTTTTTACATTTGCAAATACTATAACTATGTAACCTAGCCTAATGTTCTGTGAAGAGATTCACACAATTTATGTGGTGTTTTGCATGCAGGAACTCTATAAAATTATGTAGGCATCTGTTCCTGCAGATGCTTTTGGAGACATGTTGAGTTCTCGGATTGAATGCAGTACAGTATACACATTCTAAAAATTATGAATGTCTTAAATCTTCTCCAGATGAGAGCTAAAAATTGATGTTTCATTTGTTTTCTAAGACCCATATATATATGTGTGTATGTGTGTATACACACATAGAACATAGAATTAGTGACTGTTCAGTGACTGCTGGTTTTAAGACAATAGGCTAACATCCTTTTCATTGGTCTGTTACTGAACACTGGGCTGCTGACTTTTCCTTTTTGCATAAATAAAAATAGAACGTAAAAAGAATTAAAATATCTGCCCCTTTTTCTAGCTCCAGGTAGATAGGAGCCTATTAAATACCAAGTATTTTTGAAGCAGCAAAGATACTGAATTTCTGCTGCTTTTAATTTCTCGCAACAAGATTTGTTTTCAGGCAGATGAGACACTCTTTTTTTTTTTTCAAATTCGTCAATCCTGAATTGTTGAAATTTACGATTCATTAATATGATTGTTGAAAATAAAATCAGATTTTTAAACTACTGATAAGATACTGTGGTTTTGGAACATTTTAGAATGTATAGTTGATAATATATCTCACTTGTAAAATCACCAGTTTTATTTCAAATTACAAACATGGAAATAAGTTGGGAGTTACAAGGTATTGATTTGATGTGTGGAAATATTGTGCAGATTGTTAAAAAAAATAAAATCCAAAAAATAGGAAAAAATACAGCAAGAAATAATACTGAAAAGCATGAAGTTGAAATTAGATAGTGTGTTGACAAGGGATTTTAATATCACCTGTATCAGCAAAAAGGCAACTGTGATTTTTACCTGCTGTCATCAATGCTATGAATTGAAGAAGCAATGAATTTTTTTAAGCCTCAAAACTTCTGTTGCAATTGTATTGTTGCCATAATTATATTAAAGTGCCTCACCAGAATGCTATTCATATGATTCAGGTTCAGAAAAGAGCAATGACAGTTATTGGGAAGAAGAAAGAAAAATATCTGGAAGGAGAAAAACAAGAAATCTGCAACATAGAGAAGTGTTTGACTTAATTTTAACAAGCTCATACATATATTAATTACCTGATTAATGATATAACAATATAATTAGCATATGTAATTTAAATATCCAGATGTTTTAGCAGATGAGAAATTGCTAAATGTAATCTATCTTTTAACATAGATAGGAGTGTGTGTGCAGGGGATTTATAATTCCATTTTCTTCTGCAGGAATTGTGACTCTGTGGAAAGAACAGTGTTCTAAGAGTTATTTGAAGCTGAATTTAATTTAATACCATCATTCATTTCTACTGCCATGTCAAATTTTACTTCATATCATCCCTATAGTGAACTGCCTATGAAGTAGTAGGTGGACTTTTCTTTGCGAGCCTTTATTCACCTTGAAATTTCTTTTCAGGAGAGAGATGAAAAATTTGCCCTATTTGACAGATGGAAAAATGGCAGAAGACAATGGAAAAATTATTTAAAACATCCAATGATTTTGAATCTTAATCTAAAATGGTAAAAGCTTAATTTTTTCAAGTAATTTACCATTTGAATAATATTTAGTAATTTTGACTCATTTTTGTGATATTCATGGGTACTCATTAAGCTCTGTCAATAAATTCTATATTTTGGTTATTAAATGAAAAGGAACATCAAAATGATGGTAATTTATGAGAGGCAGTACTGGGAGTAAAGATTATTAACTGACAGCACCTACTTCCATGGGGAGAAGTGCAGCTGCTCATGGCTGTAATGCATTTTCTCTGTTTTGCAAGAGGCGTTTTTTCTGCATCTTTCCCATTGTAAATAAATAACTCAATATGCAGACATTGGTTTGTTCCTTGAAGGTGCCCAGTTCTAATTATAGAACAAGAAAAATCTGCAGAGAATTGACTATTGAATCCTGAGAAAAATGCCCATTAGAATTGGACAGACAATTTTAATTCCAGCCTTCTAAAATTTTGTGGTCTTTGGTTTTGTGACCTTTTTCATATATGTTCTAAAAATAGTCAGGAAAATTATGCATTTCAAAACTTAGACCACTATAAGAATTGTGAAATTTTTGTGAGATTGACAGCTGACTGACCTGACTGGTGGGCAGATTGAAATTTTTAGTTTGAGGTCATATCTTTTTGTGTTTAGGAGTACTATTAAATGTAGTCTGTTTCCACCACCTCTTACAATCACTTTTGCAAGAAGGCAGGAGTGCACAGAGAGCCTGGGAGGACAGGACCATGTGCTCCTCTGACAGCCTCAGCTGCACCAGCAAGTAGGCAGGTGTTATTCTCCAGAGGAATGAGAAAGGGTATGTCCCTGACAGACTGACAACTGAGTGCTAAAATTCAAACTAGTACAGCACCAGTGAAGCAGATGTGAACAAACAAAACAACAATAAAAAGGGCAAATAGGATTTCTTTATTATAATTATGTCAATAGTTTATTTTTGTTGCTACTTTAAAAATAAATAGTAAAGTACTATATGATTAGGTAAATAGGTACCATGGAAAGTTTAAGCCTTCATGTATGAAGTTTAGCAAAATTATAAGAATCTGAAAATGGATCCAAGTATTGGAAAATGATGTGCAGGATTAAGTATAAGTGAGCTAATATTCATAAATTGAGCAATGATCCAGAGATAGAAAGATTCTGCAGATGAAGTTGAACTTTAAAAATTAGAGATGATGATATATCTATTCCTTTTCAAGAAAAGGAAGAATAATCATAAAATTATTTGTGTTGGAAGTGACCTTAAAAATCATGCTTCAACCCCCCTGAGCAGAGACACTTTCTAGTAGAGCAGGTTGCTCAAATCCCCATTGAACACTTCCAAGGATGGAGAATATGGGTCTTCTTTGGGCAACCTGCCCCAGTGCCTCATCACCCATCACAGCAAAGAATTCCTCCCTAATATCTAGTTTAAACCTATTCTCTTTCAGTTTGCTCTCTGTGCTATCACTACATGCACTTGTATATTTTGTAGGAAGATCTATTTTATATCAAGGCATATGTTAAGATTCAATTACTGAGAGATGCCTCTGTCCAAATTAAGGTGCAAACAAGACCAAATGCCAAAGTCAGTAATACAGTTTTGTTTTTTTTTTTAACAGTGAATGCGAGGTACAGATACAGAAATAATTAAAAAGAGAGAAGAGAAAGAGACTAAGTAGATGATAGTCAACACCTCTGGGTCCAGTAGTGTCTTGATGGTCTCTCTTCACCCTGGGCTTCTGTGGTGGGAATCCTGAGGTTGTTCAAAACTTCACCATGTATATATTTTAGCAAACAAAGGAATTGATGCTCATTGGTTACACAGTTCCCCTACTCTATTGGTTAAATTAACCCCTTACTGCTAGTGCTAACTAGCCCACATGCTCAATCTTTCTCTTCTTTTTAATTGGTGTTTTTTTCTGAGTTGGTGGGTTGTGATCTTCCCCTGCCAGAATTACCTTGTAACACTCAGAGCTTATTCAGCACAGTTGCCAAGTTGGCTTTAATTGTGGTTCATAAATTCTGTATTGTGTCCAATATCATTGATGTGTTCTCCTTCAGTTTTGCTAACCTCCCCCTAGGTCTGAGATAACACCTGGACAGTAGTATCACCTTTATCTTATCCCAAGTTCTCTCTGCAATGGCTTAACTTGTAGTTGAAGTTCCAGGTATCAATGCAGGTGTATTTGGGAGTGCTTTGGTTCATAGGTCACAGATACCATTTGTCCCATAACTTGGGTTGGTCTTTGACCAGTGATATGTGTTCATGTAAAGCAGTTGCTTTACATGGTGTGCCACAGTGGGAATTTCTGCCCAGATGTGTTAACCAGGATGAGCTAACCAGACCTCACCTCTGTCAGGCCTGGAATTCACGTCATCCTGTTGCTCCATTCTGTTCTTATCTCATGGCAAAATCTTTTGGTGGCCTGACCAGTGTTTGAGAGAGGTGCCTGTGCTCTTTAACTCCTTGCAGTATATGACACTATTCTGACCTTAGGAATGAGTCTGTCACACAATTCTTTATTACTTTTGTAGTAAACCAGTAACACATAAGGCCTTACAAATAGTACACAGAGAAATTCAGTATTGTTCAGTTTTTCCTTTCATAGATTTCAAGCACTTCCAGGTGTAATATTATTCTAAGTGACATTTGGAGTCTATTGCTATTTCTGGGGCATGGCATATGGACTGGCTCTCCAGTTCTGTATGCATCTGGAACTGCTTTGGGAATGGTTGTTGTACCATGATTCATGATAGAGCCGAAAAAGTGTTTTAAAGACTAATCTTGATATTTGTCCAAAATTTTTCCTGGGACACCTTGAATGACTAACTTAGTACTTATCAGAAACATTCAAACTCTCTTTGCTTTTGTTTTCTAATGAAAAACGTGTTTATTATGGACAAAGGATTTAATTGGTACCTACTTTTAATGGAAGTCTAGAGGAACTTGAAGGCATTAAGGAAATAGCAGGCAGAATTCTCTTCTGAGTTGTGTCAATATAAACATGTTTCAGAAGTCCTATGATAGTTTAGCATTGCAATTTTTTTTTAACAGTGTCAGAGCATGTCACTGAAACCTTTAATTGTGTATACTGTATTCCCACGTCTTCAATTATCTCATTTCACTAGCAGACACTTCAATAATATAGAGTTTCTCATGCTGTTGTGCTCTGAACAGCAAGCAGTGAGAGAGAGATTGCAGACAAGGCCTTGAAGTTTGGTTCATTCATGGCAGTTTTTCAATTTCTCACCTAAAGGTTTTGTTCTGTTCATAGCATGAAGTTATGACTGTCAAGAGAATTTCTATAAAATGAAATTTTACTTTCTTCTAGGTGTCTCTTGAGCTGAAGAAAGATCAAGCCTTGCATATTTATAGCTCTACGTAAGACCATCTTTGGCCATCACTGTCAACATATGTAAAACCTGCATGGAATAGCATGAAAAGACTGTTAAAAAATAAAGTAGGAATACTGTAGACACAGCAACCAGCAAAACCCCTTAGTACACAGAACTACTCAGTGGTTTTCATTACGTCTCCCTTAAAAATTCTGAGTTTATGTTCAACCAAGATGTCCATCTTATTTACTAGCATTCATGGTATGACAAATTGGATTTTTTTGAATACTTTGGCAATCGACAGAAGTCTTTAAATTTTGTGCTCATCAGTGCTCAAAGATAAGTATCATTTCATAAGACTTACTCTTTGAGTTAGTAAGAATTTTTTTTTAATTGATAAAAATACATGATCTTTGCCCCACATACTGCTTGCACAAACTAATATTGTTTATCCATATGTGCCAGAAATAATCTCATAAGTTTTGCGTGAAATGGTCAATGATCACAAATTCAAAAACATTGTCCTCCAGAACTGCAGCATCATATGCATGTATTTGTGCAGTAGAACAGTATTCACTGGCTTCTTGTTTCTCCCACACAGAGAAATGTCAATCCTCCTAAATTGTTATCTTATTTCATTATAGTATTTGTCTTCGAATTTTGGTATAATTATATGATAATTGAAATCACCACGTTACATTTTTCTTCCCCAAATTAGACTGATATGCTAGGTAGAATGATTGCAATGTATTTTCTCTTAGAATTTATCAAGGAGGGATGGATAACATAATGCTTGCTTATGTGACTGCAAGTTTCTCAGCTATCAATTTTCCATGAAATAGAATTAAGGTATTTCTTACAACTAGCAAAGATACTAAGATATTTCTCACAACTAGCAAAATTGCAGTGACATTACATTGACTTTTATTGCCTAGAAGCAATGCATTAGATATTTATTTGATTAGAGTAATGGTTACCTTATTGATCTCATCAGTGTTATCCTTCTGTGGGAGCTGTGTAAAAATCAGCATCTTACAGAAATAACCTGTTAGCTATGGAAATTATTAGTATGCTGGCCACTGACTGGCAGAGTCAGACTATGCCCAAGTTAGTAAGGCTTCCTTTTATTCAGGCTTGTTTTCCTTTGTACTGTCAAAAAGTTCAAACAAGATACTTTTCACTAGATTCTTCAGAAACTGTCTTCTGTAAATTTGAATTGCTCTCTTGATCACATATAAGAAAATCTGACAGGCATAATAGAGATGCAACTCGCAGTGTCACTTTTGATTATTTAAAATTAAAATTGAGTTGTTCAAATATAATATGAATAGTTGTGGATACCATTAGAAATTTCTCTTACCATTTTAGAAGTTTTAATGCAGTGTATTCCTTTACTATACATTTTTCCATTTAAGCTTCATAATATTATAATTAAATAACTCTTTCTATAAATACAATTTCTAAATAATCGTTCAAGTGCATATGTAGAAAAAACATTCTTAACTACTGCTATTCTCAGAATCTTGACTTTCAGGAGTCTTACGTGACAAGCGAACATTGCAAAAATCCTAGAAAATTATTTTGAGAGGAATCAAAGGAGAATACTTAAATAGATGTTCTGTAATCCTTGCAGTTAGTGAACTTGCCACCTCGGACCAGAAACCACATTTCAGAGCAAGGGAGCACGGGTCAGAGGATGTTGAGCTGTCACTTATGGGCATAAATATTCACAAAAATAGTGTTTTATTTTTAAGCTTAGAAACATAACTACAGGTTTGCCCTTACTTCTTTAGAAATGCATACTTTAGAACTTACAGAATACTAAGATGAAAACTGCTGATGAAATAAAAGGATTTACGTTTTGTGCTTGAAGTAAAAAAAAAACATAAACTATAGCAATTAATCAAATTCACCCCACAAATCATGTATCATATAACTCAAGTATTATATTGCAAACATAATATTTCCAGCTAGTGCCCTGAAAAATTGATAATATTTGTATAAGCTTGCCCTCTTTCCAAAGGAAACTAAAATAGAAATTTAAAAAGTATATAATGAATGGTAATTATTCTTTTGCTAGATTAAGGTTACTTAAAAAACAAACAACAAACAAGCAAATAAACAAAACCCCTTACAATTTAAGTAGGTAGGTCAGATGAAACATGAGATAGCAGTGTCATAGCAGATACTGCAATTATTCTATCACCATGGTTTTTATTTACTTTTATTTGAAAATGAAGATGTTAAGGTAGGGGACACAATATGAGATTAGGACAGTGAAGCAGCAGCAGAAAAATGTGAAGGAAGAGAATCCGCAGAATTGTGGTATTTTAGGTCCATTTGTTTTAATAATTTCTTCCTATTTTTATAAAACATGTTTTCTGCTTCAGCAGAACTTTTATCTTATAATATGCATCCTGAGGCCTTATGGTTTCCCTCAATGACCTTTGGATATTCAAAAAAGGAGCATTCAACAGTTTGGCCCTTCCCTCAGCAACTCTCAGTATAGCAGTAAATTTAA
>JAWWMU010000106.1:74241173-74279737 GCA_035048155.1 Cinnycerthia olivascens
ATTCCTTTTCTATGCAATAAGTTTTCTTTACCTATCTCTATCTGTAGACTTTCATAGGTCATACTTTCTTATTCTTATTTTTGTCAATATTCATCATTGTACAATCCATAATTTATCAGTTGCTTTCCTACAGCAGCACAAAGTAGTGGCACAAAACCAGCTCAAGAACATCTGTGTTATTCATGGCTCTCTCAGTCACTCGCTGTTATTGTGACATCTCAGCAGTGTCTTTATTTTTGCAGTCATTATGCTGCTACCATGGACCTTTGGCCCAAAGCTATGCTATAAGTCACTGGTGCCCATTTTGCACAATCCATTTTACTAAGTGGATACACTGTGTCCTGAGAGAAGTGCATTTCAGTGATGAGTAACAAGGCAGAATCTTAAAGGAAACAAAAATCTTTTTGCTGTTTTGTTGTAAACAGCAGTTGTCAAACTTGTGCATCAATTATTATTGATCTCATTCTGGTGCTTTTATAGCAGGTGTTACCTAGCTGCATAAATGGTCTGAAATGAGCTCAAATAAGAGTGTTACCAGCATAGAAGGGCCATACCAACACTCCTTTTAGTAGGAGAATGTGTTGCTCTGGGAGAGGAAGGTGCTCCCACTGTGATTAAAGACTATTCTAAGCATTATTACTTTCACCTAAACAGATGACATAATTTAGAGATGAAAGCACCTCTTTAATTGTCCTTTCTCTTGGGCTGTATTTGCAAGTATTCAGGGAGCCAAGAGGAGCAATTATTCCCCTCTGGCATTTGTAGGACTGTGTCTGGAATACTGCACCTACTTTTGAGCTGCACAGTACAGGATGGTCTGTGACATAGTAATGGAAGGCAGAGGGGAGAGCTGATTCCTGTATAGAGGTGAGAGGGTACAGAAAAAACAGAATCAGCCTTCTTTAAAAGGTGCACACTAGTAGGACATAAGGCAACAAAACCAACTTGGAGTTAGGAACAGTTGGTTAGATATTAAAGAAAAAGGAATTGACCCTGAGTGTGGTCCGACACTAACACAGGTTGCCCATAAGTGCTGTTAAGTCTTTGTCATGGACATATTAAAAAAAAAAACCCAATATAAGGCCCTAAGAAACCCAATCAAAGTTGAGCTTTTTAGAGCAGAAGACTGGTCTGGATGACCTTCTCAAGTACTTTTCAACATGTGAGACTTAGATATAAATGATTCCATAAAAAACCCCAAACGGCAGCCTTAAGAAATGCTTCATAATATGAAAGTGATAAAGAGAACACTACATAATTTTATATCCAAATTGTCTAATATGTGTAACAGATGCCAGTATTTGGATCACAAGGGGAAATATAAAACCATTAAAATATATACAAGTATATTACCATACATGTTTACCAAAATTCTTGATTATTATAAAAGTAGCTAAGGAAATAATATCACATATTTAGGGCATCTTAAATGTTTTTATTGTAATTGTGCTTGTCATTGCAGTACATTTACATTGTAATTGATACTCTTGGCTTAAGGTGTTCTGTGGCTGCTCTGCTGGCATTGTATTTTATCTTAGTTGTCAGCCACAGCTTGTGATACGTTATGACATGACATAAAGCTGTGCAACATAAAAAAGGGGGGAAAAAAGACAAGTAATCCACTCAGACATAATTTCTGTAGTGCAAAACAATTTTTAATTCTAATTCAAGCCTCAGAAAAAAACCCAACGTAGCAGTTGTCAGTCATGACTTGTGTTAATGCAAATATATTACCTCCTAAAAGAAAAATAAGGCTTCAGAGATACCATTTTTATTTTGTTATATACTGTTATTTCCTTGAGTTTTATTATATAAGGAAATTAGGTGTCCTAGATAAAGTGCACTTCCAAAACAGTCTTTGTTTTAACAGCACACTTTTAATTACTGTGCAAGTTTCTTTTCTATCACTATGGCTACTATAATAATAGAAGATAAAAGTATACATTAAATCCTTAAACTAGCAGATCAAGTCACACTAATTTGAATCAAAATAAAACCTGGAAAAAAATAATGGAATTGGAAGCAGTTTCACTGAAAGAAAAATATCATTTGAAGAAATAATTTCAGTATTTTTCTTCTTATAATTTCCATGATTATATCATCTCCCATATGTCTATAAATTTGTCATCGCATGCACATTTTCAAATAGCATTGCAATGAATGTTATTTGCTTACTTCTTGATAGACTATTCTCAATCTACTGCAATTTTAAAGTTCGTAGTTACTGTAGCTACAGGATTTTAACTTTTTCTGGAAATATTGCATATTTTTATCCCCACACATCGATTGTATATAACTTCTAATAATTTCGTGAATGCACAGTATTTTAAGGACTTTATTGACAAAAGCTTTAATGCCTTTTTAAGTGTTGTGCTGATAGATTTATAGTGCTTTCATAGAAACTAGCTCTTATGTTTAACAGATAATGCTTCTGGTAATATAAGAATGATTGTCTCTGTAATACACATAATGTGCAATCAATTGGTGGCTTTCATACCCAGTTTCATATGCTGAAATGTCTGTCTTTAAATATAATTGCAGCAGTAGGCCAAAGGAGACCTAAATAGCTGGACTAGCACAGACAATCTCAAACTAAAATGACAAAGAATATCACAGAGAGGAAGAAATTGTCAACTATCTTCCCTGGATAACTTCATAATGCATGCAAAATAAGGTTACATGTGTGAATGTTTAAACTGCTCTTCTATTCACAAATCGGGTATGGGCATAATAAAATGTTGGTATCATTCTATATATGATTTTAAATACAAAGATTTTTTTCTTAAATTAAGACTCAAACTCGTTCCATCAAACAGTTATTCCATTCAACCCGAGTGATTTGCTAAGTAGAGAAGGTCTAAGAAGATCTAAGATTTGTCTTGGATGGGTTTAAAGCATGATACTTTTTGTTATAAATTCTTATAAACCCTCAGTTCTTAGTCTCTGTTAAACTTGCATATATACTTTTATAACAAACAGATGAGAAACTGGATCACTTTAAGGTGATCCAATCTTTACCATTTGTGTTTTCCATAGTGTAACTATGTATTTTGGTTTAAGTGTATTTCATTGAGATTATTTGGAGCATTAAAGAACAACAAACCATTGAGTCACCCTGATAGATTTGTAGTGCCTACTGTATTCATAATTTGACGTGTCCCCGATGAGATAGGTTCTAAGAAGCCTGACATTTTGCATTTTCGAAATGAATTTTTTTTTTTTTCATATGAAACAAGCTGGAATTTCTACCCTATTTTTTTTTTTCTACATTAATTAATTTTTGTATAATAAAAATGTTTGGTTACCTTTTTATAGCAAAAATATACCTTAAAGGCAGGAAAGTTTTTCTCTCATTTTTCATTTAACTTTCTCTTTGTTCTCTTGGAAACTTCTGTGAAACTTGCAGTCTTTCTCTGTCATTTCTTCTTTCAATTTTTGAATGATTCATTATAATAAAGATTAAAATACAGTGAAGGACAAAATTATGTCTAATTTTTTTATTCATTGAAGATTTTACAATCTAATTTATGTCCTGAGTTTTCCAGCTGTAATTTCAGTATATAGACTTGAATTTAGTAAACTCTGTTTCCTAAAGTCTTATGTCCCCTTACCTGGAAGAGCTTGAGAGAGAGAGACCTGGTTCATTCCTGGTCAAATTTGGATAAAGTCTGGGGCTTATTGACTCAGCAAATATTCAATTCTCTAATTTAAGAATGCCCACCATGGCAGACCAAAAAATTCCTTAGACAGTTTTTGGGGCAAGACATCTCTGTTGTTCTGCTCTTCCACTACAGGACTTTCTAATCATTTGCAGTGGCACAGCTACAGTACAATTCCTCTACTTTTAAGATTTAGCCTTCAAAGAATCATCATTCTGGAATGATCCCATTAAGTAATTTAAAAAGGAAGATAATGTTGCTTGTAAATGTTGCTAGTGGGGAAAACTGAGACATCCCTAAAAATAGTGTCAGAGATGAGAGGAATTTACAAGACTGATTCTAAAAGTTATGATTATTAACATAAGACATCTTTTTCTGCAGAGAAAATGATTAAGGAAAAAAGGAGCAATGAAAATAAGGCAGATTCACCTCAGCTAGATGCCATGTGCCCACTCAGCTGCTATCTGACTCCCTCTCCTCAACAGGATGGGGACAGGAAAGATTAAAAAACCTCATGGATCAGGAAAAAGGTAGTATAATGAATGAAAGTAAAGGAAGCAAGAAACAAAGCAGAGCAAAATTATTTATTCTCTTATTTTCCACCAGCAGGCACAGTCCAACCACTTCCTAAGTACTGGGGATTGAGTATGAATTACAGTTACTTTGGAAGACAAATATCTCTATAATAAATGCCCCCTCCAGGCCTTCCTCTTTTCTCTCAGCTTCTATTGTTGAATATTACATCATATGGTGTGGAATATCCCAGGAAAAGCAGTGCTGTGCTATCAACCCCTTTCTACCTGCCAATGCAGACAGCTCTATGAAGGCTGCTGTGTTGAACATTAACTCCATTTCAGCCATGCTTAATACAGAAAGTTTGGATATTTGGTGCTTATTCATTGTTTATAGAGAAAATGAGTGTGAGTCTAATACACCAGGATGTCAGCTTATGTATCAATCACTTTTACAAGTTCATCTCCCTTGCAGACGAATACAATCTTGCTTCGTGTCTATCCACTGCGTGCTGATACCATATAATTTTATAACCAGTTGTATTTCATCATGTTATTCTTCTCTCTCCCTCCATTTTCTGTCTCTCTTTCTTAATACTGTAAAACAGTACAAGCTTATCACTGTCACTCTGAGGTCGACTAGTCCATCTTCCACCTTTCCTGTCATCTCTAATTCATTATCACAAGTATTGGTGCAGACCACCAGTCTGTGCTGGCAGCTTCCATCATGCTCCTCATTTAAGCACAACCAGGTTTTTTCTACTGCTTCCCATCATCCTGCCTACAAATACAAGAGCAGTTTTAAATGTCTGTCGTTTCAAAAATCTCCTTGAGTTTTTCTTGTCTTGCACTGCTTATACAAAGCTGCTAATAGCCTAAAAGATCCGTGTGCTCTTCTCTACTACAATTTTTCCTGTAGTTTCATTGTTCAAATTTCCCTTAAGACAATTTTCAATGTTTGTGCAGCATGAAGCCCAATGGAGTGAGGATCTCTGAACAAGACCATATGTTATCCTGATAGTGTACAGATAAACAAAAACCCACATGATTCACAACCAAAGCATGGTGATGAGTTGGATTTTTTTCCTGTTTAACTAGCTGTGACTAATTATTAGGAGCTTTAGACAGTTTTTAAATTAAGGGATTTATAAATGGAATGAAAGGCAGCTTTTTGCTATAATGATGAATGTTTACAGATTTGTACTAGAAATTAATAAAAATAACAAAGGCAGTTATAAGTACTAATAAATTGTTTGGTAGTCAACTGAAATCAGAGGTGAGGAAAACTTTTAAAATAATAAATCATTCAATGTACAATTTGTTCCTGCTTGTTTTGGTAGAGCTTGGTTCTACTGTCGCACTGGGTTGCTTATACACAATATATAATTTCACAGTGTGGTGTATATGCAACTAAGGAAGAGAAGTTTGAAGTGATGGTTGTTTGCAATGTTTGTTTTTGTTAGTCAACTCTTGCAAACTGGCTTTTCTGTCAAGATTTAAAACCTGCAATTAACTGTATTCTTTCCACTGCTCATATACTGAGGGAATTTAGTCAGTTTGCATATTTTATAAACTGAAGGAAAAATAAACAAAAGAAAAAAGAAAAAAAAATCAGGAAGCAGTCCACGTTTCTAAAGGCATTGCCAAAGGGTTTCCAGCCTGAAGACTGTTTAAAAAAAACAAACTAACAAGCCAAAACAACTTTGGAGACATTTTAATCTCAGTATAACATGGCCATCATCAGCCTGAGGAATGACGAGTGAGAGATTAAGTATGTTTACTAACTTGAGATCTAATTAAAAAGCTGTGTGACGAAAGAAATTAAGGAAAACATTCCTTATTAAAAAAATTCTCAAAATTAAATCCTAGCTGCTGACAGAACTTGGACTAAGAATAAAGCTGAGGGCTTATATTTTATTCAATGTTGAAGACAGGCAAACAGAAATGTTCCAGTCTGTGACAGATGCATAAAATCTATTCATTTGAATGAAACACATATATAAATTTTCTCTTGTGCCCTACTCACCTACAGCAGAGTAGACAGGTATTTGGTTTTTTGGAAACAAGTTATTTTTGAAGAAATATTTTTATACGCAGAAACTGTCATGTTTGTTGTTGAAGTAATTGAAAAGGCAATTTAGGGCTTTCAGAAGATTATCAGCATTTTAATGAATTGACAACTTGTCTTTCACTAATACATTAGACTAATGAGCCTGATTTTTCAAAATTTGCCAACTTAAAAACATGCCAGTGATATATTCAGAAGTGAGTTGAGAGGAAGATGAAGGATTTAAGTTCTCAAAGAAGGAAAAAGATTTCTGGGGCACAGACATAAGATTTCCTTGTGTTTATTTCCCCCTGCAAGTGTACCATTAGGTTACATCTGTCCAGGTTTTAGTTTGACATTTGCAAGAGTCATTCTAGCCCATTGCAAAAATTGTTACAAAGACAACAATGTTGTGGTATCATATACTGTGTCATGTAAGGGTGGTAAATTCTAATGGCAAAGTTGTCTTATATACTTGCATCATTTTTTTTTAATCTCATTCAAATGAGCATTTTAACTTTTTCTCCCTCAAATTCTACCTATTTATTTATTTTTCAAAGACTGATGATTTATACGCATAAAACATCCTGTAATCTGTTTCATGAATGTTCCAGTCTTTTTGAGTCTGTATTTCCTTCAGCAGCTTTTCATTACTTTTAATTTAAAAGTTTTTCTCCTTCACTATATTATTGGTCTTTCCTAGTTTCAAGTAGGTGCACCAGTGGTGGTGTATTTTTCCTTAAAGTGCATTAATTTCTGTTTTTCTCAAATTTCATCATTGCAGTCCATCTAATAGAGACAAACTTAACAGGTTAACTCCATAGTTTTTTATATGAAAGAATTTAATTTTCTCTTAGTTCAAAAGCAAGGAATTTTACGTATTACTTTGTGTCTTGATTATATGACACATTTGTGTTAATATTAAAAAAGATGTTGTAAATTACATACATAGAATCATAGAATCACCAAAAAACCTTCTAAAATATATAATTGAATCCAAGATTTAACCCAGCACTACTGTGTTCACTACTAAACCATGCTCCCAAATGCCACATCCACACTTCTTTTAAACATTTCCATGGAGGACGACTCAACCATGTCCCTAGGTAGCCTGGTCCAATGCCTGAAAACTCTTTTCATGAAGAAATTTTTCCTAATATCCAATCTAAACCTCCCTTGGTGCAACCTACAGCCATTTTCTCTTGTTCTATTACTTGTTACTTGTGAGAAAAGATCAACCTCTCCCCTTCCTAGAGCTTCTTTTCATATACTGGTGGAGAGCAATAAGGTCCCTCCTGATCTTTTGTTTCTCCAGACTGAACAATTCCAGCTCTGTCAGCTGCTTTTCCTAAGACCTGTACTCCAGACACCTCTGTGTGTTGGTGAAAACACAGAATATTGATTGAAAAACACATTGTTATTGGTGTTATTAGATGAGGTACAAATTAGAATGGTAATTTTAGCTAAAATTGATTGAAAATAAGCCTATATTTAGGTTCATTTCAGAGAAGAATTTAACTACATAATGAGTATTTTTGCTTCTCTTAGATATGTTTTAGAAAGACAATATTTAGTATTTTAGACTTCACCTAGAGAGATTACTCCAAGAGTGGGTGAAAATACTATCTTTAATAATTAAGATTGTCAACTGTTATATAATGATTTTAAATGTCTCAATATTATTAAATCTGAAGCAAAGATGTACAGGAGAACCCATGCACCTTATGTCTAAATGGCAACACAATTTTAGACCAAGTACATAAATTAATATATTTTTTATTTATTCAGTAATTTTCAAAACATTTATTGTTCTTGGAAAATATAATAGAGAAAAAAAATTGGCATATATGACTCAAGTGATTCCATATTCTGGAAAGAAATAGAAACATGATCATAAGAAGAACAAGGCACGTGCCTGCAACATTTTTCAGATTTTCAGTATGTCTTGAAAGAGACAGGAATAAAATTATTAACGACACAACTCGTCAAAATTATTTATTATTTTGGAGATTGGAAAGATCAGGGTTGCATGGATTTTCTTAGTATTCTTTGTGTCTTCTGAGTCTTTGTGTTGATTTTGCACAACCTGATTTTTGGTAGCAGAGGACCACAGAGATGGCTCCTGTGAGAAGCTGCTGGAAGCTCCCACCATGTCCAGCAGAGTCAATCTCTGATGGCTCTGAGGATGGACATGCTGCTGGTCAGGGCTGGGACAATTAGAGATGGTGATAACACCTATGTGATAAATTTAAGAAGAAAATGAAAACAAAGTTTGGGTGCAGTTTTAATTCCAGCCAGAGAAGAGGAAAAGGTGAGACCATGTGAGGGAAACTGCATGGAGACACCAAGGTCAGTGGAGAAGGAGGGGTGGAAGCTGCCCCAGGTACCTGAGCCAAGATTCCTCTGCAGGCCATGGTGAGACCGTGGGGAAGCAGCTGTGCCCCTGCATTCCTTGGGGATCCACAGGGGATGCAGAGATCGACCCACAGCCCCTGGGGATCCATGGAGGGTGCAGAGATCCACCCACAGCCCCTGGGGATCCATGGGGGACACAGAGATCCATCCACAGCCCCTGGGGATCCATGGGGGGTGCAGAGATCCACCCACAGCCCCTGGGGATCCATGGAGGATGCAGAGATCACCCATAGCTGTGGAGGAGGTACCCATGCCAGAGCAGATGGATTCCTGGAGGAGGCTGAGATCCAGTGTAAGACCCAGTGGAGAGATGAGGCCCTGCTTCCAGGATGGAGCAGCCTATTCTTGGATGACTGCACCCCATGGAAAGAGAGATCCTCATTACAGCTGTTTTGGCAGGACTTGTGGTTGTGAGAGTGGAACCTCACTGGAGAAGTTCAGGGAGAACTGTCTCCCGTGGGAGGGACCCCATGGTCTCACAGGGGAAGGACTCCTCTCCCTGAGCAATGGAAGAATATCACAGGTGATGAACTGTCTGTCTCCTTGCAAAGGTGGTGGGAAGGAGGGAGGTGTTGGGGGAAGAAAATGTGGTTTTAATGGCTTCTCATTATCGTCCTCTGTTTTTGTTAGTAATAAATTCACATTGCTCAACACAAGTTGAGCCTGTTTTGCCGTTGGAGTGTTTTCTCCCAGTCCTTAACTCGTGAACTCTTTGTTAAATTTTACTCTCCTCAGCCCAGCTGTGGCAGGAGAGGGTGAGTGAGTGACTTTTGTGGGTGCCTGGTGTTTGGCCAGTGCCAAACCACCACAGTTTTACTTTGAGGCATTCAGACACTCAGGCTGTATACACAAGTTCCTTTTTAACAATAGAAAGCTGGTTTGTTTTACATCATCCCAGAAGTTTTATAGCTTGTGGAGGATATTAATGGTTGTCTGGAGTGCCAAACATAGTTTTTAGTCTTAATTTCTTTGTTTGAAAAGCATATTCAATGAAACAATTTTCTTAAAGTCCATACTTCATCAGCCAGTATCTGCTTTTGAAAACACCTCATCTCTGAAAAGAACTTAAAGATGTTGAAAGATAAGATTATTTCACACACAGAAAACTGCTGGTGACTTCATAATTTTGCCAAATGACAACTAATACATGTTACTGTTGTTTTCTTTATAAATGGCTAATAGCTGATACTGAGGCTGAATTGATAAGGAGTAATAGATCTTTGGTGCATTTGAGAATTTACAGATATTCAAATTGAATCAATGTCACAGTGCTTCTTAATTTTCTACTGCTATGACATTCAAGTTTTGAAGAGCCAGTGTAACTTGAATACATGACCATATGTAAAAATGATGGAAAATGTTAATATATGATTGAAGAAATAAAACTTATTTCCCCCCACTTAAATATTGCCACCTAGCATTTTTTTGAAATATAACCATCTATGGTGCCCAGGTGGCTTCCTTCCCTGGTATCTTGATTAAATATTTACTCTGTTTAGAAGTCAACACAAGACATAAAAAGCTCATAAAATGCATTTTTAAACATTCACTTAAGGTTCATATTAAAAAAGAATTTTAAACAGGACTCTGTAAAATGCATTTTATTTGCATTAAAAAAATATTTCACATCATGTTTCTTGAAAATTTAGACAGTTGCACTAGCTTAGGTTTTGAATTATCCATTTACAGACATTTGTTATGTAAAGACATAGAGGGAAAAAATATCAACCAAAAAAAAAAAAGGAAAAAGAAACCCCAGATCTTGTTTCAGATATCTTAAATGCGAATAATTAGCAGCTACAAATAAATTACATCAAGCATGGCTACATGAGTTCATCGTAATCCCATAAGAGAAAATAGTTTTATTCACTTTGCACAGGGCTCCAAGCAATCTGATGTAGTTGAAAATGTCCCTACTCGTATGCATGGGCATACGAATAAACGATCTTTAAAGGGCCCTTCTAACCCAAAATATTTTATAATTCTAGAATCTGCAATTTATTATTAAAGAAAATGACATATAAGATTTGGGGAAGGAGTTTATGTAAAGGACGTCTACAAAAAAGGAAATTACTGCAAAATTGCAGTAGTATCTAGATTAATCTACAATAGTTTGTGTTATTTTGGCTGAATTATTCCCAAAATGGGATGGTGTTTAAAAATTCTAAGGAATGTCAAGGAATGGAAGAAATTAAATATCTACATTTATTTAAATAGGAAATACAAACATAAGTGAGACTTGTCAAAAGGTAGACTTGTCAAATTGTCTTCGGCTGTGCCATAAGAGAAAACCTGTTCTTTCTCTGGAGGATTTGCTCAATAACTACTATCAAAACACAGTCTTTCTTACTACCGTGGCAAGATAAAGCACCAGCTGTAATCTGAAAGCATCATTTATTAGGTGTTATCATGTGACTTGATCTCTTCTGGAATGACCAGAAGGCAAGATTTCCTTTTGCATCAATTTTGTTTGTACTGCTGTGATAAGTAAAGAAGCTTGGTAGGAATCACACTGAAATAACCAGATTTTTTTTCCCCACAAGCCTTAGAAGGATGATTTGATAGTAAGATATATTTCCAGCATTGCATCACTGTCAGTCCTATGCAAACATTGCTAGTTTCCAAAGAATCTATGAATGGATTTAAACTTCATGAGATTAGACATATATGACAATCTTGCTAGCCATAATATTTTATTTTTCTAGCATAAATTTCTGTTCCATTTTAAGGTTATAAAAACTGTTAAAACCCTGTTTGAGCTACATCTTTAAAAATCATATTAATTGTAGATAGCAAAAAAACACCCCAATATGATCCAAAACAGAACAGGAGATTAAAATATCCTTCATGAACCCATGAGGGAAACCATTTCATGTGAAAGAGACAGAAGATAAAGCTTGAGAATATGCTTGGGTGGGTACTATGTTGTCATCATGGACTGTTTTTCACATAGAGGAGCAAAAAATTTCTTACATTTTTTTTTTTAGCTGTATCACTGGTCTCTTACCAATTAACAAGAACTGAAACAACGCAACAGAATCCCCCAAACAAACAAACAAATGACCAAACAAACAAACATAGTCAAAGTTCACTCTCAAAGAAATGTTTCTATTCAATCCTGGCTCAGAAGTTAAGGTGAATCAAACCAGTAGGCAACTTCCAAGAATGATAGCTCTTAGGGGTTTGCTTAACCAGCAAAAAATGTGATTAATAAAATAGAGTTGCTCTGTGAGCAGTTTTTAATGTCTGAAGACTGGTAAAATTGCTGAGTTTAGGAAAGTAAAAAAAATTATTTATTTTTGACAAGTGTGAACTCTTACAGTCCAGTGTTATGGTTTTAAATATATTTGCCAACAAATCACTGTCACTTATTTCTCTTGCTGTTTTGGAGGTCCTGCTTTTAAAGCATTATTCCTAGTGCAATTTGTATTTGTTCTGGTCTGGTGTATATATGTACAAAGTGCTGATGGAAAAATGTGGATTTTTTTCAGTCCTCCAGAGTGACACTTTCCAGAACAACAACAAAAACTTGTCTAGACATAACAAAGCTACCAAGGAAAAGATGTAAGAATTTCAGCTATACATCTGATTTTTGCCTATTTCTTCCTTTATATTAATTTCTTCCATGTTCTTATTCATACTTGATGCAACAATACTTTTAAAATTTATTATAAAGAAAGTCTTGGCTCTTTTAAATTGAATGCTTATTACGTATTTAAATGCACAAATAGATTTCATAGATCTGGATATTTCTATTTTAATATTCTGACATCTTTGTAAAAACCTGTGCTGTAGACAATTTCATTGAAGAGTTTCCTTAGTTGTGAAGAACTTGATATAGGAGAGTCATAATTTTCTTTCTGTAAACACAAATTTCAAAAAGAATCTTAAAAAAGAAGACAAAATAGCATCAGAAAAGAAATGGAGGGTGATTTTTTAATCCAATAGCATTATTATTGCCATAGTAATACATAACTTTTAATGTTTGGAGGTTTTTTGGTTTGGTCCGGGGTTTTTTTTGTTTGTTTGTTTTTTTTTCTGTTTGGTTGGTTTTTTGGGGTTTTTTGTTTGTTTTTTTTTTGTAAAGATGTACTTGAAATTGTGATTAACACGAAGACATTTATGGAATTAATCTTGAGCAACAGAAGCAACAGTGACCATAAAAAAGATAGTATTTTTGTTCGAGAAAAAAATTCTTCTAGAATCATTATGTAGTAAAATGGATAGAATATCCAAGTCTTTTTTCTTTTGTCACAGACAGTAAAAAAAAAGAGAACAAGATCAAAACAGAGAGACATCCAGCATTGCAACAGGCAAACAAGCAGAAAGAGAATTTTGTAAATGAAACCATCTATACTAAAAATCTATGCTGAGGTGTTGGTTACTACTGAGATTTAATTAACTACTCAGTACTGGGAGAAAAACCAATTATATAAACACAGAGATTTGACTAGGGAGGCTGAATCCTCAACTACCTCAACCTTTTAAAAAGGTTCTTGATTAGAGACAGAAAGAGATTTTTGCTTTCCTTGTTTGTTTTCCAAAAGTAGCCAAACACTGAAAATAATTCCTGGAAAGATTGAAAAGTAATTTTGATTTTTTGGACTGTCATCCAAATTTTAGAAGCATTTCCAAATATATTTTAGCATGTTAAAGTTAAAAACTGTAATAAATGTTGTTCCCCCCACACCCATTTTCTGTACATGTTATGGCTGTTTCATAATTGTGACATAGTAGTGAGCTAATCTTTCTCTATGTATAGACCCAGGAAAACCAGAAAATATGAAAAATCATCTGATGTAGAGTCATAAATAAGTCTTCCTTACTTTTTAACACATATTCTTAACTCCAAATTTTCCACAAATATGTTTCTTTTCCTTTCATATTACTAGATGATGCTTATTGTTAAAATGTTTCCTCTTTATTGGACTATAGTATACTACTTGATCAATGAAAAGATTATTTGTTGCTTTCTATTTATCATTTTGATCAGTAAAGCTCATTCTTAATTTGCAGGCTTTCACTTAATTCTGACATGCACATGATTTTAAATACATACAAAGATAATTGGCTTAAGTTTCTACATTAATTTAATCCTCAAATATCTGCATTGATTGCCTACAGATATGGCACTAAATTAAATATTGTTCAGTAGTCATTAAATCCATTAGTCATAAAGATTGAGTTTGTCTCTTAGACCTACTTCTGTCAGATACTAGAATTCTCTCAGTTGTTCCCAAAGATAACCAAGTGTTGAGTACCTAACACTTCTAAGACAAGAACTAGAAGTTCTTAAGAATCTGAGATTTCTGCTGTTTTCCTTCTTTGAAGTCAATGCCCAATTGGTTCTGAATTCTGCAGGCTTGTGTTTAAATCCAAAATATGTTGTTTGATCTCTGTTATCAGCTACTGTCCTTACATTGCAATAACCTGTACATAGAAAAAAGAAGCGTGACTAAAGCAGTCACACAAAACCAGCAAAAGGAAAAGGTTCAGAACTTTTTATACCCGATAAATAGTGCTCACACACACCTTTTGAATGTGCGAGTGATCCAATTTTGTTTATGGTTTATGACCACATTTGTGGTTTGATGGAGCTGCTGTTTAGATGGGAAAGAGTCTGGAGGTGGGAAAGGTGAAAATCGTATTTTTTCCTCAATCATGCTCTAGAAAAGACTTTTCCATGGTTTTAAGGATTTTGCTTGTATCATGATGACTCTAGCCCTATCAGTGTGTTTATCTTCTCAGACAAGTTGTTGATGTTTGTAATTAATAGTTTAAATCCAGATACAGTTAAAAATCTTGATTAACCAACAGCATATCTGTTTAAATCTTGTTTTGATCTGACTTGTTGACCAGAAGCAGAACACTGGTTTTCAATGTGAATCCTCCAAAATCTTAGATTTTGTAGCGTCTCATTGAAGATGCACAGAGTCTAATTTCTTGGCCAGCCTGTTTCTTTCAGAAAATCATCATTAATATGTAGTTACTGAGTTAATGACGCTTAGTATCATGGTAGTAGAAGCCCTTGAGACTAGAGAAAAAAGACATTTTGAATAGTTGTATCTAGAGAATTCTGATTGCCACAATAGCTATATGAATAATATAATTTCAATTTTTTTTGGTATAACTGTAGAAATCTATAGTTACTTGGCACATCTGGTTGCTTAGCACAACAGGCAATAAAATTAGCGGTTTCCTAACAAGCAGATTTTTAAATACTCATAGCAATAAGTAAAATTCCACAAAAAATACATCAATAAAGCACAACTTATGTGCTTTGTTCCTTGAAAACTACTGTCTCTGTATTTAGAGCTAAAAATGTCTGTTCACCTTGTAAGGTGTTATAAAAGTCCCTATTGCTTTTCTAAGTAAATTAATTTTCTGTAGCCTGAAGCTACTAACGGCACCTGAAGAATAAATAATGATTTTGGCACAGGTCAGCATGTATCCTGCCAGTCCTCTCTCCCACAGAGCACACACACTAACACAGGACTTGTGACTCCAGTGGGGTTCATTACTTATGGTGAAGATCGTGGGAATCTTAAGTGCCTATAGAAACAGGAGGACACTAAAAAAGGTGTTGCTGAAAGAGAACAACAAAAAAAATGGAAATTTTCCGGACACCATCAAAAAGCCCTTGGAAGAGTTGAGGTTATCATGTAGTCCTTCAGTGCTCCACTGAGGAATTTTCACTTCTTCCTGAAAGAACCTGGAAAAATTAACTGATTTTACTTACCTGAAATTTTAGACAAAATAAGAAAATCTGATGCTAATTCATAGATGTCATTTGTTTAGCTGCAGTTTATTGGTATATGGAATAGTCACCTTTCTAGTAGGTTTGAAAAGTGATATTCCAGTTCACTTAATGGGGCCTGGAAGGTTGTGTTTTCTTCAGGGTTCCTTGTGAGTGTTCACGAAGCTACTCTGGAGACCGAATTTAAAAGTTTTAGGAAAATTTTATTCATAGTGCTGAGCACTTTTTGGTTATGATTAATTTTACTTTTCTTTCCTGCTATGAAAATGAGGCCAGATCAGGGTCCCATTATAGAAGTCACAAAGCAAACATATAATAAAATATTATTATATATTCACAACCTAAATAATAGCTTGACATTTCAACAATTCTAATGTAAGGTATATAAGTGAAATTTTATTCTTGTTACAAAAGAGGTATTTAAACCTTAAGAAATGCATATGAATATGAAAACAAATTTCTTTAGAAATTAATGTATTTTAAATTATATTTTTAATAAAGTGGTATAATATTGAAATGATGGATATTGTGTGATAGCAAAATGTCATATTTTTTAATTTAAGAGGTAAATTTTTGTAAATTTTTCTTTTTTTTGAGAATATAAGAGAAACTTTCGTGGAAACAACCAGATATTTTCCATACAAAAACATGTTAAAAGTCTCCTTTTGGGTAACTCTTACATAAGCTTGTCACTAGATTTTCAATCATGAGTTAAATTGCGGTATTGTTAGTTCTAAACATCAAATTAAATCTCATAGGCATACCATGAAGGGTTTATTTTGATCACTACCTTCATTTCTGTTCTGCACAAATTGAAATAATTTAAATGAATATTAATTATAAATAATTTTGCAAAAATTTATTTTGCAAAAGCTATTTTGACTCGGTTTCGACATGTCACCCTAACTTTAGTGATACTGCCAGAATACCTGTAGACTGTCCAAGCTGCCGAGAACGATCAAGGGAAGCGAAGTGTGGTACATGAAAGGGGCGCTCACCCACCGAGATGTGCGCTGACAGCAGGTGGTGCTGTACCTTTAAATTAAGGCGAGCTGCAGCACCCCCATCACATCTGCCTGAACAGAAAATTTTGGGTCCAAGCTTCATCTGCCTTCCTTGGTAGGAGTGCACGTAGTGTAAAACCTGGAGTGTAATTTATTTTTTTTTTTAATCGATATGGATTCACATGAATATGTGTTTATATATATGGTGCATACTATTTCTGTTTTTTTTTAGTTTAGAAGTTTTTGTGGGAGTTGTCCTCTTAGTGAGGCTTTACAGAGCTAGCAGTCAGGTGGTTAATGTTCCAGTTTAAATTAATCTTCTCAGATATGACACTCTTCCTGTAGAGGAGAAACCTCTTGGTTATTTATGCAATGCTTTAAAGCCTGAGGTGTGTAAGGCATGTGGAGCTACCTACAG
Source organism: Cinnycerthia olivascens (assembly GCA_035048155.1). NCBI lineage: Eukaryota > Metazoa > Chordata > Aves > Passeriformes > Certhiidae > Cinnycerthia > Cinnycerthia olivascens. Next base: position 74,257,986 of record JAWWMU010000106.1, read on the forward strand.
TGGAACAGCTCACATCTGTGACAGGTTTTTCCTTGGTCATCATTGCTGTTTTTAGGTGCCATGAATTAATTGTATTTTTGTTTGTTTGTTAGTTTTTTGTTTTGTTATGCTAGATATACTGAAGGGACAGCAAGGAGCAGCCATATTATTTAATTTTCCTCGGGAAATTTTGGGCTTCCCTCCTCAAACAAGCTGAACTTGTGCTCCATTTGTATGGTTTAATTAAGGGATTGATCTGTAGATGGTGGTGAGTTGTTTTAGCTCTCTATGTAGAACTGAAGGTGAATTTGTCTCTGACAGAAATAGTCAAGTAAGTAGTAAATTACAACAAATTACCTCATTCCTAGAGGATCTTGTGAAGATACCCAGTGAATTGATTGTTATATGAAATATAAACCAACTCATTTAACCTGTCTCAAGGAAGGGCTAACAGTCAGGCTAATCAAATGCACAGAGTGTTGTGAATCTCTTGAGATTTCTCCCTCCATAATACTTTTTAAATACTATGGGTTCTTTTCTGTATTCATATAACTCCATTGGCAAACAAGAGGTTCAAATAGAATATCATATGTGGAAAGAAAGGTCTACATGCAGTGCATGAAAAAGTTCACATCTCTTTATGAGACCTAATCTGCAAATTCTGTATCTACTGGGTTAAAATATAATGACCAAATCTAAGAGTTTCCTGGTTGTGGAGTGCTATGAATGGTGAGTCATGAAATGGACTTGCTAATTAAAATCCAGCTGAGCATTATGAAAGTACCACTACCACTGCATTGACGACATCTACAGAGACTCCTTTTCCATTTAGTGAGACAAAACCCAAACAAACAAAAAAAAGAGGTTAGTATGAGATCCTGATGATACCTAAAACAATTACCTAAATAATCTACTGAATACCTGTTTAAATACATGCTTGCTAAAGCTAAATGAAAACCATAGTGTTTATTATATTCTATTTACAGTCAAATGGATGTAAGGAAGAACATTACTGACAACCTAATTATCACTTGGAGCTGGTTGTGTGATACACTTATTCTTGAAACTTAGAGAGTTTTCAATTCTATTGACAGAAAAGCAAAGAACAATGAATTCTTTCAATAAAAACAATGGTTAATATTAGGGTTAAACAATATACTGTATTATTATTGCTCTGCAGTTCAAAAAATAAATACTTGTTAATAAGAGATTGATCTAATTACTCTTTAACATAAATGAAGAAAAAATTTCTTAACATTTCTTTAGCTTTCTTATATATGCTAATTTTGAAATGTGTTTTGATTATATAACTGTTGTCAGGACTGTTGTTCATGTTGAGGGTTTTTTCTTATGTAGCGTTAAAAATTAGGAGAAACCAAAATAAATACAGCTTTTTTATTTTGCCTTCCTGCATATAGCTAAGATTTAATTTGACATTTTTATATGAGTCGATTAAGACCCTAGTGTTTCTCATCCTGTGAGATATGGTAGGTACTAACTGAAGAGCATGGTTAGAATCTCATAAAGGATTTTATTGCTTTTAAAAGTTTATCTTAAGCATACATTATTTGCATGTGTTTAAATTGTTACTTAATTTTTGGATAAAATATATTTTCTTTTTTTTATTACATCTGCATATGCTTTATATTTGTTCAAAGTGAGTGTTACTACAGAAATATGTACTCTAGAAGGAAACATCCTGGGTTTGCTGGTGCTAAATTAATAAATTCTGCAAAAGACTAATAAAAAAAACCAACAAAACAACAAAACAACGTGCAATATGCAAGCTTTATTTTGCCTCCTTTTAATAATGTTCTTTTCATCATATGCTGAATCTTATTTAATGTTAAATATTTACCTAACTCCTTCTTCAGGGCTGATGTTTTATTAATCACCTTACAGATGATCAATAAAATATTATTCTATTAAAATTTCAGAAAATATTTGGAATATTTGTCATGCTTGCAGTAAATGTCACTGAAGTTCACTGCAGTTGTTTTGGAACAAAGCTGATACAGTCATTAGCAGGGAAACCCAGAAACAGCTTGTACTGCTTTAAAAGTATGCCTGTCTAGACAGCAGATGAATGGAGAGGAAATTCTTCCTGCACTGGCCTTGAGCAAACTCTACACAAAATCACAAGTACTTATATAAGCCAAGACTGCAGTGACCAGACAGGAGAACTTAAAATCCTCACTCTAAATTATATTTTATGTAATCATTACTTGTTTACATGAAATAAATGTACATATATCTTATGATTTAGGTATTCTGCAATAGTATAATGCATGGCTCAGGGAAGCCCAATGTTAAAAATTTATACGTAGAAAGAAATAATTCTACAGAAGGAGTAATGATAGTATTCTTTCATCTCCCATTGTGTGCCATTCTTGGCAGAAGAAAGAAGCTGCAGGACAAAGCCATTAATCCAATCTTTGGTACACTCAGTAACATTTCTAGTGGTCCTGCAGGCTGACAACAACTGTTGAGAGAGAAATTCTTGTATTTGCTTCCCCAATATAGAACAGAAGGATCAGTTCTTTTACAGGGAAATCACCCTCTTCCCCCAGGGAATTCATGACATCCTAAACAGCCTAAAAATCATGGTGAGCAAAGAGACACAGAAACTCCCAACACTTGGTTCTGTCCTGCAGTCACTGAGAAACACAGCAAAGTTGACTGATGGCTTTCACTTCCTGAGGGCAAGGGAGCTCTTGCTCAAATATTCCCTCCTTTCTCCCTTCACTAGTGTGGAGGCAAATATTTACTCTGGTAGATGTTTGTACTTGCAGACAAAATATGTCATGAACGGCACTAGGGGCATATATCTGCACACTTAATTCATATGCACTATAGCTTAACCTCCAGTGAAAGAATTCAGATAAATCAAGTTACTTCACAATTGTTGCAAGCTAGGAACATACAGTGCATGTGAAAGGTAGCTCAGCAGATGCTTGGTAGGCCACAGTGACTTGATTCATTATCGATTCCCCGGGAAGTGAGGCCACAAATCGTATAAAGTTGCATAGGTTAAACTCTCAGGAGGTTTTTACAGATTCCTGGCATAATGTACTCAATATATGACTGTCAACATATTGACATTTCTGCGTTTTAGCTGAACTCTCTTTAAAACAGCTTCAAAAGGGAAGTTCTGCTCAGGATGTATTATTATAAATGATAAAGAGGGTACAGCAAGATATTGGATGCATCAGAGTATGGGGTCAAGCCTCAGGAATCAGGCAAGGAAGATGTAATCAACACCGTCTCTACATGTTGGCATGGACTCGATAAAAACCTCAGGGTAAAGGAAGGAAAGATAGCAGCTTGAGCAGCTGTTTTCACAGTGTGCCAACATAACCTCAATGGGAAGTAAAAACTGGACAGAGAGGATGGAGCTCTTGCCGCTAGCGCAGAACCTGGAAAGGTTCCCCTAAGTCATCACACACAGAGAACCTGGTGCCATTCCAAAAAGTACTGCATATGAGCTGTGAGGATAAGCAATTAAGAATGATGGTAAGGAGCTCAGAGCAGCAGCGATCTCATTGAGCCATCTCTGCCACTCAGCTCTGACACTCGGGGGGATCAAAGACTGAATAGCGACACACTTTAACAGGAGGAAGCTTAATACAAAACACACGTATATTCAGCCCTGCTAAGTCAGCCTCCCAGTCTAAAGACAGTGGCAAAAAAGAGGTATTTTCAAGCACAGCATACTTCATGTTTTACTGATGCCTGAGATTACATAATTTTCCTTTTGCATTAATTGCATTGATACAGAGGTAAAATATGTGGAAACTGCTTGTGACATGAAAAATTACAAAGGGGGAAGTACACTGGGATGAGCTTGGTGGAGCTGATATTTTCCAGATTGTATCAGAGGGCTGAATGTTTTGTTCTTCAATCATCCCAGCAGTGACTTAAGCCATAGACTGTTGAAATTTTCTTTCATCCATTCTCAGTTGAAAAAAAATACTAACTTTCCACATTCACCATGTCAGTTGCTGTACTTTTTTACACACAATCTGCTCTGTTTTGAGAAATTTTTCCGCATCTCACTGATTGGAAGCCAGAAGAATAAGCAAAACTTAGTCAGCAAGATACAATTTCCTGAGGTTTCCATTTAAGTCTTGGATGTTTGTTAAATTAATTAAGTCATTCAGAGCAGTCACCCAAAAGTCACTTTAAGGAGTCATATTGGCAAACTGGAAAATTAGGTTGATTATTGTCTTTATTAATAAAATAAATAAAATTTCAGATAAATTAATGCTTGCAGCCCTGACAGGATAGGCCCAAAGTGAATAAGCATGAATATAAAACTTCAGGGAACAGTTAAAGAAAAATCATTAGTTTTATTTCCTTTCTAAATCAGAAAATGTTCACAGTTATTACTTCTCTGTATATAATATATGGAACCTGGCAGTAAATTCAGGATAGTACACTTGGTTAATTCATCATGTTAATTTGAATCCATATGAAAAAAATGATTGCATGTCTTTTTATCTGCCTTAACAAATAAGATTTCCTTTTTCTGAGGAAATAAATCTACATGCCATTTTTCTCTGAAGTCTTTGATGAGCCTCAATCCTTAAAACCAATTGGATTTTCTTCCACCAGACACCTTGCTTCTCTTGCTAATGTTAATAAAGCTTATAAATTTATTTTTTCATTGGCAGGAAAAAGGTGAATAGGAGCTGTCAGTCACAACCTTTTCCCCAAGATTTCTGTATTCCCAACCTTCCCAGAACAGAGACAAGCTGGCAGTCAGCCTGGAGGAGAAGGAGGGGTTGATGTTCAGGGCACTCAGGCTCCAACAACTTGCCAGAGAAGTGCATGCCAATTTTACTTTCCCCCTGCAGTGAGAAAATTAGTTGGATAAAAGCCTTTCAGACAGGCAACAGGCAAACAATTTTTTTTTTTTTTTTCCATTTGCACACCCAGTATGGGATTTTTCTAGAAATCACCCTCTCTCTTCTCATCTCACTATTTTTAAAAGCATTATCTTTATCCCAATTTGCACCATCAAAAATACCTACGAAAAACACGGAAGGAGAAACAGATGGAGGCAAATAGTGTTGGAGAGAAGACTGAAGGCTGAATAGGTTTGTATGGTTAATTGGCTGGTTAATAGCTCATATCACTTTAGAGTATTATACAGTAGCTGGAAGATTCCTGTCAAGGTGGAATTAGTTGAAGGAAGTGCAGCATAAGATTTCAGAGGTCCAGTGGACTTACAGAGAAAAAGGTGCTGACTAGTCAAAATAAGGAACGTTTAGAAAAAGAACAGCCACATTGTGTGGCTGTTGGGATCCCAAGTCCAACAGCTAAAATATGTCAATTAATGGATTCAGTTAAACTTCTATATGTAGTGCATAAAGATAGTAAATTCAAAAAGCAGCTTTGAAGACCAACAAATAGGATGTAGGAAAGAAAAAAGCATTCAGCAACTGTGTGCCTAAATAGTGGCGAGGAAGACACTGCATTCTATCTTCTTTAATTGCTAGCTACAGAGCTTCTGGAATTTATAGATCACAATGTGCTACTGTGGTTGCTTCCAAAGCAAGACCCAGAAGAGGTTTTAAATAAATGTTTACATCATAAACTTGGAACATGTAGTGCAGTTGCATATACTTAGTTTGTCGCAGTGAGACAATATTTTATGTTCATATTCCTTGAAGAACAGAGTAAGGACTCTGAGCTACTTCAGCAGAAGTAAGCAAAATTTTGTGTCCTCCATGCTTATTCACATGAGTGATGACCAAGATATTTCTGTGGCTTCCATTATCAACTTTAAAATGTGATTCCAGGTAAAAAGATTACAAAAAATTGAAAAAAAAAAAATAGCACTGATTTATTTCCAGGATATCATGTTAGTTGTGTATTTTGTTTACACAACACTCCCTCCTCCTCGAATCTCTTTTCTGGGATTTTTTCAGGTTCTTGCATAGGTTATTTTCTTGGAAAAACGTTGCTGGTTTTTAACTTACTTTTAGGCCCTGAAGTGTCTATAATCAATTGAAAATATTACTAAAATATGTCCTGAGTTTTCATTAAGTTTGTTGGAGTTAATTTTATTTTAAGAAAGAAATCAGCAGAACTCCAATGCCATGCTTTTTTTTTTTTCTTTTTCATCACTTTTAAGACAGTTTTGAGATTTTGGAAAGAAAGCTGATACTAAAGTCTATGTTAGGAAAGAGAAAAATTCAAGCAGTGTGTCACATTATTTTGAAATATTGTGAATGAGAGAATTTAAAATTTAATTCTGGACCTTTTACAGAAGTATGTTCAATTTCATGCTATTCATAGACAGGAGGCTCAGATGACAGACAGGAAAGTACCTTTATTTGTACCTACAAAATTATGAGAGGTGACACAGGCCTGGCTGTACCTGCTAAACATTTGGCCTTACTGAGGACTGGTCTTGGGGGGCATGAGCCAGTAAATTGCAGAGGTACTGGCACTGCAACAGGCTCACAGAGGATTCAGTGCTTGCTGTTTCTTTGCTGTGAAGAATGTGATGGTTATAACTTGGGCTAAGGAGAAGATGAGATATACCTAGTTATTTTGGTGTTAGATCACTGAAATCGCTAGTTTCTCCAGAACACCTAACAGTAAACAATACACTGGACAGACTTTTTGCAAGTGCAGATATTCACTTATCACTGAGCTTTAAGAATTGTGCCAATGTGCATCAATCAAAGATCTCCTTGACTAGGAAATACCGAAATACAAGAGAACAAAATTCAGCCCTAAGCCACATCATGAGTTCTTTCTGTTCTCCCCTCAGGTCTGTGTTTAATCACTTTCATGGTATTTCTTAACTGGACAAGTGAACAGTCGAAGAGGAGAAATAAAGAATAACAGAGTGTTGATTTAAGGAACATAATGTTAAACTTTCACCTAATTTTATTAGATATTAATATTTTTAATAATAAACAACTCCATCAAGTGTACAGTACAACAAAGAGGTCAGCTGGGCACAATTATATGGCGGTGTTTTGGCGACTACCCCTGATATGTGGATGGTGCTCAGCAAAAAGAGGGACTGAAAAGTGTTCTTAAGGAAAGAGTAGATTTGTGAACATAATTTGTGGCATCTGAAACCAAAAGACAGTTGTCCATATTAAAAGGTAAACCTTTTGCAAACTTCTGATTTCTCCAAGGAGCAAAGCCCCTCCTGAAGGTGTGACCTGAGTTAAATGGAAGTGAAGAATCCTCAGAAGAGGATTTTTTGTTGCCATGCATGTGTGTGTGTCTTAGGACATGAGAAGCAGACCAGGGCTGATGCAGCAGGTGAAAAATGTCCTCTTGCACTCTCAGCAGCCTGGCTGGGTCTCCAATGGCCAGGGGCTACCGTTGGGACCGCATTCTATCACTGGGTCCTGATTGCAACAGTTTTGGTGAAAAAACATTTATCCATATTTTGTTACATCTCAGACATAAAAAGCAGCTTTTCATCTTCCCTACATCTATTTTGTTTTTTTTCTTTTCACTCTTGAAATGTACGTAACTCTGTTGGACCCAAACTAGATTTTGGAAGAATCGTTGGGGAAAGGTCATAGGAATGTAGTTAAATTATAGTATCAAATTGTTACAACAAAATGGGTACTGTAAGTAAGGCCATAACACAAGTTATGTGAACTTATATTAGCAATTGTATGGCCAGCAGGATCGGGGCAGTCACTATCACCCCGTATTCAATATTGATGAGGCCACATCTCAAATCCTCTATTCAATTTTGGTTCCCTCACTACAAGACAGACATTGAGGTGCTGAAGCATATCCTGAGAAGGGCAATGGAGCTGGTGAAGGGACTGGAGCACAAATCTTATGAGGAACAGCTGCGGGAGCCGGGTTGTTTAGCTTGGAGAAAAGAAGGCTCTAGCCAGGTGGGGATCAGCCCCTTCTCCCCAGGAACAAGCAACAGGACAAGAGGAAACAGCCTCAAGTTGTACCAGGAGAGGTTTATACTGGATATTTGGAAAAATTTCTTCGCTGAAATGGTGCTCAAACAGTGGAACAGGCTGCCCAGGGAGGTGGTGGAATCACCATCCTTGGAGGTATTTAAGAGATGTGTACACATGGTTTAGTGGTGAACTTGGTAGTACTGGGTTAACAGTTGAACTCTATGATCTCAAAGGGGTTTTTTAAACCTAGATAATTCTGTGGTTCTTTGTGATTTGTTTACATTTGTTTAGCAGACAAAGATCTAAATGTATCTTTTTTCTCTATCTGAAATTATTCCTCTTCTGTTTGACTGAGAAATTCACCTGATTTGGAAGCTGTAGCTATAAATCTATAATATTGGCAGAAGCCTATTCATAAAATGTGGAGATTTCACTGTAAGTTCTGGAGGAAAGTCAATGTTGCAAAGTGAAGTGTAAAATTATTCCTGTCTCAGTGTTATTTTTGAGTCATATATCTCTGCCTTTTATGAACAGCAGGCATATTTGGAAGAATTATGTCTGAGTCATAAATCCCTATTTTCCTGGGACATGACTAATAGGTGTCTTTAACACAGTAAGATGATATTACTGTCTTAGCTTGCAATTTTTTTTTTAACCTCTGAAGAACATACAACAGATGAAGTTTAAACAGTACAATGGCATTAATCTATGGTCTGTCGGGATGTTGTTACCACCCTCCTTCTCTGGTCCATTGATTCCAACCAGCAGATGTTGTAATTTATATGAGTCCCAAAATTTATTATTTCAATATTTAGCAAGCGCAATAAGCATGGTTGCTTTCAGAACCTGCTGAGTGTAGTGGGAGAAAAGGAGTGAGGGAGGCAGGGAAGGAGGGAGGAGATCATTGCTCGTGAACTCCCTCACGCTGCATTGGCTGAGCTGTGACCAGAGAAAACAAAAGTCTGTTTAAATTAATAATGTTGCAGATCTTCCTGCTGTAGCTACCAGTGGGGGCCAGTCTGTTTGTAAGCAATTACCAACCCCTTGTGTTTTGAATAGCTATGCATCTTGAGTGAAAAAAAATAATCTTCATGAGCTGGTTTCTGTCATCCTCTTTGTCTGATAGAAAAGGCAGAGAACAACTCTAACAACACATCTTAATATTAATATTTAATATTTGTGAATATCTCTGCTAGACTAAAGGCTGCCAAGCACTGCCTATGAATAGGTTCTGAATTTTACAGAAGAGCTTATTATTGCAGTGGAAACACCACCTTCTCTACATGCCGTTACTAGATGCCTCCTTGCCATTATCACTATTATTAACTATTTATTTCTCCATTGTAGGTCAGACTGTGCACTCCTGCACATCTTTATGTGTGGTTACACTGGCTGCCCCAAATTTATTCCCCTAAAAAAGCCAGTCTCGTCATAACTGTGTATACATGCACAATGCATTACATGACATGGTGATAAATATTATATCATGTAACAGGAATGAACAATACTTGGTGTTTCCTGAACATCCTCAATTGTTGCTGAAAGTGTGTTACCTGCAATATTAATTTATCTTGTCTGTGCAATGTGAAAATACCATTGAGACGTTTTTGTGGGAAATTTTGGTATTTTTGGGTTTTTTTTGAATACTGAAGTTTGCAGTTCAATATTCCCAGTGTGCGATTTGTTCCTTAAATCACAATGCATTGTATTTGCTCAGTCAATTAGATGGCCTAAATTCCTAAAAGAAAATAACTGCTGAGGAATAATGAATGAGGAATAATATATAATACATCATTAATATGGAAATTAATCAAAATTTATGTGGAAACTCACAAGCCCTTCAGCAATTATGAGCATTTTTTATAAATAAAATGATATCTATCCAAGTATTTACAAACAAATAACTTGCCCTACTACTATTATGGGCCTAACTGATTAGATATATGTGCTAAAGCATCAACAAATTATGGTTGATGCTCTTCGATCAGTTCTAATTAATTCTAGATGCTCCTCAAGGGAGGTTCTATTCAAATGAACTGATTATTAGCAGTGATGAGAGCTGCATGGTGACAAATGTATCCTTTTCTACAGCCTTCAGGAATGTGATAGCATTTGGTTGGACATGAAATAAGGCAGTGTTCTGCGTATTTAAAAATGACACATAAAAGAGATTTTCTTCTTCTGGTAGAAAAGACTGTCAGAGTGTTTATTTCATCTCCGACTCTTTTAGCTAGAAACAGGTAATGTAAGATAATTCTGGAACACCCTAAACCAGAAAGTGACTGACTGTGGTTAGGATTCAGCTCACCAGCCCCTACCTCCAGATAAAGTATGGTGGTGGTTACTTAGTTTAGTACCAGGTAGGAATTTATATTCTTTACACTGGAGGATGACTTTGTGAGCTTTGGGCTTTGCTTGAAGAAGAAATGCCATCTTGAGGTACCGAAAAGTACACATTTAGAACAAACAGCTGAAATGACAGCAGCTGTTGCCCCTAGGCTGATCAAGCTGAGCACTGAAAAGGTTGATTTTATCCCTGTGCTGTGGAGACTGCCACTGTCTGATGCAAACAACTAACATGCAGCATTTCTTCTTATAATTGTAGGCAACATGCCACAAATGAAAGAGAAACTGTGCTACGGCATCTGCCAGCCCTTGAAGGCTACAAGTGGTGACACTGGCTCCAAAATTTAGACAATTACTTAAATTCCTTTTAATTTAATTATGCTAAACTGCTTTAGTTGAAGAATCAAAAAAGAGCAGCTGTGAGAAAACTGCGAGGACAAAGTTGATAGATTTTGCTTTGTCTCCAAAGTAAAAACTTCTCTGTAATTGTGCTTAATTTTAAATACACATTTAGACATATTTGGAGTGTGAATTTTTAGCTTCAGAGATCTAGCTTCTTCAGACACCGTTGTTTAATGAGTGCAATTATCAAATAGGGATCTAATTTCTTTGTGATTGAATTTTCTTCATTACTAAAATTTCATACTGCTTTTGTACATCTATATTGTTCTTTGTAATTATTCCATGTTCTTAGTGCTCTTTCTCACAGAATCCCACAGTTTACGTATTTTTCAGGTTTTTACAAAGCTTATAACTATTTCATGTCTTGTGTAGTCAGGAAGGGGCTTTGGCTAAAGCATGGAGATAGAATTAATCAGTGCTTGAAATATACCTTCATCAGAAAGCTAGTTTCCTATGTTAAGAGAAATTGAACTCCTAGAGTGACTGCAGATGTTGCTTCATGCTACTTTTAATCAAGGATATTTGTTTAAGACTACAAATACCTTTTGAATAGACATTGCTTGTCAAATGTTTTCATTTTTTACTAAAAAGGTTAATTTTGTTTCAGAAAGTTATAATTTCTGATCTCATTTCTGAAAATACATTGCACTCCACTTACCAAAGAACTCTCAGACGTTAGTCTCTGTTCAGAACCAAACTGAGTTATAAGCAAATGGTGTCACTGAGTATGTAGATCAGGAACTTCACAACCAGGCTCCCAGACTGCTTGAAACCCTCCTTCAGGAAGTTTACTATTTTAATTGCACATGTAATCACAAAGAAAAGCAACAAACAAGCCTGTGGAAAATTTGGCTTAACAATTTTCAGACTTAATAGAAACGTTCTTCAAGAGCAGTCAAAAGTAATATATTGTTAAAAGTTTCTGAAGAACCACTGAAATAGTCAAAGTGTTTTTTACAAGATACAATCTTATTATCATATTATTTCACTACTGAGGTAAAAAGAAAAAAGTATATAAATTCAAATGTTTGAGTTCAAGTGGAGAGAGCAAATAACTTTGCAGAGTGTTTGAAAAAATTATCTTTTCATTTTGACATACGCTGTGTATATCATTGGCTCAGTAAGCTGTAAGGGAGAGAAAAAAGGAAAAATATGCACTTTAGTTCATTGTATATATATTACACAATAGGTGAAATATCATAATCTTGCCAACAGTAGCTCACTGTTAGCAATATATGCGCTGGGTTTTATGAGAGAAGTTTATATGGGACCAATGCAGAAAGAAACTACAGAGCTTTGTGCCTTACACATCATTAAAGATCGTTTTAAAATCTTATGGTAGTAATGTAGGAATTGCAAGAGAAATGTAACTTTGATACTAAATTTTGATTTTGACTGGTATATAAAATTATAATTTTGGGACCCATAAATATCACAGCAGACCACCAAGTAAGTAAAGCTCTGAATTCCCATAGAATTCCTACTAATTCAAGTTGATTGGCTGAAATCAACTCTGGAGAGAGAGTTCATACCAGAAAATACCATCACTATTTATTTTCACAGTGGAAGAAATCAAATTTTTTTAGTGATGAATCAGCTCTGAAACAATTTCCTCCGGAGGTTGACAGTCCCATGTAAGAGTACTACTCTGCAGTAATTCCAGTGGAATACCTACAGACATACACTCTATTAAATTACTACTGTTTTCTTCACTGATGATCAGGCCTGCTAAACCTGCCATTGCTTTCTCTCCATAGGTTTTCTTTATATTCAGTCAAATTTTATCAGAATGTGTCTGCCTCACATCTCTAGCCTGCATGGAGCATGATATTTCTAAAATATCTTCTGTCATTCCTAGGACAGAAAAGTCCAGTGCCAGAATAATCCCTTTTACTTTTTCATTCTGAGAAACTGGTATCTTTTCACCTTCCTAAGAAAGTGGTAGTGAATACAGAGAAAGAGATTTAGAACCTGGGTTAGAAGATGAGTGTTTTTCTGGTAATGGATAGTTTCAATAGTTTGAAAAACTACTGATGCTTACCCAAATAAAAAGTTTCTGAAATTCTCCTTTGTTAGATTTATGTTTAAATCTTCTGTTTGTATATCCATTTATGCTGGCTTACTACGCATTGCAGTGGTGTGGGTGGCTTATTTGTATCCATGATAGCTTCTTTATACTTCCACTTTCAAAAGTTAAAGGCATATTTCTACTGAGAGTAATAAAACAAAACCAAAACCTGCTCAAGAGCTGCTACATTTGGTCTGTCTTTGAAATAAAGGATAGTTGATGGATATATAGTCCCTAGTGAGTTTTTACATGAATTTTGGACAAGAATTTTTGCAGAATATAACCTCCTTCTGCAGAGAGACATAAGTCTTACTTCTTTAGCTGCTGCTAGCAACAAGGACATCCTCCATTATCATCAGCATGTTGCTAGATACAAATTTATTTGCCTTTATAGAGATGGTGTTAGTCATATAAATTTTCGTTGACTTTTGTACTTTTCTGCGCTCCTCTCCCAATTCAGTAAAATGCATAGTGTTCTCCCCAAATCAGTATGATTTCACTGATTGAACATATATTTTACTAGAAGGATGTAGCTAAGAATTACCAGGAACCGGTTTGTCAGGATTTATCTCATCTTCAAGCTTCATTAAAATGCAAAGAATATAATGACATTAGAATTTTATCTCAGACATCTAATTTAATCAGAATTATTTCTTGATCTATTTCTTCAACTCTATAAACTTGACTTATCCAAGTTATTCTTAACGTTTTTCAGTTGCAGTGCAATCAAAATCAAAACTTTCTAAATGAAACAGAATTGATGGAAATTTCTGTATTTTAAATGACATTGCTTTTCTTTTTTTTTTCCTAGTGTTTTCTTGGTTAGTTGGTTTGGTTTTGTTTTTTGGTTTATTTGCCTTTCTTTTTTTTTTTTGTCCTGAAAAGTCTCCCTGGTATGTATTTGAATAAGTAAAATGCTAAAACAACTACAACTAGAATATTAGAAATTACAATTAAAATATTTCCTTTTCCATGCAAGCAAATTTCTACAGTTTATACCCTGTTTCTAAATTATTTGTTAGTCTCAATTTTTCAGGTATTACTTATGCAATATTATCACTACCTGACATTAGAAAATTAAAAATTTATAGTAGTGTCTGCATCTATCACCTACTCACTTGTTCTCATTTCTTGAAGGCTATGTCTTGAAGAAAATTACAATAAGCCAAAAGTGAGTAGAAGGGAAGATACTGAGGCAGTCTACCTGGCCACTTGGGGAAAGAAGGAAAACAAATTTTCCACACGTTTGAAAATCACATATCCTGTGGTTTTTTTGGTACCGTAACAACCTTCCCATAATAAATAAATACATAAGGAAGCAGATTCTTGCAAAAAGATGGATTGACACCCCCCAAGACACCATTCAGCCAAATCTAAGAGTTTCAAGTCTTACCTTTCTCTCAAGCATGGAGCAATGTCCATATATAAGGGGGGTTTCTAAATGAGTTACACATACTGTTTCCTTCATCTTTATAGCATCCCTTCTTACCCATTTCTGGTAGTAGGTACCAGATTTTAAGCAGTGTATTTTAATTACTACAGATATCATAGGAATGTAAAATAAAATCTTCACACTCTTTGTAAATTCTTTTCGTTTCTGTCATGATAAAAGGAGTCTGCAATAATTTTATTAAATATGCTCAACGTTCTGAAGCTGAACAACAAGCCAACATTTCTTAATAGATTAAAATTATCTTTAATGTTTTTACATAATGCAACAATTTCACCTCTCCTTGGAAGTGTGTCTATACATCGCATTAGACCTTGGGGGGGAAAACCTAACAAACTAGTGTGTGTGTGTGTGTGCGTGTGTGGGGTGTCAATGAAAAAAATAACTGTCTGCTTCACAACTCCGTTTTGATTTTCCTGACTCATCTACTTAGAAACTACATAAGGATGCTTCCTTTGATCCTCATTGTGCTTGTTACATAAAAGGAAGAAGTGGTTAGGACCCACTCTGTCCCAGACAGAGACAACTTCTTTTGGTTGTGGTACCACTTTTTAGCAGTGATGCTATGTGTTGCCTGTTCAAAGTGCTTTTGAAACTGCAGTGTTGGAAAAAATTACAAATATTTCAAGTTTTTAAACCTAAATCATAGGCCATTATTTCAGTATTCTCTTGGAAAAGCAAATTGTTCAAGAATACTTCTAACAGAAAATGGAATGAGAAAATTAACCTTTTTCTAGTGTTTGAGACAGATATCAATCAGCTTGCTCCTTTTGTTTCTATAGTGTGGGTGGAAAAAGAGACAAGGAGAGGACAGTATGCAGCATTTCAGAACGAAAAGAATCTCAGCTGTTTCTTTGATTTCTAAGTTATATGTAAAATTAGGAGAATATGTACAAGTTTCTTATCTGTAGCTATTAATAGAACTTGCAATAATCTTGTATAGACAGCTGTATTTTTATGCTGTAACATACCACATTTGTATAAGCCATTGGCTGAATTTTTGTTCCATCTAATTTTTAGTCCTCTTTCTGCTAATGCATTTGAAAGTTAGAGTGAGCAGTCTGTGTAAATACACAAAATTTGTGTGAAAAGTACTGAAAGTATGTTGAAACAAATTCTGTAAAGTATTCAAAAATATGAATATATAAGTTTAGAGACAGAAATTTCCACATGCTATGATGTTATAAGATGCAATTAAAGTTGAAAAAAAGACAATTGTTTCCATTCATATTTTCAGTAATAATAATTTGTTTCTGTTCTAAGCCTGTTAAATATTCATTATTTATTTTTTTGCAGGGATTATCAGGGATCATTAGTGCTTTTATTTCCAACCGACCACTTTTTTTTCATCTAGTAGTGGCCTATTTTCAGCAAGAAGAATGGATGCACTGGCCTGTGTACGTCAACAGTAACCAAGGTACAGAATCAAAGAAATAACTCCCAACTAATAGATGTTTTGTGGACTGCAAACATATGTTCTGTGAACATAGGAGTTGGAGGTCCCTTGATGCCTCTCAGGCATCTTTGTGGAGAATACTGAATGAAATACTACTGTACTATGTACTATATTCTCTTATCCAATGGCTGATAAATCTTGCCACCTCCAAAAGCCTGAGGAGAAGAGGGTAATGAATTTCAGGATGATGTAAAGGTACATGGTAGAAACAAAAGGAAAGACACTCTCTGGTTCAGATTGACTGATGTTAGAGCACAAACTGGATGTGAATAGACTAGAGGGAGCAGGAACTTGTTGAATTGCTGCCCGTGAAAGAGAAAGCTGGAATACCCTCTAAGTATTTTTACTCTCTGTAAGCTCTAAGGTAGCACTTCATCCCTGTGCACGTAAGCTCAGGCTGAATGGGTTTTTCCTAACCTGAATTCCAGGAAAAACCTCCAACTGTTTGGTAATTATGTGTGGCACTTTTCAGTGCCTCAGAACCTAGTGCTTCGCGATAAAAAAATATCCTATCTCCCAGAATAGTTTTTATCTTAATGAAAGTGTCTGTATTCACATTTCACACATTAGTGTAGCAAAAAACATAAACGACGGAACTTGTTAAAAGTTGCAAGAAACTTGTAAAAACAGTGTGTTGATTTTTGAGGTCAGAATAACAATTGCATCCAGTTTCATCAATAAATATTAAAACACTTTGGACAGGTACATGTAAAATTCGTGCTGCTTTTTTATGGAGGACTTGCAAACAAGTACGTGATATGACTTTTTTAAGGTCTGCCATGCTGTCCCAGTTCAGTGATTTAACACTCACCTAGCCTTTCTTTATATAAAATATTCCCTCAATTTTTTTTTCTTTATTATTTCTTTGTGAAAATAGTGCTGCTACTGTTATGAAAATTTTAGTATAAAGTTGTTATTCACATGTAGCATACATGATATAAACATTTCATGGAGATGAGTACATAGTACATAGAACACAACTGCAATGTCAGCAATGCAGAAATGTAATTTCAAGAAGTACAAAGAATGGCTACTTATTTGGAAACGTATGTAAGTTTATTGTGTTTCTTGAGAGAATCTTTGCCTGGATGCATCATCTAGATAAGTATATAAAATGACAACAGACTTTTAATAGTTTCCTTAGAAATTAAAATAACAGCAACAAAATGTAACATTGTTTTAAAGATAATGTCTGCTGCTTAGAGAAGTATTGTACTGGGATTTAAGAAATTCTGAGTTGCAGGAAAATAAATTTACCTCTCCGTGAAGTACATTCACTGTCTTGTTAAAGATAAAGAAAAATAAGAAATGACTAAAAATGGATTACATTAATATGTATGTATTTATAATTGCACTCCTGTGAAAAAGCTCGCAAGAATCTAAGGTTAGTGATAACAATTTATGGAGATGTACTTATCCCCAGAAGAAAACAGTGATAACTTCCTAGAACATAACAGTTTCAACAATACTATCAAAATACATAATGTAGAAAACTTACCATTTAGGAAATATGGGTCAATACAATACCATACATTATTTGAAAGCAAAGTTTGTACTGAAATGAAAAAACAAAACAAAACAAAACAAAACAAAACAATTTTATTAACTACTGTTGGTTTACCTTAGGGCTCATTTCCATTCTGTGATAACCACGCACAGCTCTCATCTGTGCTACTGACATAACTTTGTATTTCTTAATAACTTCTATAGCCTTTGCTGTCCCTCTCATATTGATAATCCATTTAGTGCTCATGATGCTAATTAAGTTCATACATAGCCAGGTTTAGTTTGCAGGAATTTGACATATTTCATAACTGTGCGAGCTAGCTATATGATTCTATTTGACTTACTGCTTTTGTGAATGCATCGAAACATGATTGTTTTGCGGGAAATGAGATGAGTAATCATCTGTACGTGTTGACCATGGTGGTGGAGAGCAAAGCTAACTGAATTAGTAGGCCGGCCTTAAATGGGGATAAGCCTCAAAAGAAGGATGCAAAAAAGATTGTCCTGATGCTTTGTTTCATGTTTTCAGTAGGCCAGGCAAAATGTGACCAAGTGCTGGAATCACCATCAAGGAAAACTATTCAGCTGGTGTAATCTGCTCTTCCTTTTTTGGCAGTCATTATGTCTAAAACACAAGACTGAAAGAAAAATTAACAAATCCCCAGAACACATTGTAAGAATTAGTATCAATTTTAAAGTTGAAAAAACCCAGGTGAATAAACATTTTATATTAAAAATTTACAAATTAAACATGATACAGGTTGTATTTTGTGTCTAAAGGTACATCTTCCAATGGGTAGATGGAAAAAAAACATTACAATCTGCAGACATATAGATATTGTGGAAGGTAGGCAGTTGGATGAGACAAGGATAGTGGCATAGACATTGACAAACTGAAAGCTTTGCGGAAGGATCTAATAAAAAATACAAAAAATTCAAAATGCTTCTCGCAAACACTATTGCATCCTGTTTTGTCTCTCATTTCCTGTGTTCATGATGACAATTAAACAATCAGTCATGCCTGCACTGTTCAGTTCATAGTGTGCTGCTGCACTGATTGCATCTGAGAGTTCTTTCTCATATTTTGCTTAAAATGCAAGTTCTTTAGAGAAGGACTGATTATTAGGATAACAGCATGACAAAGAGAAGAATGGCATTAACCCTGCATAAAGACAGTGCTTCAATTTGAAGGCATTAACTTTCTAATAATCCTCAGGATGTGCCTTACCAGCACAGAGCACAGCAGCCCTATTGTATCCAGTATTAGACATTTAATTTTAGGAAACAGGAAATCTGTTGAATGGAGAAGAGAGCAGAGTAAAAAGAATGCTCAGAATCTAGGAAGCAAAAAGTCCTGTGAAGGGAGATGGAAGGAATGGGGATTGTTAGAGATGATATATCTGTATTTCACATCTACAAGATAAAAAATATCATAGCAAAAAGGAAGAGAATACTGCATATTATGCTAAACCAGAGTATATGTAGGAGCAAAACCCAGAGGACTTAAATTTCAACCAGTTTCATGTTAAGCACCTGGAAAATCTTTCACTTGTAAATGTAGATAAAATGTGGAAGAGACTAGTTGAGAGATTGTGAATTCTCTGTCCCCAGAGATTTCTAGGACAGATTAGACATCATCTGAAAATGACACCTGTCATTTCTGCCTCTGCTTGTGACCTTAGGGAGGGATTTCAAATACTATCCAGCTCAACATAGGATACTGTTGGATCTCTGCTTGGTTTCTCTAGGTGTCACTATAACAATCTCTATTTATAACTAAAGTAAAAACAGAAGTCTGATGGCTACATGGATAACAAGGTGGGAAATCACTTAAAAGACAGGTTGCCCCTTTATTAATGTAATATACTGGTTTAAGTTCAGGGAGGTCTAACTGCACATTTCAAAAAATATCGAAGGTCCCATAGATTCTTGGTAAGTATACCTATAAAATTAAGCTTTTTCTTTAAATCTTGTCTAGAATGAGGTTGCCCAACAAAAAGAAACTCTCAGGCAAAGACTGCTTGATTTTACATATACATGTAAATATTTATCAATTTAAAAAGTTCACAAGTTAAATCTCAGATCACTTCTAGCTATGTTGTGCAGCATGTGGGCTTTTAGTCCTAGTTTTACATGCATAGATGAATGAATTCTCCACAGAAATGGCTAAACCTTGAATTCTACCATGCACAAGTTAGGTAAATAAGTAGCTGCATAAATAAATTCAGTTATCCTTATGAATGTGTTTCCATGATACTGCGAGGCTAAAAATCTCAGACTTTGTTTTGGCTGGCATGGGAAATCCTTTAGGCTCTGTAAAGGGTATCTGTCCAGCCTGCATTTTCTTAAAATAAATCTTTGAAAAATCCTAGGAGGACTCCAAGCATCTAGCAAGAGAAAGGAGAAACTTGAGTTCTCTGGACCAGTATTAGAAGAATTTGTAGGGATACAGGGGCAAAATTCAGTCATATTTACTTCTACTGGAATGCAAGGATTTCTTCCAAAAAGGAAGAATTCCAGGTCCTCTGGATGCATTTTATTGCATGCTACATGCATTTTCAACTTTAATGAGTGTTTGTTCGTAAATAAGTAGCCCTATCTCCCCTTTAGAGTGACACTAAGAAATGAGCTATTCATGCTTCAGTGTTTTCTAAAAAAAAAAAAATTAAAAAAACAAATGGAATTTTAAAACACACACATACTTCTTTATGACAGATAGCAAAATTGGAGGCTAAAATTAGCAACTTAGTTTCATGGCTTTGCAAGGACTCATATACTACTTTGTAAATAACGTTGGTCTGTTTTCTAGGGTTTGTTTTGAACTTTCAATTGTCAAACTTTAAAGCAAACTGCAAAGCTGAAATGAAGATAATTTAAAGTGGGCTTTTAAGTGTTGCAGTAATTTTGCAGCTAGTATGAGCTTTATGATTGGTATTCTCCATTATAAGGGAATAACTAGACTGAATGAACCTTTTATAACCACCTCTGTTATCACTCAAGGAAGTGCAATAACATTTTCCTTGTCATCAGTTAATAGAATTTACAAAAATGAAAATTATTCTTGCTGATGATCTCCTAGATTTAAAATATGGAACAGTTTCAACTCTTTTCCAGTCACTACACATCTAAGCTGCTATGCTTGTAAGACATTTTCATGGCTTGTTTACATGATGAACAAAAAATAAATTATTTAATTTTTTAAGTCCCTAGGAATTATTTCAATGTCATGACACCCATAGCTTTTCACACAATAAAGATAGGACTTCATGTAAGAGGAGAACTTGGTGGTTTTGATAATCCATACAAACAGCTCTTAGGGCATGAGATTTTTCTGGTTAACTACTAGCATTTTCACATGCAACACAGTAACTGACTGATTTGAGGACACTGGACTTTGAGGAATAGCTCATGTACTAATTCTGAGCACACATCATACATGTAAGGGATGAGACAGAGCTACAGGACAGGACTGCTGCAGGACTGGGAGGGTTGACCAGCTGTGGAGGAGACCATTTCCCTACAACCAATATTAGAATCTTTCATCTTGATGGGCTTGGTGCTTACTGGGAGGAGAAGGTTTTAATTTTGTCACGCTCCTTTTTCTACATAATAGCCCTAATCTATTGACTCTGGGAAGAGAAATGCCTTTTTTCTTCACATTACCTAGTGTACAGAAAACCACACAATGAAAAGCCAGTGTTGGGAAAAGAGACACAGGAGTCCTGCAACTTTATTCAAATAAAGGGAGAGGGTCCACTGGGGCACACATCAGTGGTGTTTTCTCTTTTGATCTTTTGGAGGGCGCAGCCTCCTTTTATCCCAAACTCTCAACCACATGTTGCCTTCCTCCTTTCCCCATCAGCTGAGGTACCAGAAAGTCACAGCCTTCCTGAACCACCTACCACATATCCCCCCCTTGAACCTACTATTTTACCCCAAAGTTCAGATGTTCAGGTTTGTGCAGACCCCTTTGACTGTTTCAGGAGCCAAGCTGTCTGGGCTCTACAACAAACCTGCTGCTCAAAGTTAGTGGAGACATTAAGACCCATTTCAAAGATGTCAATACCCATCCCTTCACCCATAGAATTGTTTGTAAAGACATTAGCACACATCTTCCCTATCACTAGGAATTTGGTTTTAGCAAAACACAAATCACAGCTACATGCAGTTTGACTTCAATTATATAATAGCATGTGGCATGGGCAAAGATAGAGAATCTTAATTTGTCATAGCTTAATCTAACATCTATGGTTTTATGACTTTTTATCTTCCAAGCTCACCAATCTCCTGCAACTGGATGGTGGTATGAGGTCTTTTCCACAAAATAGCCAGTTGTGCACATATGTGTGTACATATAGAACTGCACAATATAATCAATTTGGCAACGTCTCTTCACTTCTGAACTTAATGATGTTGGTGTGCCTCAGATATACTGGATAGTTTTTATTTCTCCAGCATATATTCCTACCTTCTACTCTCTGCAGAATGTTCTCTGACTTGATCTGAGAAGTACACATGAGCAGACTGATAAAGTCTTTTTAAGGCTTCTCCAGTGATAAACTACGTGTCCTAGGGTGACGTTATGATGTTTGTATCCCCATTCGTGTGTGCTATTTTTGCTGGATATCATGTTCTGTGCCT
>JAWWMU010000106.1:74279837-74347903 GCA_035048155.1 Cinnycerthia olivascens
GTTCATTTTGTGTATTGGGGGGTGCTGTGTTTGTTAAATAAACAGGTTCTTTCCACTTCTCTCCGAGGAATTCTTCCTGGACCGGTGGGGTGGGAGGGTCCGTGTGGGTTTGTTTTCTAGAGGGGCCCCCTTTGGAGAGTCTCTCCCAAATTTGCCCTAACCCAGGACACTACGGATCAGGTGTATTTTTCTTTTGCAGGTACCGTGCTCAGTACTGGAGAAGCAATTGGGGAAGCAATTCCCTGCAAGTTAGGGAGGTAGAAGTTGTCCTGCAGCCACTCCCAGAACAGCTCAGCACATCCTACTCCCTTTCACAAGTTACTCCTGCAAAAGAAGGCTGCTGAAACTGAGCCTAAAGGTCATACCAATTACCCTAACAGGTTACAAATGGCCCATGAGAAGACAGTGTTCCTTATTTTGTTTGAAGAAGGCCTTACCTCATTGGTGATAGCTGCTTTGTGTTTCCCCAGGAGTTAGGCCTGTGTCCCTGTTTGACTAAAATTAATGAAGTTGCTGCCTGCCACATTAAAATCCATGCATGTATCTGTAATTTATTTGTCTGTCAAATGAATATTATGTTATATATGGCACTGCACTTTTTTCAACTAAATTGAGGGAAACCAAAGTGTGTTTTTACTAGGCAGGCTATCTAATTTGCAACTACAAGCTTCAGAATATTGAAATGCTGTGAAGACTGTATTATCCACACAGAAGGGGAAAGTACTAATGTTACATGATTCACTTATCTCTGTATATTTTTGCCAGGTTTGCTTTGTTGAAAATTTAAGTCCTTTTAAAATGTTCTATTTTTGCAGTAATTCATGTAGCATACCTTTTACTTTAAGTCAGAAAAGCAGATTCTCAGGCTTAATTTATTTTAAAACAGTTCTTGCCTTCACATAAATGCCAAGAAACAAACAAGGTGGCATATTTACTATGAAGGTCTAGAAATAAAGTTGTAAGGCTCTACAAGCAAAGTTATTTCTTCAAATGTAAAGCATTCAATGTCCTTGATGAAATGGTGAAGGCACATCCACTAAATAAAATTCAGGACTGGCCAAAATAAAAATATCTCTAGGTATCTTAGTGTGACTGTATATGCCACTATTTAAATTCTTTTTTCCTTTTTTCATTGAAGTGTAGGCATATTTTTGGTCAGAAATATGGGAAGTTTGTGGAGAAAAAGAATGATGATGTCTGGATGATAGATTGGAGGACAGGTTTTTGGGGAGGAGGTGGCTTTCTGTGGGGGGTTTTTTGTGTGTTTTGGGTTTTTTTTTTTGTGTGTGTTTTTGTTTGGTTGGTTGGTTGGTCGGTTTCTTTTTTAATGGGCTATACCTACCAGATTGCAAAAATGTCATCCTTCCAATCAGTCAGTTGATTGCCAGGTTGGGTATTTTAGTTTCGAATTTTAGTCATTGAATATTACTCAGTTTTAAAGCATCCAGGTGGGGATAATTTGGACAGTCAGAGCTTTTTTTAATGCAAAAAAATAAAAAATGAGATTATCTGGAGCTCCAAGAGCTTAGAGTTCTTTTCAAGCAAGGGGTTAAAACTACTTTTCACAACTCACAAAATTTCAAATGCAGACGGTGTATTTTTGTGGGAGGGGGTTACCGAAAGGGAATCCTCAATACCAATTGGCTGCTCTCTATGAGCTGCAGCTGAGCTCAGGCTGCTGCTGAAGTGCAGTATTGATCTGAAGGGTAAATGTGTAGGGAGCCTCAGAGAGCGATTCAGTCATATTCTGAGAAGGGAACCAACCTCTTCCAGCAAGAAAGTGGTTTCTACCTGCCTTTGCTACCCGCGGCATCCTTTGTGAATGAAGGGGAACACGAGAAAGGGCAGTTTGTTGCTACAGCGATTGAGCGAGCGAGCTGCTGCCGCTGTGGTCGCTGCTGCTGCTGGTCTGCCTGGCGCTGCTGCAGCTCCATGTAGCAGGTAAGGCGTCTTTCCCTGGGAAGGGGGAGGCGGAGGGCCCGGGATGGCAGCGCGGTGGCCGGACTGCGGTGTGGGATCCCCGGGCCGGGGCACCGAGGGGCGCCGCGGGGCAGCGCAGGGCCGCGGGCGGGGAGCCCGACCGCAAGGGCTGGCAGCCTCTGCCCCCTGCTCATCCCGCTCTGGAACCGCGAAACTTCCCTAAGTTCCAAACAAAGTGCGCGGGTCCGCGGTGCCCAAAGGAGAGGGAGCAGCGGAGGGGGAGGAAGGGGCTGCACCTTCCCCTCGGCGCTCCGGCGGTCGGGCAGCGGCTCCGGGAGACACAGGTACCCGGGCGGCACCAAGGTGTGGGTGCAGCCACTTCGGCCGACAGGAGAGAAAATACAGCGTGCCAAACCGGGCGCTCAGTTAAAAGGGAAAATAGAAAAGAGATGGTGTGAAACTCGTGGGACTGGAAATGTATTTGCCGTATTTTATGTCCCTTTTCTAATTTTTTTAAGTGCTCAGTACTCTGTGTGTGAATCCGAGTGTGTGTGTGTGTGTGTATTTCTGCAGCATTGACGTTTAAAGTAATAAGGTTTAATTAAAGGAAAGAAGGTAAGGAATGTGAATTTGACTTGAAATAACTTTGAAAACACCTGAGCAGCCTCCTCCCTTAAAGCAAACAAACAAACAAAAAAGGCACTGCAGAAAAAATTTAATGGTGAGAAATAAAATTTAGCCCTGACACAAGATTTTCAAATGTGAGCCATGATTTATCATTTTAATGTTACAAACTGATCTTCTACGAATTAGTCATGTGATGAACAGTATGACATGCATAATCTTTACGCAAACGTTTTAATAGTGGGTTTTGCTCTGAATTGCAAATCAAGCTGCAAGTGTGCCTATGACAGTGATGTGTGAAGGTACTTACCTTGAGTATTTAATGTAATTTTTGATATGAATGGCTATGTGGCTTTGATATTTCAATTCTTAATCTTTAATCTAGAGTAAGTAGGATACGTGTTTCTTGCCTTTTAAATGCGCATTTCAAAGCATGCTATGGTGTGGGGGTGATGATGTGACTTAGTGTAAATTTCTGTGTTTACTGAGTGATGGTTAACTGGCTTTTTTTCGGTATCTGCAAATATCCATAGAGAGCTAAGTAGGATGCTGGATAGTATCAATGAGTGGTTGAGGTTACTGGTATTTCTTTCTCTATTTTCAAATTCAAACATAAATAGCAAAATCCGAACAATTCAAGAATACTAAGTAGGTCTTATTATAATGCACCTTTTGCTGTGTATGTGATTGCATTTCAGATTCAAAGTAAACCAGTATTAAAATATTTTCATGAAACCATGATGAAATTAACAAATTTTTCAGGACATCTTTATTTCGGATTTCTGAACATGTTAAACCTCTTATTGATCACAATGTGTTTTCAAGAGGTTTCAGGGCTTCTTAGAAAATATTTTGCCACATCTGAAAGACGATGGTTACATTGCAGAAGTCATAAGCAGTTTATTGCTAAACTGATTTGATTGCTCCAGAACATATCAACATGCAGACTGAAGTCTTCCAAAACTGATCAAACTAGCTACCTGATGTGGCTCCCCTTAGAGATTGAGGCCCCTGTGGGAGATGGTAGGGAAAAATATCCTCCTTTGAGGAAGCAATACTTTCTTTTGAAAATACTGGTTTATAAGCAAATTTATTTTGTCTGTCTTGCCTCTATCCCATAGATGACATTCATCCTCAAGTTTGCTTTATTTTGATTAATTTGTGCTCATCCTGCCCCCCCTCTCTCCCATTTCTGAATGTCAGGTCTAAGGTATCTGTTTATCCACCGTGCTGGAGGGATCTCCCACAATTTCTATTCATAGTATATAGACAGAATTCCCTCAAAGTGTTCAATACTTTGAAATTTTTTCTTCAAAATATATAAGAAAAAAATAATATTTCAGTTACAGTGCCATATAATAGAAAATAGATAACAGAATAAAAATATAAAGGCTACAGTTATCTTACTATATGCAGTTTCTCATTTTGTACCCATCAGTTGGAGTTTTGGTCTTCTGAAGAAAAACGTGACTCGTAATCAGTATTCAGAAGGAAAGCAAATGTTTATTTTGCTTTCTTTCAACCTTAAATAACCCATTAGTTCAACAGTAGTGCTTGAGATGATTAAAAAATTGCATAGGTTAGCAAATTCCTAAATTACTTTTCCTTAAATGAGTTTTAGACAGACAGCTTTTTCAGTATTCACTCTATTTTTAATACTTTTGTGTAAGAGAAATATTTAGAAATCATTGATACCTGTGTAATAGGGCAATGTCATGGTGTTTTTGTCTTTATCTGGATGCTATTATCACAGTATCTTAAAGGTTTGTCTATAAATGTTTCATAAGAGTTTAAGCTGTGCTTAAGTAAGTGTTTAAATAGTAATCACAGGATTAGACAAGGGAGTAACTTACATGTAACTGCGCAAAGCGTCACTATAAAATTTTTCAAATATTCTTATAATTACCCACGGCTCGGGTAAATTGCCTTTAATAGGTTCAGAGGATTGGCTAGTCCCATATTAACTTTCCTAAACTATTCTGACGTGGACATGCAGTGTGAAACCTTACAGTGAAGCAGAGCAGATGAAGTCAGGGTGGAGCGTTGTGCTGTCTTCATGCAATGAAGCACAGAGGCTTGGGCACACAGCCTGGTGCTGGCTGTGCGAGCCAGAACAGCGAAGCACCTTGGCATTCCTGGGGACTGGGGCTCTCCTCACCGCGTGCCCTGCTGTAACACGGGGAAAGCACTCGTCATTTCCAGTGCAATGACTGAGTCTTAAATTGTGACAACCAAGATTATTTGAAGCGCTGTTTTCTCGTTAGGCATAACATCGCAAATACCAACTTTCTTGAGAAATTCTGCATATATATTTCTTCACTACAGTGTCTGCCCAGAGGGACCTTTTGCTCTGGAATGTGTTGCTTTTACTTATACTTTTAAAGATTATGAGAGAGTGCATGTACTCATTACATCTCTTTTCCTTATTTTCTAGCTGTAATAAATTATCTGAAACAACAAAGAAAAATAATATATTTCAAGCTTTATTTTTGTCATATATTCTGCTTCTGATTCCAACAACATATACTGGTTTTAATACAAAAAATATTTAAAGTTTACTAAAAATTTTACCTCTATTGCTTATACTTTATTACCAGACAACATTATTTATTATTATTAATGATTACATTATTATTTAATAGTATATTTATTATGCTGAGTACTGTGTGAAACCATTTTGTGATGACAGCTGGCATTTTGATTAAGTTACTGCAGTTGTCTCATTCACAGTCAAAAGGCTTTGAAAAATGATTGCATATACATGTTGCTGTTGAGCATCTCTCCTCCTTTTAGGAGTACCATACTGTTTCAGAATATTTTTCTTAATATTGACAAACAGTGATATATGTGTGTGTGTATGAAGTGAACTACATGCATGTCCAGAAAAGGGCAGCGAAGTTGCTGAAGGGTCTGTAGCACAAGTTTTATGAAGAGCAGCTGGGGGAAGAGAGGTCGTTTAGCCTGGAGGAGAGGAGTCTCAGGGGAGACCTTATTACTCTCTACAGCTGCCTGAAAGGTGGGTA
Source organism: Cinnycerthia olivascens (assembly GCA_035048155.1). NCBI lineage: Eukaryota > Metazoa > Chordata > Aves > Passeriformes > Certhiidae > Cinnycerthia > Cinnycerthia olivascens. Next base: position 74,285,405 of record JAWWMU010000106.1, read on the forward strand.
TGGCCAGGTGGGGTTGGTCTCTTCTCCCAGTCAACAAGTGACAGGACAGAGGAAGCAGCCTCTAGCTGCACCAGGGGAAATTTAGATTGAATATTAGGGAAAGTTTCTTCACTGGGAGCATGGTCAGACATTGAGATAGGCTGCCTAAGGAAGTGGTGGAATGGTCACCCCTGGATGAGTTCAGAAGACATACAGATGTGTCACATTCTGACATGGTTTGGTAGTGAGCATGGCAGAACTACGTTAGTGGTTGGACTTAATGATTTTAGACTTCTCTTACAACTTTAACAATTCTATGATAAATACAAAGTCAAATACAAGCAAATTGATGATAGTCCTACTGATCTTATTTAACATTTTTTTGAAAGGCTAGAAAAGAAATATAGTTCAATTTTAGTGTGACTTTTTTAAAACAGTAAAATACACTGATTTTTTTTCCCAGTATGTTGCTGAGTAGAACAGCCATATATTAATCTTATTTCCACATTGTCATTAATTTCTGACAGCTCATGTTTTTGAACCAATGTATTAAAGACTCTTAATAAAAAAAACACAGGAGAGAAACACAGAACAAAAAAGAATTAAAGATGATGCCGTAGTGTCTTTGATTTTTCTTAATTTAACCATGGCTTTCTATTCATACTTTAAGAGAAGAAACTCTAATACTCCTGCATTTATCTGCTCCCTGCAAATCATATATATTTACCTACAGCATCAATATCTTTGTTGGTTTCCAGGCTATTCATTTGCAAAGCACTTTGAGGTATCTTGAATGTGAAAATTGTTATGAAGCCAAGTACTGTTCTGCTTTTAAGTGACTCATAAAAATGCCTCCACTTAAAGCGTTTGTATGTATACATCAGTTTGGGTGTGCTTGTACATAACCTTTAAATGAAGTAATTTTTATAAGACAGTTTAAACTGTGAACATGATTTGAGTTGGTATAACACATTGAGTTGAAGGTTATTGCAAGGAATGAATTATGGTTCAGGCTGACAATAAATAGACAAATGCTCCTAAGAAGGTGTGTTATCTGACGTGTTATATTTTATAACAGTATTATGAAAAATATCATGTGATCTTGGCTTTTTCTTAGGTACTTGATTGTTCACTAAAGGAACTGGAATATAATGTCTATTATAAGAGATGGTACCTCTTTTCAGCTCTAGATTTCACTTTAAGAAAAGTCTTTGATGTGGAGAGTGGTCTACAGTCTGCTGTGGTACATTGGTTTCTCTCAGTGTGTTCACTCCTACTGGCCTGCATTTAGGAGCTGTATGATACTCATAAGTGGTTGTGTCATAGCAGTAGAAATAAAGTTGGGGTATGTTTCCATATGTGTTGTTTTCTACTGTGATACTGTCAGATTTCACAGAGTAAACATGACAGTGTACTTACTTCTTAAGGGAAAAATTAGGGTAAAAAGGTACAGATTCTGTCATCCCTCATTAGTACAATTTGCTTCTCAGAGACCTAAATTTCAGAAAGATGGTTAAGTCTGTCTCTTTTGAGGATGCCACTTAAGAGTCTGCCTAATATTAAGAGATAATTCCCTTATATGCCACTATGTTTGTAAGAAGCTGTCTGCAAAAGGAAGTACTCTTTTTTCCCTGAGACATAGTACAAGCTATTAATCAGCTCTCATCACTGAAAAACTTAAGTTGCTATTGAATAAAACATGGCTAAGACATATATTTTGGCCTCTTTGTTTTAAAAGATCCTCTTTCCTGATTTCATTGTTCTTTATTGGTTTACCTTGGTTGATTTGTTTTCTTCTACTCAGTGAAACCAATTGTGGGGTACTCTGAAATTGCTACTTTGCAGAAAGGGATTACATTTCCTTGACAGATCAAGTGGAACTTGTCATAGCTTGTTATAACTACCTCCTTTATGAACTCTTATAATAAATATTTTACTTTTTTCTTTTTTGCTTTGTGTTTATTCTCTGCTTTGTCTCAGCACATACATTCTTAATATCTACCATAAGACTTAGTTATAAACTGAATTTTGAGATGTGCTGACCACTGCTTTAATGTAGACACTCCTGTTGCACTCACTGTCTTTTAATTCCTACTGTCAGTTACCAAATGACAGATTTTTTTCCCCAAACATCTGTCCTCTAGTAGCAGAGTCAGAGGTGGTAGACTGAGCAGTGCCTTCACTCTCAGAAGCAGTCTCTTTTTTCGGTTCTGTTCTGTACATTATGTCTTTCTTACAAACCAATGAAAATCTTGAGAACAGAGTGAAAAGAAATGGGAATTCTGTGGAATTAGAGATGAACCTTGAAAATTACTTCAGCCACAGGAAAACATTTCAAAATAATAAAATGTGTCTTGTGGATAACGTGTTAATGATCTGATGGATTGAACTGCATAATAAAAAGTCATGATGGTAGATAGGGAAATAAAGGTAGAATAAGAAAAATAAAATCTATCTTAAGTAAAAGCTTTTTGCTTCAACTTTCCTGTCATTGATGGAAATAGCCCTAGTTCTGGTCTTTGTCAGAGAAATAAAGCTGCATGATTCACTGAAGAGACAGCTCAATGAACAAGCATGACAGTCTTGATTCATCGAAATCTTTCATGTTATATTCCAGTAGTAATTATTTATTCCTGTAGAAATTTGCTTTGAAGCTAGATTTTTGGCTAGATTGGTTCTCTAGCCTCTTCAGGAGCACACAGGGGGAATAAATCTGGCTTAACCTTGGCTGGAGGCTCCCTCAGTCACAAAGCTTGTACTGTTCTGTGACTGGCAAACAGCACACCTTTGGCCAGGCAGAGAGTATGGCTTCCATGTTGCTCCCTGCTTATTACATACCTGTTGCTAAAGCTTCTTTTGGGAGCTGCTGTTGATATGATTTAGGGAAGCCTTGAAGCTGAAACAAGTGCTCTTTAATACCTTTATAGATGACAGTAGCAGCAAAATCAGTGCGACATAAGCAAGTTTGCAGATGGCCCCAAGCTGAGTGACCCTGAGGGACAGGATGCCATCGAGGCAAGCTCCAGATATGGGCCCATGTGAACCTCCTGTGATACAACAAGTCCAGTTTCAAGGTGTTGCTCCAGGGTCGAGGCAATCCCAAACCTGAGTACAGACTGGTAGCTGGACTCATTGAAAGCAGCCCTGTGAGAAGGGCTGCGCTATTGTTAAGTGAAAAGCTCCACAGCACTGTGTGCTTGCAGCCCAGAAAGCCAAATGCATCGTGGGCTGCATCAAAAAGAAGTGTGGCCAGCAGGTTGAGGGCTGTGATTGTCCCTTTCTATCTGCTCTTGTAGACCCCGTTTTGAGCACTGTGTCCAGCTGTGAAGTCCTCACCACAGAAAACATGTAGACCTGTTGGAGTGGGTCCAGAGGAGGGCCCCCAAAATGATCAGAGGGCTGGAGCATCTCTCTTATGCAGACAGGCTGAGAGTTGGAGTTGCTCAGCTTGGAGAAGAGAAGGCTCCATGCAGACCTTTAACGGCTTTTCAGTGCTTTAAAGGGGGCTTATAAAAAGAGGGACAGCGACTGATTTATGGGTAGATACTGGTAGAGAAAGGGAGAATGTTTATAAACTAAAAGAAGAGAGATTTCACTTATGTATTAGGAAGCAGTTCTTTAACTCTGAGAATAGTCAGACACTGGCACAGGTTGTCCAGAGAGGCTGTGGGTGCCCCATCCCTCAAAGTGCTTGAGGGCAGATTGGATGTGACTCTGAGCAGTCTGATCTAGTGGGTGGCATCCCTGTCCATTGCAGATGTTTTGGATCTGGATTATCTTTAAGGTGCGTTCCAATCTCAACGCCTCTACCTTTCTTTGAAATATTGGTATTCATTCTCTCTTTCTTCTGATTGCATAGTATCTTGGTGATAGAAACAAAGACTCATTCTATTTATAAACAAATATCAGTGTAAAAGAAAGAGGAAAAAAAAACCAACAAAATTTTGCTAACATTGGATTCCAGAAGCTCATCCATATAAGTCTGGAGACAAGGATGAACTTTCCAGGACAATGCAACTGTTATTTCTACAGTGTGCAACTCAAAAGAAAATGAATTAGGTGTCAGTGTCATTTGTTTGACTATGACAGAGAGAGAGATGATCAAAGAATAAGTTGCAGCTTTTTTTTGTCCTGTATTCATAATGCTTGTCATAAGCAGTTTTGTTGATTTCTATACATTCTTCCCTAATTTATTCGTTGCCCTTTTACTCTAAGAGAATGCATTTTTTTCAATTTCATTTATTCAATTAGTAGAGCAAATAGAAATCAAGAACTCATCAGTGACCTGCATACAGTCCTAACAGTTTAAAAGTCTTCTACATATAAAAGTTGATATGCTATTTATATTTTAGAGATAATCATAGGTATCAACATCGAGGTTCCAGAGATACAAGTGTAAGTCAGACTTCAAAGTTAGAGGAGGGTCTAATACTTAAGCACCTAACATTGTGCAAAGGCTGTGTGTGGTCCATGGGGGCTTCATTACTATACACAGGAAAGGCGTTCCACTGGAATTTTTCCCCACAGCTGTAGAGTGAACTGAATTGTTCAAACATTAATATGAATGTCCTTCTTGAAGCTGTGACTAGAGAAAAAAACAAATGCATACCCTTATACTTGGCTCTTGTCAGTAAAAGCATTATGCCCCAGTGAATTTCAGCCCATCAGGGAAAGTGGCAGAGGTTCTTGAAGAAGTATGCAGGTAATGAATATATAATTTGAGACTATCAAAAGAAAAGTATGTCCCAATAAAGAATTTAGCAAAACAACAGTAAACAACAGTGAACAGTGATATATAGTAATTTATTCTGGTAAACTTTTAGAAATGTAATCAAAATTATTCTATGTGCATGCCCTAGAATTTTCAAAAAGTTTTACAACACACAGTCCCTTAAAGCACCTTACATATTCTCAGAATAGCTGTTTAACAGAGTCGTATAGTAAATGGTCACAGATATTTTTTCAGTTTTTTTAGGGTAAAAGTGAAGAAAGTGGAAGCTAATCATCTGTTCTTCATAGAAGGAAATAGAGGTGTTACCAATTTCTCACTATTTATCAAGTTCTTTGGCATATGCTCCTCCCAAGTTATCCATGCAGTTCTTGGAGAACATCTCTTCTTCCCAACTGTAAAACCCATTCCTATTGTCCATTTCAGGCAAAACTGATTTGATAGTGCATAGTGATTTGATTAAAAGATTCATTTCTTTCCTTCCCTTATTGCAGAGAATTGTTGTAAGATTATAGCTGTAAAAATAAATCAATGTTTTTGGTAAAGAGATATATAATTTGTGATTTAAAATTGATTTCAGGTGTATTTAGCGGGAAAATAATTCCTTCCACATTTATAGTTCAGCAGTCTCAGAGGATGTCCATATATCCTTGTTGCATCCATAACTGAATAAAGCTGCCAGGATGCCATAAGAAAAGGAGAGTCGTGGGAGTCCTTGAAAGGTTTTTCTTAACTGGTTTTGAAGCTCAGTCCTGTTATCAAAACTGAACAGTGAAAAGTTGGTATTAACACCTGGACTTACTATGCGAAATCCAGAGTTGTTAAAGTAGCATTTAATTGGCACTTAATTCTGAATTTTGAAGCTCTTTTGTGAACGGCAATGTTAATTTGTCATGTAGTGCTTATTCAGAACAACTGGCAGTGTATTAATTTTCTACAGTCCCGAAGTCTTTACTCCTTGCACTATGAAATTGTGTGAGGAACAAAAAAAAAAAACAAAAAAAAAACCTGAATATATTCTTTCCTCTCTAAGACAAAACTAAAACTGAGACACATAAGAATACCTTTCTATATATGTGCAAATAAGTGTTTTAATGCAGCATTTAAAAATTATTGAAGTCTAAATCTTAGGTTTTCTCTTTGTTACTACCTGTCCTTTAAAAACATGCTTAGAATCTCAGTAGTGCTTAGGCTATATGCTCTAATAGAATATAAGACCTTGGAGCATTAACAAATCTCTCAGCTTTTAAATAGACTGTGACCTATTAATTTACAGGGCTACTTCAATAAAGCAATAGCTCACTTAGGTTAATGATGGATCATGGTGCGATTCAATTTGCAGAGTGCAGACTTGCCCATTATCTCCTAATGTTTGTATGGGTCATGCTATCACATCCAAATAATGATTCATGCCACCCCTTGTTCCTGAAGATATCACAGTGATTACAGGAAAGCTCAGCGTGCTAGTACACAAAGCCTTTAGGGTTCTGTTGGATCCTGTTGAATTATTATTTTTGGCTAGAAGATGATAAAGCAGGGAAGTCTCAGGCTTCTCTGTGACATCTTCCTCTTGTGATTCAATTGGCCATCTGGCTGAGCAGACGGGCTGGACATTTGCAGAAATCAGATCTGTCTCTCCCTGTCTTTTGCTTCTTTCTTTTTCCTTCATTTTGGTGAAGAAAGTTAACTGGCCCTGACCTGCTGTGACAGATTATTTACAAGTCAAGTGCCTTATGATTTTCCCCTCTCTACCCTCTCACAGCTTGCGTTTCTAACATGAAGATGGAGCAATTTCCAATAGGAAGAAAACATCAATACTATGTCCTCCTGTAGTTACCCACCAGAAAGACTCAGGCTGGTAGCCACACTGAGAAGGGAAAAAAGGATATGTTTTCTAGTTGGGAATACACTGCCAGTATAAACATAATTTCTTTTCCTAGTGTTGCCACGTTGTCATTTACACTGAAAAATTGTTGTCACTTAGGCATAGCAATTCAAAACACTCTAAGTGATAGCTTGAGAAGACATTTTAGCTGTTATTGTAAATGTTTGTACAATGGTCTTAAGGTTTTTTTTTTACTTCTCATTTTTGGGGAATGATCTGGGTTTTCTCACCCTACCGCTGTGTTTATGCTGAATGACCATCAGGCTGCTCACTGGTTCAGCTGCTGACAAACACTAAATCTTGATAAATGCTTCCAATAAAACTGTCATAAACCTCAGTAGCTCTAAACTCTCCCAGACATAAACCACTCCTAGTTAATATATAGTACAGCTAAAATATGAATGGGTAGAGGAATAGTTCCCTTTTATTTTTTTATACAAAAATATAAGACCTATGGAAATTAAGAAGGTGAACTTCTTTGTATTCTACCAACTGTGCATGCAACATAGATACAGAAGAAATTACCACAAGAAATAGTGCTGTTCTTCAAATTAATTTTCTGATAGCTGAATTTAAAGATTCTACAACAGCTTCTGTAACTAAGGAGATACAGTTTCACTCAGTTAAAGAACATTTTTCTAAGGAAAGCCACTGACAGTGAAAAAATCTAACTTGAGAGTACCTGTTAATGTTGTTTCTTCCATTTTCTCCACTTTGGCAAACAGCCACATTCAACAGTGTCAATCAGTGATGAAATGTTTAAAAATATGCTTTTTATTTAACCCATTTGACTTTTTCTCATCCACCCATAAAAGTATTTCCTAAAGAGTTTGGATACTATAGAGGGAGTTTGTTGTTCAAATCAGGCATTAAAAATAGAATTCTGATTAAAATAATATTGCTGTGCTGACCTGTTTGGCATGGAATATGGTAAAAGGATGGGCACTTAAAATATTTAATATATTTGGCTCTCATTATATAACATTTTTACTTAGCTTTAGAAGTATTATACAAGGACCTCCCCAGAAATAGTGCCAAGGATCTCAAAACTGTAAGCAGATTTCAAACCTAAATTAGGTTTCCCAGCTGCTTAGTGGTATATACTCACATTCAAATAGTGAAAAATGGCTTTTGAAATGTGTACTACATAAGAACTCTGAAAAGTTTTATGTATTTTAATTTGCTGAGTGTTGCAGCAAATTTAGGACTTGAATGTCTCTTGTGATAGCTGCCTGAAGCATTTATAGAAAGAGATTTTCTTCTTTTTCCCTCCCCTTGCATCCACAATATAATGATTTTTGAGGATCAATATTGTATTCCTGTGTTTGGCTTAAACTCATGCAATTTTATTCCTGTCCAATGTTTTCCTACTTAAGCATGTGAGGCTTATTGAAATTTGAAAGGATATTCAAATTCACCATTTCCAAAGACCAAAATCCAAGGTCATTCTCTCTCCTTCGCAGATCCCATTTCCAGTGATAAATTTATCAAAAAAAATCCTAATGTTTTAGTCATTTCTAAGAAACATACAGACTTAGTTTATAATCTGAATTCAATTACCTATCCTTCAAACTCAATGGGCTACTAAGAGGAACATGTGTGCTTTTTGCAGCCAAAGCAAAGATTTTCACTCAAACCATAACCAGTTGTAACTATTATCTACTATTTTACAGCAGAGTGATTTTTTTGCAATGAAACATAAAGACACTTGAAGATTACAAAGTTTGCATTAACGCTGATAATTGTAGATTAAGCTGCCTGTCAGGTATGATGCAGAAATGTAGCATTTTTCCATTTTGTTTTTATTTTTATCTTCTATATGTAAATATAATGTGGCATATCTGCATCCCTGTATCCTTATTTTCTTTACATTGAAAACAGCACAATGAAAACATGTCCTGAAACAAACTCCTGGATCTATTGTTATTTTTCCTATAGACCAGTGGAATCCATCTCTGGAAAGAAAGAATTGTAAATGTCACCAATATAAAATATCTGCATAGGAATTTGAGAACTTGTTTAAATTTCTGTGTGAAAATACGTACATACTTAAACCATTAATTCTTTTTATTGTCTTTGAGATGATAGAATTAGGGTTCTTGTTTTCATATTTTGATATTTTAAATGGGAAACAAAGATCCTTAGAGAATTTAGGGCCATAATATCCTTCTGTTGCATTCTAGCTCTCACATAGGAGCTAAGTGCTCAGATTTTTTGGGGGGTTGAAGTTAAAACATCATATAGAGACTGAACGCCAATAAGAAGCAATGCAAGAAATGATGCTTTTTATGTCAAGTGCAAAGTGGAAAGCTTTGCTTTGGAATCTGTCAAATATCTCTTGCCTGTGTCTTACCTAAATACCCACAGACATGTAGACTTACCCCTGTCACGGGAAGCTCATTAAATCCTACTCTTAGGCAGAACACCTGACAGGAAAAGAATCCTCCTCTCACAGCTTCTCCTGGAAATTTCTTTATGTCATGAGCTTTATCCTGTGTGAAGAATAGAGCTGTCAAACTTTTGTGGACTTAGTTTAGAATTATAACATTAGGTTTTCTTGTCCAATTAATATAAAATTACATGGGCATTGTTATTTCTGCCTCAGATGTAACTTAACAGTTCCAAGAAAAACTTTCTGTCATGGTATATTGGTAAAAGGAATGAATAAGAGAAAAAAAAATTACCCTATTTTGGTCAAAACAGTTCCTTTCTGGTGGCTAGTATCATTGTATCAGTTCAATTCAGCTTATTCATTTATTTATGTAATATGCGAGGCTAGTCAACACTAATGCTGTAGGTAATGTAAATTAATTTTTGTGGTTCAACTTATTTTTCATGCCAGGCATCTAATCCTAGTGTCCTGTACTTCCATATTGTATGTTACACTCTTTTTTTTGAAACTTTTCTTCCTCTGTTAAAGTTACAAAGTTGCAACAATAGATGTTGGCATAATCTAAAGAAAAGAGAAATTGAACAAGTGGAATCATAAAATCATGGTGGTTTGAATGTTATCTAATATTAAGTAAATGTACAAATGTGATGGTTCAGTGTCCATATGAGGGAAAATGAAAAGAGAATTACTTTGTGAATTCCTGAGAATGAGTCTGTTTTTTCAGCCTTGGAGGCCTGGTCAAAACTTTCCTGAGGGCAATATTTTTCTATGGGGAATTTGATTTGTAGCTGAAGAAATAATTTGTAAACAGAATTTACTTTCCTGGAGAAAAAAATTAAAGGAAATAAATGAATAGTTGAAACAAAATATTCTGCAGAAAAACACAAAAAACCTGAAAGAATTTAATTCAGAAATATTGCGTGACATTGTAGTTGTTGCCTCACGCTCCTCACTGAAAAGCAGAAATGCTATTTCTATGTCCCTCCATGTAATGCTTCATGGCTTTGTCAGTCTTATTCATTAAGGAGAGTGTTGATCTGTGGAACAGCATGGAGAATACAGGGAGTAGGAGCAGTCCCATTACAAAAAAAGAGTAAGCTTGTAAATCTGAACTACCTCTGTCATATAAGATCGACAAAATTTTCCAACTGGGCAATTTTTACTAAAATTATATTTTGTATTTTGGCCTTCCTTTTCTTTAAAAAGCAAATCCCTTTATTTTGAACATTACTCAACTCTCTTATTTAATGCTACCTTAGTTCACATTCTTTGCATAAGATTTAAGTCCCCAACGTATATTTTATCTGTTGCTTGTGAACTTAATAATGTGGAAAGTTGTGTTTATCCATCTTCTTTATAGAGGTTTTCACCTCTAGTTTATTCAGCACTCAGTTTATTCTATTGCTTCTTCACTCCAAATCAAGACTTGGAGGCGTACAAGTGACACCACAGACTAAATTGCAGAAATTTAAGAGCTCAGAAGAATTATTAGGCCCTAGCTGTTGTCTGACAACCTAAATAATTATTTTAACATGGAGGCTTGACCCTCTTCTACACTTAGTGTAAAGACTGCACACTATTTTGTCACTCTTGTAACAGCAAAGGCAGATTATTTTTCATCTTTCCTTGAGGATATTATCCGATAGATAGCTTAATGTTGGTACCTTATGATTTCTTGACAGCTGGCCATAAAACCTGATAAATGCTCTTGCCAACAAAACAACACGTGGATTCCAAAAAAAGTTTGTGATTTTTAGTGAGGTAGATTATTTGATTGATGTGCAGTATGAATTCTAATTACAAAAAAAAATGAGGAAGAGGAAATTTGTCACTTCCCCATTCATTATTCCTTAATTAGTCTACAACTAATCAGGATTTATGATTGGCTAAAATAACCCCAGATTTAATTTACTGCACTGCCATTACAGACAGATAAAAAGAAATCATGAATTATTTCTTACTGCCAAGACAGCACAAAAGAACAAGGCAATAGGATGAACCTTGAAATATTGTAAACATGACTCTGTCTGCAATCTCTCAGGTTAGTAATTTATTACAGCAAATGAAATGCTTCTCTTGTGAAACGACAGAGTACATTTTTTTCAATATGCAATATTTATATATATTCTGAGTGCCAGAGTAGATCAGTACTGCACGTGAGACCAATGCATTTATTTTGGTTTTGGCTTATGTAAAAGTATTTTGTATACTTAACATCAAAATATATCAAATGGACCAAATGAGTGGTGAGAATAACACAGCTCTGACATTGTTACAGCTTCATTGTGGAATGTAGAATGCAAATTTTCATTGTGCAATGTCGAATGCAAACCTTCATTTGGATGAAAGTTTTAGATGGCTTTTCCCCTAAGTCAGCTTTGTTCTCCCAGTCTGGGTTTGCTGTGGTGTCTGAGTTTCCACTACCTGCACTGCTGGTCTCTGTTTTAATGTGTGTATAATAGGGGAAGAAGATAGGACAAAAAGAAAGAGTAAATTTTCCTTATTACATTCTCATTCGTGCTCATTTTCTTGCATCATCTAACATCAAAGTAACTTGTGTCTCCATGCTACACACGTGTGCATATGAAAACACATGAAAATATATTTGTTTTCACATGGGAATCTGCTGCCTATGCAGGTAACCACATCAGTTGCCTGGGGTGCAAGGTGTGGAAAATTCTGATTCATTAAAGTTAATTCTTCTGGAGTACTATCATTATTTTGCCAGGGATAGTAAGAACAATGTCAGAACTTAGCACAATGGTTAGCAGTTAAGGAATACTTTTGGGATGTTAGAAAACAAAGTTTAAATCCCAGTTTACCTTGGCTTTAACCCAGGTCTCATTTTAAGGAAGTAACTTCACCTCCATATTTTACAGCCTGAGTCTCTCCAAGGAAGTTATTTAAATTTTTATAAAAAATAGAAGATTATTGGTCGGGACAGGAATTGTAAATTCCTCAGTAGCACAGTGGGTGGAATATTTACCCACTCTTTCAGAGGCAGATTGGGTTTCCGTTCTGAATTGTTCCAAGCAGAGTCTTCAAACCATGGTCTCCCTAACTCTCAGATGAGGTGCCTTCTGCAATATTAGCTGGTCTAAAATTTAGCTTTAGGCTTTTTATGGATGATTCAATATTGCCTGTAAGGAGTGCTCCCATTTGAAATCTGAAAAAGTATATAAGTACAAAGGACAAATTTTAACTACTTCTTTACTTTTTAATTCAATTTTTTATTTTTTTTTAAATATTTTTGAATTCTAGTCTAGGGGATGTGTTTTGACTGCATTTTTCTTCTATTAGCGTAGATCCAAAATGCTTCAAAAATAAAGGCAGTGTGAAACTGTAACCTGAAAATCTGTAATCCTGAATTTCACAGTGCAAAAAGTTTCAAGGTTCTGGCTACAATATAACCAAGTCATTGAAAATGCTTATGTCCTTGTAATACAGCTGCACACAAGAACAGCTGTTGTGACTAACTGTGGACTCAGCAACAAGCCAAGGGTCATTTTTATTTCCTTTGATTCTGTGTCTTGTAATTAAGTAGGTGCAGTGTGTAAGATTGAGTCATGTATAGACAACCTTTGGTTCTTTGGTTCTTACTGCCTTAAATAACGTTTAAAAATGATCAGTTTGCTAGGCTGTCATTGACAAGGAATCACTAAAAATGGCAGAAAATTGTGTACTTGTCTCTGTTTCTTCAGTAAGATTCTTTCTTGCCTGCTTTTCCAGGCAGAGCTTTTCCATGATGTGCAGGGCATCTTTTCTGTGTACGTGTGCACAAGTGAGATCTCAGCATCCTGCTAGTCCTGCTGCTGAAGTTCTTATTATCCTTTTTTTCTTTTTTTTTTTTTTCTTTTTTTGTAGGCTTTTGATTATTTTTTTTTATTTTGCTTTTTCTATCTCCTGAGCATTTCTTTCATTAATTTCTACCTTCTCAATCCTTCTGTATTTTCCCTTCTCCCATTGGAAAGATGTAATGTAGTTCAGCAATGTTACTGTATTAGAGTTCCAGAACCTTCTGGCTCATGCCAAGAAAGCTGGGTCACATCTGCAGCAAACAATAGTTCTCAAATGCATCAGATACAGGGAAAGAAGCCTGAGGCTTCACATAGCACAAAAAGAGCTGGAATATTTTTGTAGTGAACTTCATTTGCATCATGCTTGTACCTTAGCAGACATCTCCTATTTGATTGTATATCTATTTTTACTTCTGTACTTTGTAGCTATACACAATTGCACCAAGGAGTTGGGAATGTGAAGATACATCCAATCTCTCTAAATATTTGTCTGTAAAGAAATGAAAATATGTATATATTTAATGGACATTAGGATGGGCATATATATTATAAACTGATCTGTGAGAAAATTATTTAAGGGAACAAACTGGAAACTCCTAGATATAGGTAATCAATATAACTGGATTTCTGCAAAAGTTCTGATAGCATTTTATTGTGCAAGGCTGAATCTTAATTCTGATGATTATTAAAGCATTAATGCATTATAATATCTTCTTCACTACACGAGAAATACTTTATTAATTTTTTTTTTTTGTTATTGAGGCATTTTAATAATTAGGTAACCAGCAAAAAAAGAAATGGGACAGCCTATCTAATCTAAACCTAGGCTCATATGCTTTTTGAGAGGTGCAGAATTATTTTGATTATGTTTATTTTCTTCAGGCACCTCCTGCTTGACCTTGGCAAGACTTGCAATGAGGACTTTTACAATAGGATTTCAAGGAAAATGAATGCATTTGAAATTTCCACACGGATTCATACATCTCAGCAATCCTTAAAAATGCCCAGTGTTTTATTTTTTGAAGAATTTAACATATTTCTGTCAAATATACAAGCTCTGGCTTTATCCTGCTTGTTGGGAACTTTTGAATGCTTTCCAGGTGTTACTGTGTCTCTTGAAAAACTAAAACAATAGCTTTGCAAGTGATGCCATCTGCCTGCATCCTTTGAAATATGTTAACTGGAAACAAGTACCCTTTGAAAAGGATTAACTGTTTCACTGCCGACCATAGAAGCTGCATCTGAGCCCTTAATACTGCAAAAATTCTGTGACTGCGGAGCCTCACAGGAGCTTCTCTCTTGTGTCACTGAGACTGTGGCACAGCAGGTAGACTCCAAGGTCTGTGGCCTTCTCAGACAAGAATATCTGTACAAAACTGTGCATAGCTAACAAATGGTTTCAATGGGTTGAATGCTTCATTGTTTCTTACTTTAGGGAGGATTTGCACAGGTGAACAAATGGATGCTGTTTCCCATATTGCTGAAAAGGATGGGAAAAGAAAGTGCTAAAAATAGGGAAGGTGGTGAAGGAGAATCTAGTTTTGGACACTTGGCTGTGTGAATGGAGACTGCACAGAAGTTAGTTGACAAGTTTAAAATTGCTAATTGAGTGTTCCAACAGATACTTAAAGTTAAAATTTTTCCCCAAGGAAAACTATCCTTACTTTATTTTCCCACAAGTCCTTTTTCTGAATGTGTTTCATTCATCATACGGAATAAATTAATATTTTGATCTGTACAATATTTTGTATGCTTATATGGCTGAAACCTATGGATAGTAACTTCAAATGTAAGGTTTTAGTGAGACAAAATAGCCTAATTTTACAGGTGATATCTTAAAATTAACTGGAAAGTATTTTCCAAAATATATTTGAATCTCTATTACATATAAAAGAAATATGTAAAACTTAATCTAATAGTTCCACCTGGCATAATTACTTCTGGCATAATTAACTTTACTGTTTATCCATATGATGAATATTAGATTTTGTCCACTTTCAGTTTAATCAAAAGCCTGCAGCTGATTAACTTTCTTTTGTCTGAGTTCTTCCATAATGGAGTCCTTATGACACCAAACAGAAAACAACTAATTGATCAGCTGCCACTTCCCATTTCTTCCTTTACACTTTTTCTGAAAATGCTTCTCCTTAGCCTGAGGCGTAATCCTGAGACATGCACACAGTTAGGGATGATAAATCTGCAGGACAAGGTAATCAAGCCATATAGATGTAGTAACAAAGAAAATAGGTCCCCTGTGTTCTTCATGTGGCTTGATTTTGTTAAAAATCTTATTTACACTCTGCAGGGGATAAGTAAAGAGTGAAACAATGCAGTCATGGTGCCACAAGCATGGATGGATACAGATACTACATACATGGTATCTATATTAGAAAGATAAAAGCATAGAAAAGCACAACATTGATAACATTATCACATGGTTTGCATACTAGGGATTGCACAATATATCATATATCTGTATTTTGTAGATCATGTTCTTCATATTCTGTCTGGAAAGTGTCATAGCTGGCATCACCCTAAATCAGGGTTTGTGACAGTGAGCAGGTGACAGTCTATATGGAACCTAAGAGTTCTGGGCAGGAGAGGTATCTTGGAGGACTTTGTCATTATATTTAGAAAATATATTGTATGTATTATATAGAAAAATACACTGCCCTTAATAGAGCAGATATGTATGTTTTTTCAAGAGATGTCTGTTTTATCATTTATTATTACATAGTCTGTGCTTCTGAATATACAGTAGATTTGTTGTTCCAAGATGTCTTGTTTCTGACTCTTACCCTGGCTGTTTCTTCCCTTGATGAATTGGAGGAGCAATGTTTTTATCCTCTGAGAGCTAAACAGTGTCTTGTTGCATGTATTTTTTCAGACATGAATGTCTTCCACCAGCTTTAATGACTGCTGACTCAGTGACTTCTTCCAGGTTTTGAGAATGTATTTTTTGATACCTTTTAGTACATATAAGTACAATATCTACTTGCACCTTTCCTTGCTTACTTGTGCACTTAATTCTCCCTAAATGTACTTTTGCTGTGTTAGCAGGTTTCTATTTGCTCCATTCAGTTTGGTCATTACATGTTGAATTTAATCAAATCATCTTAGCTCCTAAAAAAGCATTATCCCTTATTTCTGTAAGAAGTGCATTTTAGATGACCTTTCT
Organism: Cinnycerthia olivascens; assembly: GCA_035048155.1. Taxonomy (NCBI): domain Eukaryota; kingdom Metazoa; phylum Chordata; class Aves; order Passeriformes; family Certhiidae; genus Cinnycerthia; species Cinnycerthia olivascens. The sequence continues at coordinate 74,301,365 of JAWWMU010000106.1, forward strand.
TACTCTCTCTTATTTGACTTGTTCATGTTATTGGTGGTTAAGTTATCCTCTTTGAAACAGAGTAAGGCTTTCACAGGTCATTAAATCTGTGTTGCCATGAAAATAACTTTGTCTAGGAGACTTTTTATTAGCAGCAGGCAAACTACAATTCTATCTTTGATACCTGGTATGATATTTGGAATAATATTCTTTTGTATATAAGGGGTCCAGTGCTGTGAAAAAGAGAGGTAGAAGTGAAACAGAGCTGATGGTGTGGCATCTAGAGAGTAACCAGGAGGGTGCTTCTGCAAGCATAATATTTCAGTTAACAAATACTGTACCACAGCTATCCTCAAAACAATGTTTGCCTCTGTGTCCCTTGGAGTTTTACATCTAAAAGGGCAGCAGCAGAAGAAAGACAGGCAGAGATGATAATGAACCAACAGTGAAAAGTGCTACTTCTACAGAAGTTCCTTTTCCCTCAGCTCACGTGGGTGTGCAAGCCTTGCTGTGCCAAAAAAAGAGAAAGAGGAGAAAATTGTCATTATTTTATTGCTTTTGGGATCTTTAATTTGTATTCAAGCTCTCCTAATGGTTGAATTGTCATGCTGGGGTTTTTATAGCTCCGTGTTGACTATTTGCATTTTATTTTCTAGGTTATTAGGGAACTTGTTATAGGGAAGACTGAGATGCATTTTACTCATTTGAACATAATCTCTGCAAAGAAGAGGAACATCTACATTCACTCAGTGCATTTGTACAATACTATTTCTCATGAAAAAGACCAGTTTATCAAGAAAAAACAGTAAACCAGTTAAAAAAAAAAAAAATAATTAAAGCAATTTACCACACAACTATCAAGAATTCCTTCCATTTCTGGAACAATGTTTTCTAAATATTATCTGGTCAAATGTAAAGATGCATTTAAGATAGTGGGAGCTGCTGCAAACCTACAGACTATCAATATATTAGATTAAATTATTTTCTTACAGTGTAATTAACTACTACACATCTCTATAAGCAGATGAATTTTTTGCATGGACTTACATGTCCAAGACTGTCTTTCTCACGTATTTCAGAGTGCTTAAAATGCAGTTAATTTGCAGCTTAAATATTCAGTAGTTTTTCAGACTCTATGTTTGTTGATATGGACTTAGTCTATTATTAAGCATTTTAGAATTTAGGACTTGTGGATTGCCAAATTGAAGTAATAGAACTGGTACTCAATTTGCCATAGAACTCTGATGGATTTTATACTGTTACTTGGGAAGAGAAGTAAAATATGTCTGTCACTGCTCTGGGCAGATAAATGTAACCACCCCTCTGTGGTATTACAGAATCAGAAAAAAATATTTATCTCTAAAAGTCTTTTCTAACATTACATGTTATTTCTAACTTCATTACATCACCTTACCCGAATTTCAGTTTCCTTGAAATAACTACTGTTAAATGACCACTGAAGCTTAGCTTTATTAGAGGTCATGATTTTGAAAGCTTTTGGATGCCTGAAAATACAACTTTTGATTCTGTAGTTCTTTCCATCAGTTTTTTCAGTAGTGTCACCTGATGGTTTTAAGTAAGTTTTTGAGTTTCGGCAGAGCAAATGACAGCAAAACCAGTTTGAGGTCATTCTTATTTTGCAAATAACTGGTTAAAAAATGAAAAATAAAAATCTTCATCAGGCAAGAAGGGCTGTGTTTTACTGTGCTGGAAATTCCCAGAATAAGAATTTATCTCTCTTCTTATGATACGTCCTTCATGAGCACTACAGTAAAGCCCATAATCCACAAAGCAGAGAAAGAGGACATACAGGGAGTTTTTTTAGCTCAGTTTAAACCTGTCTTCTCTACAGAGATAACAAAGGTGAAATACAATGTCTATGTACACTTTCATTAAGACCTTAAAATACCTGAATGCCTGTGTCTCAGTTACACCTCTTGCTTCCCTTGGTTCTCCTTAGAAAGGTGCTCAAGAGGAGGAATAATAAAACTACAAAACTGTCTAAAACAGTTGGCATACAATTTTTCATACAGGAACACATCTCTATACACTGATATCCATTGCTAATATGCAAAGGAATTTCAAATGGCAGCTAGTATGTCGTAGGTTCATTTATCAATCCTAGTCTGCTGGGCTTTGGCTTATTAAATGTGTCACTTCAGAATCAGCTGCTACTGAAACTGGTTTTACAAAAATATCTCTGAATCACACTTTTTTCTGTGTACACATTTGTGATATGCAAACTCTGAAAACTCACTTGATATAAATGCTCATTGTTTAGTAGTATTTTCAGTTTCCTGCATTTTCCCTGTTGACCTATTGTGTAGAAATTTCTCTCAGCTTTTTCTTCAAATTAAGCAATCTTTTTCGTGCTTTCCCAAAGATCTCTAGCAATTTCTGAACTACAGATAGTTACACTTCCTAATTTTTGATATGATATATATTAATCAAGATGTATTCGTATGTATTTATGTGTATGCATAGGCCAGGGACCAAGTGACCTGGGAGACCTCAGAGAAAGAGAAACTAAGGAGGGGTTATCCAGTAATGAGTAAGAAAATGAACAAGGAAAGCAGAACAAATTGTTCCTTCAACTGAAGAAATTATTAGAGACGGTTTGGGGGCAACTGCACTAAGTTTTCACTGTCACAGATTCTTGGCAGTAGCTGTCCTAGTTTCAAGCAGCATGAAGTGTCTGAATTTATAGCTGGTGTGAAATTACGTTTTCGTATCAGCAAACAGAAATACTGAGTTCAGATCATTCCTAAGTGCTTCAAAATCTAAAGCTCTGAAATAGATGTTTAGGTATCTAATTTTAGGCAGTCTGATTTGAAACTGGACCTATTATTTGTATATGTTTTGAAGACCAGCTGACAGTTTATCTCAGCACTTGAAATCAACATTTCAGACAGTTTCACGCTGCTAGAAGGTATAATATTTGAAAGGCACTTTACTGTGTAGCAAAGCATTCATTCTTACTTCAATGAAAACTGCAATAAGTTTGATGGAAGTAAACAGATTTGAAATGTAATAGATTGACAGTTCACTAGTTATATCTGAAATATCTGACCATGAGCAGTCTAAATTTCAAACCAGTTTTTCAGTGTCAGAGAATGTATTTGGATTTTAGCTGAAGGGCATCTAAATGATTCCATTTCCTGCTCAGACCAAACGCTATTATATTCTGGCTCGGTAAGGACCAGGATAAAATTCAGTACTAAATTAATTTTCAGATAAACAGCAATAACACTAGTTGTTGTTATTAACTTATATTAAAAATTGATAATTATTGTCTCTTCAACAGCGTTCAAGACTAGAAACCATGAAAATGGGTGTTTTCAGTTTTAATAAATATACCAACATTGATGCCACAAGAGCATGAATAAACTTGGAACATTTTGGGAAACAGAGGACAACTTGCAGCTCACAAAGATCAGTCATATTGCAAAGGTTTGAAGAATTTATATTAGATACTAGAATTTAAATCACATATTTTTATAGTAAAGATAAATTCAGCTCTAAATTTTAAAACTATAATAAATTATTTATAATTTTGTCAAATGTACAGCTTTCCAAAAACATGCATATTTCAAATTGTTTCAAGAAAGGGGTCAAGTTGAAAGGTGTTTTTATGCTTTTGTAGTTTTTTAAAAATTCAGCCTTTTGCACAATTGTAAGTAAACAATTAATATACAGCACATTTGACAGCTGGGATTTTGTGAGTGTATGAGTGTATGACTTTTGTTAAAAGGGATAGTGATACCAAATTTTGAGGTGGACTTTTCAGTAGCCTTTGAACAAGCAAGACATTTACACAGGTGAGTGGGTTGCTCAAATAAATTACCTCCCTTACTGATTTGGTCTAGCAAAAGCCTTGTTAGCTGTCTTAAGTTCTTGCACTTAGATTGTTTTATAATGAAGTTATTGAAGGGAGGTGTGCACACCTCAATAGTTAACTGAACCAGTGATTTTTATGTAACTCCACAACAAATTGCAGAGTTGAGGTTGATGTAATATTGCAAACAAAGCCCTTTAGCAGAGCCTTATGTGCTAACTCTAATTGCATATATAAATATTGGTTTAAAAGGAGTCGTCTTATTAAGAAAAAGCGATGACATTTAAGAAGAATCCTATAAATGTCAAGGCAAAAGCAGTCTTGAGGAAACATTAATCTCCTCTTAATTGTTGCAGTCAAAAATGAAATTATCTGAATGGAAAATAAATAAAATGAGCTGATTGGTTTAATGGATGTTTGAAGTGTGAGTAGTATCAGCACTTTTGGCAGAGTGGCTGAATGTGAAGATCTTTTGATTAGAAAAACATAGTGGCATGGCCAAAATCCTTTCCTTCTGTGCTTACAAAGTAAGTTCTTTCTTATGTGCATAGCAAAATCTCCCTTTTGGCATAACTGCTTGCATTATATAGCTGGTCAGAAAATGTTGGTATGGTTTGGGTGGTGTTTTTTTGATTTTTTTTGTTCCCCCAAAAAACAGGATCTATTTCAACAGGGATTTTCTCAGGAACCATTGTCAGCTGTAGCATAGCCTACAAGTGTTATAGAGTACAGGCTGTGTGTGGATGTCTGTGAGAATAGAGTCATATGCAGGAACCAAAATGTTCACCTCTGATACACAAATCGCAGGTTGAAGTCTCGGTTCCAGTTGGCAGAACAAGGATTTTAATTTGCATTAAAGTCTTGAAATAGAAGACTTGTGAGGGAGAAATGCAAACAGACACAGAGAGCATTTCTTTACAAGAGGTGGTATTTAGTTATTTTTAAACTGTGGAAGAGCATAAAATATTAAACAAGGCATTTAATTCCAAGCTCTGTGGTCACAGACCTTACAGTGTATACAATAAACAAATTAAATCCTCTAGATAAATAAAGCAGACATTTACCTATGTCTTCTGTGGCCTAGGTGACTGGTCTAACCACTGTGCCCTTAGCCATACAAGCAAAAGGCAAAACCTTTTCCACAGGAAACAATGTATTGTATTTTCTGGTGACAGCAGCATGACTGTAGAACATCCTGCCTCTTGCTTGTGTTGAGCAATGGAAGGAAATGAATGGCAGCTACACATGCTTAGGCATAGCTGCAGGTCTTTTGTGGTTCTGAAGCAAAATATTTTGAATAATATTTCCTTGCATCCGAGGATCTTTTTATCCTTCTTCACTAGAGTTATCAAAATAATTTTCTATTTAATTCCAAAGTTATTCTAAAATCTTTAAATTTCTATGAAACTTCTTGTATTTTGGTCAGTTGTACTCCAGAGTTTCTATTTATCTCCTCCAATTATTGATGTGAAACAGTTGTTCCAGGTTCAAATAATTTTCCTGTATTAAAAAAAAAAGGAAAAAATTAATAAAAAACCCAAAGCAGTTAAAATTGCTTTTTGTCTGATCTTAGTCATCAGTGGGTTGCAGATCTGAGTCAAATCTTATTGAATTTGATGAGATGACCTGCTTTAAGATGCCATTATGGCAAATTTTAGCATTACTTATTAGGACGTAAGTTTTTAAAACAGAAGAAAACTTACATAGAAATTTAAGTAAATATACTGACACACTCAAAATATCCAAATAATAAAAAAAACCCAAAAAACCCTGTATAATTGGTAAGAAAATATAACCCAAAAAGAAATTTCCAATAATTACTCTATGTACAGTCTTACTCATCCAATGAACCTTGTTTAATTACTGCATTAATAATAAAGCTACACTTGGCTTTAATTTTTTACTCTTGTGTGTTTTGGGACAGTCAATAATTTTACATCTGTATTAGCTGCCTAAAAAAACTTGTGAGAATAAAATAACTTATTGAGTACTTGGACAAAAACAGTGTTTGCCATTTGGTCGATCTGTTTGAATCTGGAAGATTGAGGTAGTTTTTTCACTTTTGCTATTTACTGCTGGTAGTCTTTGATGGGTATATAAATCAAGTGCCACTATTTCAGCTTCCTAATTAGGGAACTGATGTTATTTAGGGGGAAAAGATTGTAAAGAAAAATCAGTAAATTCTTTATTTTGCGTGTGTATGCACTCATTATTCACGTGTCTTTGATGGGAACTACTGTCAGTGCTCATGCATTTCATGTAGAATTATTGTAAATAAAATTGCGGAGGAAGGAAAACAAATCATTTCCTGTCATATTTTTTTAAGCAGAAGTTTTCTGTCTGATTTTCTTTTATGGAATGAAAAAAATCTCAGAATTTACTTCTAGGAAAACCTCACATCTGTCTCAGGAAATGCTTGCTGCACAAATTGTTAAAAGGTGGGATGATATTGGGAAAAATCACTGGATGTTTGCTGTGTTCTTACACCCTTCCCCCAGGCACATATTGTTGATCACTGGAAGAGAGAGTACTCTGACATAGATGGATATTTTATTTTGACCCAACTATGTTATCCAAAGTGGTGGTTTCTACCATTTCCTAGTCCTCTTATAAGAAAACCGCTGACTTATATTATTCCAACAACCTATCCCCTGTACACACTTCACCATGCCCGTGGCCTTCTCCAAAACTTCTCATGCTTTGATGTTTTCATGGGATTGGTTTAGAAATTCCTCCTGAATGAGATACGCTATAAAATCACAAGAACCTGTAAATTAGACAAATCTTTTGGAATAAATTATGAATAAATTTAAAACTGATCTACAAAGTAAAATTCGTCTTCATGCAAAACCAAACTCAAACAAAAATTAACAATATTTAATGGAAAAATTCATAATTAAAACTCCTTTTTTTCTGGAAAAGAAAAAAATTTGAGTTGGTATTGGTTTTGCCTTACAGTAGTTTGGATCACTGTCACTGGCAGCATTTTGACTTGAACAAAAATGGAAAACTGCAAACTTATCAGCAGCTTGTTCCTCAAGCCTTCTGAAAGTAATTTCTCCAACAAATATTGTGACAAACGTAGAACTTTGGAGCCTTATGTTCAACTAGTCCAAATCAACATGCTGATCCTATGTGATATCTGAAATTCACAAAGATTATCTTAAGAAAGCAAACTGCTGGATTTTTATTGAGACTACTACAAGAAGCATTTGGAATTATTTTAACTTGTTGGGTTGGGTGTTTGTCTTCATACTTATGTGGACTATTTCTTCTCTGTGCACCATCATAAATCATCTGCTTGAAGTAGATTTCTAAACTCCCGTAAATTTGGTTTTTATTTAATTTTGAAATAATGCATAATACATAAAATATTCTTGTTGCCACTGATGATCTCCTAGTTGATCAGAACTGGAGATGGATTGACTGAAATGTTTCAGTGCTAATGATGTTCAGAATATGTTTTTTAAAAAGATATTAACTTTCAATTTTTGTCTGACCTCCCAAGATACATGCCACTGATAATGCCTGTGGATTAAGTTGGCAGTGTTCTTAATTCATCCTTAGATATGTGTTGTGCAGCATAATTTACATATTTTCAAATGCTACAAATCTGCCCTATTGAAATAAAAGTAAGTTTTAGGTCTACTAATAAAAGACACTAAAGGTAATAAAAATGTAGAAGAACTGGAAATAAATACTACAAAAACACCTTTTTAGAGTGTAAGGGCATTTTTACTTTTAAAACCCATGAAAGGCATTTTTAAAATTAGGATTAACTTGTGTATGGTTGTCTCAATACATTTCATTGGCAATTCAATAAAAAATAAGTTAAACTTGCAAATATTTATTACTTCAATTTTGTTTGGTTCCTTGCTTACAAATGTGTGTGCCTTTCCTTTCCTCCTTCCTTCTAATGACATTTGGATCACAGATATTCCAAAGATCATGGCTGAGGTACAATGATCTGCAATATGATTATAAGACTATTTTGAGCTAGGAAAATAACTGTTAGTGACATACATGTACATTTGCAGTCCTAGCCACACACGAAACACACATGTCCTGCTGTGGGAAGACATAAAAGTTACATGAAAGAAGCATTTTTTCTCTGGTCTTAATATTTTCTTAATCTAGTAGTATTTTTTTGGACTTTGACATTTGCTTGAGAGACTAGAAAGGCCAAAAAATGAAGTATATACTGAATTAATCATATAAAGCTATATCATGGAAGTGTTGCTAGACAGCAACTATACAGGTCTGCTGACACAAAACAAATAAAACTGATTCCAGTTGTTTACATGAAGAAGTATTAAGGTGTCTGACGTAATAAAAAATTTTCCCCTAAAGAGGGGCTGTAAAATTACTCCCCATTAACAGGAGGTGATAAGCCCCATTTTAGCCTTGTTTTCAAAGGTAATAAATACCATGGCTCCCTCCAAGGCAAAGACCTGTTTGAATCATACTCTGTCTAGTTTTAGAACATGTCCCTGTAATATCTGATTTTTTTGTTTTATTTTAGTCTTTTCTGGATCACTTACATTTACTATCTACTATTTTAGTTATTTTTCTCTTTTGTAATCTAAACTCTGACTCCTGTGCTGTATCTTCTTCCTTAAAATATCAAGCTTAACAATAGAAACCATGGATAATGTGCTAATTGTGCTTGTTCTTGCATTATTTTAGGTTGAACTAGGGCATATGACATGAAAGGTCAATGATATCTAACTAAAACTTTGATTAAAGTGCTGAAAATCATCTCTGGACAGAGATGTTCCCTCTTAAAAATCAAGTGAACAGGCTGTCATTAAGCTGTCCTGCTCCATTGTTGTATCTGAACCATTTATTAACACCCTAGCACTTTAAAATAAGTTATATAAAATTGAAATTTAGATTTAAGGTAACAAATACAGAGAATTAGTTCTCTGAGACTGTATCCTGTCCACAATCCATCTCATGCACTGCAGTCAGACAGAATTTTATGAAGATGGTCTCTTCAGCCAACAGAACTATCTGGATTGATATTATTATACCCATATTGCAGTTTAGCACATTTACGTGAAATTGTCTTTGTGTCCTTTCCAATAGTCATAAATGCAATCCCTTTCACCCCCCTCGAGAATTCTGAGAAAATCATCTTAAGATCCTTGAAAGTAGTACTTTTTTAGTGTTTTTGGAAGGCAATTTACTAGTTTCAATTGTTCATTAAAGTGCAGCCAAAGTATTAGGGCTATGTAAGTATCAGAAAAATCAAAGTAGTATGTTTTTGATTTTAATTTTTGTTTGGGGATTAAATTTATATGGAAGGATTTTTTTACCACCTTCCTAATTCTTCCCCAACTAACTGTGGAAAACTGATATATGGACATCAATTTTCTAACTCAGATCTACATTTTTCAGTTTGATTTTGGATATAGAACTTTTTAAATAAAATCTCCTGAGAAACGGTATACACATAGAGATAATTTTAGAATTTCTTTTCAGAAGTTCATTGACTTGTTTTAAATTCTTTTGGTTTCTAAGGGCTGTTTGGTTAGAATTCTGTATTTTTCAATTTTTTCCTCTCCCCTACCCACCCCTGCCTATTTACATTTACAGATTTTCTGTGTCATGGGTTATTTTTCTGCCTAGAATATATTCTGTAAATGACAGTGTTGGAAAGGCACAAAGATATTCTTTTATCATGTAATACCCTTCCTGGTTATGGTATTGTCTTGTTTTTTTTACTATTTTAATAATTGTCTTCTCCAGTGAAAGTCTCTATTTTAATGTACAGTTTGTGCTTGTCTTCTCATGTAGAGTATGCTGAGTTTTTTTATAGGAATACAAAATTACAGGTATGTCAAATAGAATAATTTATACTAGCTTATTAAAATAAGTTTTTTTGTGGGAGATGGACAAATGAATGAATCATTTCTGTTACAAAAACCTCCTGAGTCCTTCACAAGTCTGTGAGGAAGGCAGGTTCTCATACATCCTAAATAGCCAAAAACTGTAGAATCTGGTTCTCTCTTCAATGAGTCCATCTCATCCTCTGCCTTACCTTGCAAAAACTAGATGGAGAGAGATCTTTTCTTTAACAACTTGCAGCATACTCATTGCGATAGAAACAGTGAGTTGAGATGCTGGTAGAAGAGCAGCAGATTTTAGAAATCCTTACCACTCCACTGATTGTGTTAATCAGCAAAATATCTGAATATCTGCCTTTTAGTAATTAGTAAAATCTCAAGCATTTTTTCCTGGAATGGGATGACTATTATTTGAATTATTTTAGTCATATTTTTTTGTTTCTTCCAGCTATTTAAATGTCTTAAAAAACCTCCATGTTTTCTGGAAATGGCATCACAGTGTCTTCTCTTTTCAATAATTATTCAGAGGTATTTATACCAAATATAGTAAGTTCATTTTCTTCTTATCACTTCCTTACTCCTATTTAATACTAGTTGTGACTAGTACAGTTTGTTTCACCAGTCTATTTCACCAATATGCATGAAGCTAACATTGATGTATTTTCATTTGCTTATGATCTCCTGTGTGTCTGCCGGGAAGTATATTCATACAACAAGGGCTTTTTAGTAAAATTAATGCTACATTCAACAGGGTCTTCCATTAGGAAGGAGTGTCCCACAGGTAATGGTGCAGCACAGAAGCTCTTTAGGATAAGAAAGAAGAGTTTCTGCCACAGCTGAAATTTTCAGAGAGCCTTCAGTAGAAAGCCAGATGAAAAAGTATGAAATGAGAGAAAACTTCCATCACAAATCAAAATCAGCCTCAGGCTGGGCAAAACCTTGAGATGATGTACTGACAAATACTATCTCTTCTTTCCTGGTACTTGCTAATACATCAGGAATTCTCAAAAAGTAGCAGGTACTCCTCCCCAGTACTGCAACAACTCCTTTAAAAGTTAGCCCCAAAATAAGAGGGTGTTTCCCAATGGCTGTTGATGCCAACATACCCCAGCACACAATATTGATACCACAGCATGCAGTGGCACAACCTCGTGGTAGTGGGGAGGTAGCTTAGAAACCTGTTATGATTACAGAGAGCAGATTTTAAACATGAAGGACAGAAGGTGCTATTCAATTGCCTGGTCTGATCTAAGTTCATAAGCAAACAGAAATGAAGGACTTCCCCAGGCATCATTCTTGATTTACTGGTTTGGATAGTTCTTGGCAGTGCTTGACCAGTGCATCCAATGGCTAATTACTGCCAATATGAAAACCAGCATGTGCTTTATTTGCAGGACACATCCAGCTAACATTAGCTTACAGACGCAGGCTGGTTTTTTTTGTTGTTTGTTTTCATCTTTTGGTAATTTTACCTGATAGAATGAAGTACAATATTCTTTCATTGTTTAAATGGGGGAACAGAACTTGCATGGGTATCAGAGACCCAAGTTAGTAGTAAAATAAGTAAGATAAGAAAATCTGATCTAGAAGAATATCAAATAGTACGTGTGGTAACACTTGTTTAAGATTATTTCCTTTGAACCTCCTTAATTCTATGCACATTTTAGCACTGAAGCAATAAATATTCCAGTATTAACAAAATGTATAAGATGTTTTAATAAGAAGGATAGGGGAGGGTTAAACAACTGTCTAAAACCACTGAAAATCAAATTGAAATTGGAAATCCAAAATAGATTAACAGATTTTGTTTTGGATTTGGGGAATATAATTTTAGTTGCATCTTGTCCTTGACTGCCACAGACTAGAACAGTCAAAATAGAACATGTAAAGATGGCATTTTTAAAGAAGCTAAACCAAGAGAGACTCTTTGAACTTCAAGCATTGCTTCCTCTTCCCCCTCTCCAGAAACACAGGATAGAGTGTCTTAATATTGGCTGGTACTTAGGAATACAAACAACATATATTTTGGAAACCATCAGGCTGTGAAGTTACATCCTATGTGAAAATCATCTTAGAGATTGTAAAATACTAGCAATATTTTTTTTTCATATCATATGTGACTTATAGTCTTACATAGATCAGGGATATTATAAAATCAAACCCATGAAATGCTGTGTCAAGGATAAAATCAAATTATTGCAATAATTTTAATTTTTTAAAATTAATTATTTTTATTTTACCAGATATAAAATTCACCCTTTTTTCTGAAGTTGAACTTAATTGCACAATAGTAATTTCCCATATAGGTCATCAGTACTTTGTGCTGCTACATTATTCCCTTACTCTTTTGTCCCCAGTTTCCCCAGTTAATTACAGAGTCATTTATCTGCACATGAAGTCACACATACACTCTTTCTGTCTGATGTTGTTGTCTGTCTAAGCTTTCTGTAATCTTAATTCATAAAATCCTCAGTGACAGTGTTTTGCTTTCCTTTGCTTTGCTTTGCTTTGCAGCTAGAGCATCTGGCATATCCAAGTGGCCTCATGCATCAGCCAGGGACAGAAGATACTCACTCTGGTCTCTCTCTCAGGCTTTGGTATTCATACAGCCCTGGTTATGATAGTTCAATCTGTTTACACTCTCTAACAAATTCATACAAAATTCCTTCGAGGTACAGAGGATGTACTGCTGTTCCCTTTTTATAGGTGGGTTTTGAAGCACCACAAAAAAAACCTGTGATGCTTTTTGAAAAAGAACAAATCTCTTTTTCTTTTGCTTTATATGACATTAAACACTTAGATCTCTGAAGTCAAGATTCCAATTTAAACCCTGCTAATTCCAACTGATCCTTAATGACTGTCTAGGAAATTGTGTGACAGAGACACTGATGTGTCTGATAGCCCCATCTGGTTTGGTAAAAGCTTGTAGTCTGGATTACTTCAACTCTGTCCTCATCAGTCTGCCTCCTCTCTGGCTGGGACAAAATGTGAGTCATCAGTAGACAGAACTTCCTCTTTGGCAAGAGCTGGCCTGACTTTAAATAATAGCTTTTTAGGCTGTGTATTTCCTTATGGAAAACTCTGTTGTATTTCGACCTTCATCTACTTGATGAACTGAGATCTGGCTCTTTAATGGTGCACTGGACTGTAGCCAGATTTTCTTTTCCCTATTCCTCTTTTTTTTTATTGTTGTTGTTTTTTAGGGTTTTTTTCTAGATAATAAAGCCATTAGAACCTGAGTGAAATTCTGCTCATTAGTCCACAAGTGACTTAAGATATTTTACACTGTTCAAGAGATGTTTTACTAAATCTCTTAAATTTTGCAAAATTGAGCATTGAAATACTTAAAAAAAATCTGGGAGTGTGTATCTTTCCCAAGATCAAATATGAGTGTTCTGTCATATTTCACATTTGCCACCAAGATTTTGACTTTTTCCCATTTTATAGATCTATACCTAAAACGCTGTATATGGAATAAAAACTACCCGAATATTAATTTGTTTTTTGCAGCAAGAAAAGAATATGGAATAATGAAAATAAATTACCTCTCTCACCAAACACAGATGTTTTGAGTCCCTGATGAGATTCTGAAATGTAAGCCTGTATTTTCTCCTCAATTTCACACTCCGGTTTATCTAACACTACCGATTAAGACAGATTTAGGGTGAATTGCAAAGAATTTAATAAAAAATAGTGTGGAAATGTGAAAATATATATAGTTTCTGTAAAAATACTTCTGCTGTGAGAATCTGATGATTCTTTAGCACACCTTATATATCCTTTTTGATGTAAAAGAAAAAAAAAAGAAAATTTGAAGCTCAGAATGAATGACAAATCTTAAGTTTTTGATGTTTCTTGTTTTGAAGAAAACAAAGCAAAATGTATAATCAGGATTTGTATTAATTACTTCATTTGGTAGAATTATAACTGTTTAGTTTTTAATTTATCTGAATTCTTTTATTAATCTTAACACTGAAGAACTTTCATAGGGGAAATTTTTTTAAAAAGGGATTTGCATTATAGAGATCCTTTATATGCTCAGTTTATCCTTACACAATACTAAGTACTTTATTTTGATACACAAGATCTGACTTTCATTCTGACTGTAATTAATTTATAGCAAGAATAAGAGAGGGTAAAAAAAAAGCATGTGAGTGCCAGAAAGAAACCTGAATATCTGTTTGCAATAGACAGAGTCCAGAATTAAATGATTGCTGGAGAGTTACATGGCTAAACAGGGAGATATGAGTCCTGTGTGTGTTGCAGGGAAAGCATGAAAGTTGCTATGGCTGGTTAAAGACTTACAGCCCACTTCCCTCTAAGCCTGAGGATCATATTCTTATTTTCAGTAATAGCAATTCAGTTTCTTTTCATGGCTCTTACTCTACTTGTGAGAGAGCTCTCAAAACTGGATTTTGAACCCAATCTTTGCAGTTAAGCCAACAGTCTTCCTAAATTATCAAATAATGCAAAGAATTATCAGATTCATACATAATTTATAGAGTATATCATTAGTTTAGCCAGACATCTGTCTTCCTGTAGAGGTTAACCTATCCTTTATTTGAATTAAATTTTATTTCATATGAATGATGGTTTTTGTTGTTACTTAGGGGGCCTATTTATTCAATATAAAGGCAATTATCAGAATTGTTGAAGGAAATATTAAGGGCCTTTTTGGTATGTTTAGGAAGAAAGAAAAAAAATCAGTTTGCTGTGAGTTTTAATCGATTTCAATGCCTTGCATTTGGTAGAGTTAATACAAATAAAACATTGTAATGTTACATTTCATGCTCAAGTAATGTAGCTCATCTTGCATTTTCAATGGTTTGCCCTTTTTCAAGGTTATGGATGAGAACCCAAACTCTGCTGGAGGTCAGCCTGGTGCAGGAGATACCAGCTGATAAGGCAGATGGATCTATCTTACCTGAAATGAGGCATTATCTTTCCTGTTCATGTGTGTGTATTTATCTCTACAGCCATTATAGCTACTGGTAACAGCAATGAATCTTTCCAGAGAAATCATCTACCTGAGAAAAAAAAGTGAGAAAAACCAGTGCCTCCACACTTAGAAGTCTCCTTATATAGTTCATGTCAGCTAAGCAGGTTGGACATTTAAGTATCTGCTGCTTATTTAGAACAATCACTCAAGAATTTTGCTGAATTTAGAGTTCAGAAAGGGTGAGTAAAACAGCTCTTACCAGTGGTCTTTCACTTAGTTTTAGAAAACCAAGTTCTATCAGAAAAAGGAAATGCTTTAGGAAGCATTTTTGTGGGGAGTAATAATGTCAATAAGATGCTAGTATCTGTAGGACCATTACTGTCTTTGTAGAATTGGCAGAATTATGGGTTTCTGAATGGGAAAAAAAAGTATAACTTATATGTATGCAAGAGCACAGAAGAGAGAACAATACCAGATGCAATTTTGAGAAATGAGATTTGCATAAGGTCTTGGTTCACAATGTTTGCAGATGTTGTGGCAAGGGCAAAATAAATTATTTAGATGTGTCAAGGTGGGGAGAGGACCCACATTTATATCGGAATACTTGTCATAATGGACAGAAAACCCAGCAAGGGAAAAGAAGAAGGTGCCTTTTCAATGCAAGAGAGTCTAAGTATGAAAAAGAAGTACAATAATGGCTAAGGAGGGAAAAGGCATCGAAAAGAAGAAAATGCTTTTGAGTGAATGAGGAACAGCTATAAAATATAGAATCTAAAAAAGTATATGCCATCAATTTTCTAAATTTATGATGATAAATTGAAACTATAAAATATGATACTATGAAGAGGAAACAGGAATCTAGTATGATGTTGAATTCAGTAGCAGAGTTAAAATACTAAGAAAAAATATAAAGAAAATTCTGGAAGTTGTAACCCTTGAATGAATGCTATTAGTACTAGTACTGTTAATAAAGTAAATTAATTTTAAAAATTCTTCCAAATCATAGATGTGCCTTACTAATTCTAAAAATGAGGTATCTGAAGCACCAGCAGACTGTAAATAGAACAGACTTTAAAATGGGAACTGATCAGAAAATGATAGAACCAGTTCAGGATTGTAACATTCCTCTGTTGGATTGTTGTGATTAAGAGAGTGGTAGCTATTGAGATTTCACCCACTTAATATTTTGTCCTTACTTGAGGACACAATAGTATAATTTCCGGATCTCAGAGTGCTGATTACTGGACTGATTAAAATTAGCCAGGGTAGTCACAACTGAGACTTGTACTTTTTTAGCCTTGTATTGAGAACCTATACTCAGTCTCTGTGTGGTGCAGCACCCTGAAAGCATTTGTGATGAGCTCAGGCTGTAGCTGATAGCTTGATGTCGACTTTCAGTCTCCAGTCCGGGGTTATAGGTTTTATATGCCTCCCCCTAAACTAGTATAACTTATAGAATCATAGAACATGCTGAGTTGGAAGGGACCCACAAGGATAATCAAACTCGAATTCCTGGCCCTGCACAGGACTATCCCCAAGACCATATACCTGAGAGTGTTGCCCAAAAATGCTTGTTGAACTCTGTCATGCTTGGTGCTGTGACTAGTTCCCTCGGGAGCATGTTCCAGTGCCCAAATACTCTCTGGGTGGGTAAACCTTTTCCTGATACCCAGCCTAAATCTCCCCTGACTCCACTTCATGTCATTTCCTTGAGTCCTGTCACGAGTGAAGAAATCAGTGTATGTCCCTTCTTTTCCCCTCACAAGGAAGTTGTAGGCTGCAATGGGGTGTCCCCTCAATCTCCTTTCCGGGCTGAACAGACCAAGTGCCCTCATATGGCTTCCTTTCCAGACCTTTCACTGCTTCATGGCCCTCTGTCAATTGTTCTCTAATAGTTTAATGTTTTTCGCATATTTTCAAAATATATTCTCAAAACTGTCCTCAGTGCTTGATGTTAGGCTACCCCAGCTCAGAGCAGATCAGGATAATCCCCTCCCTTGCCCAGCTGTGATGCTGTGCCTGATGCCCCCCAGGACAGGGTTGGCCCTCCTGGCTGCCAGGTCACTGCTGGTTCATGTTCAGCTTGCCATTGGCCAAGAGCTCCAGGTCCTCCTCTGCAGTGCTGCTTTCCAGTCTCTCCTTCCCCAGTCCATACACACAGCCAGGTGCAGAATATGGAACTTGCCCTTGTTAAACTACCTACAGTTGGTGATTGCTCATCTCTATTTGTCAAGGTCTCTCTGCAGGGCCTCTCTGCCACAAGGGAGGCTCTGTGTTTCACCACGTCAGCAACTGCAGAAATATAATAAATATTTGAATGAAAGTTTGAACCCATATAATTTGAGTAATTTAAAATGATGTTATATATATTCATGCATGCTATGATTTTCAATTGAGATGAGATTATTTTACAGATGAAATATGTCCCATTGAAAAGAATGGACAGAATGAAGGACAACAAACTTTAACAAAAGAATGGGAAGCAAGATATTGAAGTATTTAAATTTTCTAGCCAAGAACTGCATAATATTTCAGATTCATCTCAGTCTCCTACCCTTTTCAACTAATAAGAAATGTATATTGACAGAAAAAAGATTCATAGATTAGCCAGGAGCAAAATGTTCTTATTTTTCTGAATCTTCTACTGCCTTTGAGAAGACGGCCAGTAGTATGCTTTATATTTTTCTGACATCTCCACTTTTCTCTTTTGCCTAAAGCAGAGGGAAAGTGTAGGCAAGAAGGAATGGTAGAATCCTCCTTTAAAAAAATGCTGAAGGCCTGCTGCTCTTCAAAGTGGAATTTTTCAAAGGACAATTAAGAGTTTCTTACTCCCAACTAAAATCTTATTTAAAGCTGAATCAAGACTTAACCCAGAAGTTTTGACTCTTATCTTTTAAGGTTGGGAGAACTCTACTTAGTGGAGTGAAACAGATTTCTACTTTTTTAAATAATTAAAGTTTCATATAGATAGAAGAAGCTGCATTAAACAAGTCAGTTATACAATATTACTGGCACATAGGAGAACTCAGAAGTGCCCTGATAATCCTTACATCATGATTGTCAGAAATTCACATAATTTTTCTTTGCAGAATAGCTTTTTTCTTTCTTTAAAAAGCTGTTAAATATTTCACATGAACTGTGTGAATGAAGCAGATGTACTGAGAAGATATATAAGAGTATTGTAAAGAAAGAATAATAATAAAAGTTAAACTACATCTAGATAATTTTTAATTATTGTGGTTAGGAGTTGCCATTTTTGGCATTTCAGACTTGTGTCAAAATGTATTCAAAGGTTTGCATGGATGGATGTGGGGAAAATACTTCACATCTGGTTTCTAGAGGAGATTAAAATATCTGTGTATACAAAAACCCAACCCAAAACTTGTTTGACAAAACCAAAATCAGTGTAATCTTATGTTGAGTTTTCTTCTTACCACTCAAAGAACATCACAAATTGCACTGTGAGTACATTCAATCAACTAACATGAACTCTATGCAGAAATGATATGATTTTTCAGCATTTAAGATAGTCTATCAAAAGGAATTTGAGGTTTAAATTAAGAGATGTAATATTTATTACAAGTGGAATTTTGTCCGAGGTATTCTACTTTATTAACCAGAAAAAGTATTCTGCAAGCTTTTCTGCATAGAATTGATCAAAGTTTTTTTGAAAAATGTTATTTACTTCAGGATAGTGCTTCCCCCACACTCAGCTGTGGGAAGTACAGTACAGTTTACAAGATGTTCTCTCAGCTGAACTGGCAGCACAATTTGCTGGATGTTCCAGGGATTCTTCTCTCATTCAAGCAGTTCCCTCATTCAAGAAAGATGAGTTCCTCATCTTTCTACTAGGACAAAAGAATATGACTGCAAACCAAGACAAAAGAAACAAACAGATCCAGGAAGCATTGGATTTAGGCTCAGTACTTTAGGTATACATATTCAGTGAAATTGCAAAAACTTGAGATACAGATGTAATTTCAATATATACTTTATTAGGACACTAAGTGGCAATATTCAGTATATTCAGCTTCTGTGAATTGCAGTTATGAAAAATTTGCCAAAGTTTGGATAAATTGAATATACAAATGGTTTTGCTTTAGTACTGATGCTTATCATTTGTTCATTATGTTCTATGCCAGGAACTGGATGTAGTTCATTTATTCTATTTGTTTCCAAAATGAAGGTATTTCACAAGACTATTATCTGACTGCATGAAAGAAATTAAAAGCTAGATAGAACTAATATTAATCAGGCTATATTCTACCTAAGCATGTGCACATATACATATAGGCATAATTTATGTTTATATATGGCATGCATATTTGTATGTAGTATGCAAATTTGGTTATAGATACATATATACATATATTACATATATAGATCGTCAAGTATAATAACTGCAGATGAGTAACTTGAGCAATAAAGGCTATTTCTGTAGAAGGTATTGATGTGTAGAAATTAAAGCTGCTTCCCGGTACTAAATTATTCTAATATTCCTAACTTTCAAAAAGGCTTGTTCTTTTCTCCTCAGTGATGTACCAGGTTCCTGCCTTAGGTAAGATTTATCGCCAAGAGTTGTAACTTTTTCATTTTATAAATTTACTTGACGTAAGCTTGAGTGTCAAATTTATCAGTTCTCTCTTTTACTTCTCTAGTGAAAAGTCCTTCCATCTTTGTGATCTTCTATTATCTGCTGGGAGATAAGAGGGAAGCCTTTGGGAGTTTGCTTCAACTTTGTCATCCCTAATTAGTTATTTCTTGTGACCCTGTGAGCAGCATATAAAGTTTTTGTAATACCTAGAGCCACAAGGCACAGCTTATACCATGTAGATAGCCAGAAGAGAAATATGTGGGCACTTCTGAGAAAAGAGGTAGCCGTGGTTTCCCAGTCCTTGCTCTGCTGAGGCAGGAGATGTGATTGGATTGTTCTAGACACTAAGTGCAAGTATTTAGCCTACAGCCAGGGCAAGGAGCAGTTTGGATACCAGCATTCATTGCTGGCTCATTTCCCTCACAGATTTTTCCCAGTTTCCTTTTGCCCATACATCACCTTCCTTGACTGATGGTGTCGTCTTGGACACAACTGGGCTGCTTGTGCTGCCTGCAGCCAACAGTCACTGAATATTCACATCTGACCTAATGTTACATAGATCAAAAGAAAAAAATTATCTGTAGACCCAATTTCTTTCCAGAGCAGCTGTATCTGGGAAGATTGAACATTGCTCCAACATGATGTGTCATCTCTAACTATGGCCAAAAGATGTAGCCTAAAATAGTGCCAAATGAGGCCCACACATAGAATTAAACAGGATGATTGAGGTTAGAAGACACTTCTGGAGAAATGCCAGGATGAATCTCTCTTCTCAGAGCAGGGTCAGTTAAAGCATGTTGCTCAGGATTGTGTCGCATTGAATTTTGAATACCTCCAGGAATGGAGACCTGTGTCATGTGTCTCAGTGCTTGATCATCCTCATAGTATAAAAGCACATAAAGCACATGTTCTTGTTTTGTGAGGTGGGCACATAAAGCACATGCTTTTGTTTTGTGAGAGTTGGTTTTTTTTGTTGTTGTTTCTTTTTAAGGTTTGAATGAGGCTTTTTCACATGATTTTATGTCCATTGTCTCTTGCCCTGTCACCAGATACTACTGAGAAGAGTCTAGCTCTTTATTCTTAACTCCTTCCATCAGGTATACACATTGATAAGATCCTCTTGACCCTCCTCTTCTCTAGGCTGAACTGTCCCAGCTCTCTTTTGACTTCTCTATGTCAGATGCCTCAGTTCCTTGATCATTTTCGTGGTTTTGCAGTAGAAAATTCACGTCTGCCTTGTACTGGGAAGCCCAAAACTGGACACAGTATTCTAGATATGTCTCATCAAGGTTGGGCAGAGGGAAAGGGTCACCTCCCCTGAGTTTCCATCAAAAGTCTTCCATATACTGCCCATGTATACTTTACTTGAAGCACACAATTGCTAGTTCATAGTCAACTTCTTGTCCACCAGAGCCCCCAGCTCTGCTAGAAAACACTGCTTTCCAGAAAGTTGTCCTCCAATGTGTACTCATATAGGATATCATTCCCCCTATGCGCAATTTCCATTACTGAATTTCATGAGCTTCCTGTGCCTTCAGCCTGCTGAGGTCCCTCTAAATGACAGCATGATGCTCTGGTGTATCAAACATTCCTCCCAGTTTTGAGTCTTCTCCAAACTTGTATCCATTGCCCAGGTCACTGATGAAGAGGTCACAGACAATTGTTGTGGTAACAGCCCCTGGGGCATATATGGCTCCATCCTCCAAGTTCAGCTCACTGACTTCCTGAGCTAAATACCCTTCCTATAAATTTAGTATTTCTGTATGTATGAATTTTTCTGCCATGAACTTTTCCTCACCTCATTTAAGCGAGGTATTGCTAGCAGAGGAAACTTGCCTGGATGTCAGTAATGCTCAGGATTTCAGTCCTGTCAACAGAAAACCACAGGAGGGTCACTAGGGTGCTTTCAATTCCCAACAGTCACATTATTTTTCTAAGAGACACTTGATTATTAAACTTTTAAAAGGCTTCACATAGTCACTGTTGGTAAATGTATTACAGTTTTTGCTTCTAAAATGAAAATGGGAGTGCTTAGATATTGTTGGTTATCTTTTGACAAATACTGTCACAAATAGAAACTATGGTATTAGTTTGAGTCCTGTTTAATGATAAGCTTTTAAAAATGATTGCTCCAAAGTTATATAAAATTTGCATTTTAAATGTACCAGTTATGAAGAAAATTGCCTCTGAAAATCAGAAAAAAAATTATAATCATTCACTAATTATAAAATAACTCCGTTTGTGTTTAGCTGGTGCTTTTTCCAAGAGGCTGACAGGTCAATAGAAACTGAAATCAGTTTGTTGGTTGAGTAATTGTGAAGCTCAAATTTCACCTAAATGTTCTAAGTGGAATTAAGTTTATCAGATTTTTTAAAATTGATTGACATGTGGGGGAAAAATCCATGACAGTAGTATAGTACATGAATTCTTTGCAATGTGTAAGAACCACACAATTATCTATGATAAATATGGATAAGTGTAATGGCTTGTGGGAATTCTTTTTGAAATTTTGCCAAGGACATCAAGACCAAAGTGATAGTAAGAAATTACAATTCTAAACATAATTATTTTCAGCATTTTTCTAGAAATAAAAAAATAAATAAAATTGAAAATAATACATTTTGCCCCATTATTTTTTCTATATTTTTATCAACTTTTTGTTTAATCAGTGAACATTTTTCAGGAACACAGTAGTACTATACTTTTTTTTTTTTTGCAATTCTAGCTACTTTGTTTATTCCTGTTTAAGGAAAAAAAAAATATACTTGTCAATCTGTGAACCTCATGCTATGTTGCTGAAGTTTGCATTATTATGAAATACTTTGAATTTGACTTCAAGGGTTTGAAATCATACCCTATGAGAGAACACTCTCCCATTGGGACTTTTTATAGGTAGAGACAGAGGAAAGTGACAGGGACAGTCTAACTTAAAAGCCTTTAAAAAAATTATCGACAGAAAACTACAAATTTCACACAATTTTTCTTAACTTCATGATATGACAGTGGTGATTTGGAATGCCTTTTCCATGGCAGTGATACACTGTGTGCAACAATAACACAAATCACAGTTCATTCAAGATATTTCAGCCATCGCCTTTTTTTGAATGATGGTAAAACAGATGGTTAGATTGTAATATTCTGTGACCTAGAATGTGAGGTTGATCTGAGTTTAGCATTGAAAAGCTAGACTTCTCATGCCTTTGAGACCAAATAAGGTATGAAGTGATTTTATTATCTTTTATGACCTAAGTCCTGAAAAGCTGAGATAGATGAAAAAAATCTAAATTATTTCTAATCTTATTTCTAGAGGAGGAGACAAAGTTTGTAACTAATAATTTTCCTGTTTTCAAATACTTTTCCTGTAGTGCTTAGAGGTGTTTTGTAAACAAAATCGTGCTTGTACATTTAGGTACATGCAACAATAGTGAAATACTGAAATTCAACAAAGTGTATTTTATTTGTCAGTTTATGCAGGTGTGTTGTATGGCTGAGTGTTTTACCACCTCAAGTTTGTATTAATAGGCTAATAAAAAATGCCCTGGAATGCTTAAATACTATTACTTTATATCATTTTAAGCACCAATTAATCTATTTAAACTATATTTTTAAAGCTTTTTTTTTCTCTTAAGGTTACTTCTTTCTATATAAAATTAAAATCTTTCTAGCTGTAAAAGAATAAAATAAGGAACCCATTATTTTATTGTCAGTAGTATTTTTTCATTCACTATCATTATTTTATAAAATATTTTCATTTGCATTCCATTTCCTGTATTGCATTTGAATCTTACTGTCTTTTCCTTTCCTTCAAGCTTAGCTCTGTTTGCTCCTTGCATTGCTTTTTCAATTCTTTGCATATGTTTTTTCTTTCACATTTCAGCAAATGTTCTCTGATGCAAGATTTTCTCTGTTTTCTTGTGTTTTTCCCAGCAAGTACAATTACCCTTATATTTTAAGCTACTGAATTGTTTAAGAGCTATTTTAAGCGTTTCAGAAACTCTGAAGATTTTTGAGATGCTTCATCAAAATGTCCTAAATAAAAATGGTAGTTATAGAAAGATGGAAATGTATGCTGAATATAGACAACTGCTCTACTTGAGGGTTGTCAGGTCCCTCATGGGTTGAAGAAATGTGCTGACCATATGAGCTGTGCCCTTTAAATTCTGTGAAAGTCAATTGTAAAAATGTATAATGTATCCAGGAAAAATATTCCACTTAGGAAATTGTTATGCAGCAGAATTCTAGTATGTCTGACCTTTTCCTTAGTTGTGTAGATGTCACCATACAAATATAATGAAGCGCAAGCTGCCAGCTACTTTAAACAAAGTGGTTATATGGGGCAAATTTTAATCATAGCATATTTCAAAGAAGCATTGGATTTTTTTTTTCATAATTTCTATGGAATCATTGTCAATTAAAATAAGACAGTTTCTGTTGACTTCTGCTAGACAGATACTATGCCATCCCTTGTGGATGGCAATTGAGGTGTAAAAATGAAACAAAAAGAAAATTAGATGTCTCTACTATATATGTCAGAAAACTTCATGATTGCCATTTAAGAATATTAAAGTCTTTTAAACTCCAGCTAAAACTTTAAGAGCTAAGTTGGGAGCTTCCATTTATCTTTCTACATGAAATCAAAATGGAAAGTAAATAATTTCAACATGTCTGAAATGTTAATGAGATGAGCAGCCAAGTTTCAAAGAAAATTGTCATCTAATTCTAGAGTCCACCAGTTACATCTTCTCTCAAGTCAGCTTGAGTGCTGAAAGGCCTGCCTTTCACCACAGAGGTAAATTAGTTTTCTCTGAAGTGCTACAGCCAGGTAGGAAGGGTAGTTTCTCTTTGAAGTTTGACCACTAGCACTTCTTTCTCAAGGAACTGAACTTCAAAGGGAAATATTGTTTCTCTTCTTCTTTGGATGTTTCAGTAGTATTCAGTAGTATATGAGACACAGCTGCTCTATGTGTGTGGGGAGAAAAATATTCTTTCAAACCATATTTCTGCAAACATATTAAATTGAACTTTCAGATTAGTTTCTTTGTGATCAGAAAAGCTGAACAGTGGTTAGGAAGAGCTACTAGAGATATAACTCTCTAATTTACAGGATCTGTAAAAAACTTATAAAGAATGGGTAAGAAAGAGAAATTATCAAAATGGTGATTTTTCCTATTAGCACTCAATTTTATTTGCAGGAAGGACCAACCATTTGCTGAAGAAATCTCCAAATCCAAAGACTGGTCATCTGGTTTAACTTTCGTGCTTTACTGGGTAACATTTAGGAGTTTGTTATAGAAATGGTGGTTAGAAGCATCTACGGAAGTCATCCAAGCTCCTGTTCTGAGCAAGATTATCACCAATAGACCACATCAGCTGTGGTTTGGTCTGATGAAGTCTTAGAAGTTGCTCCCTAGCTGAACTGCTCCACAGCAGCAATAGCCTCCAAATATCTAACTTGAATCTCTCAGGCAAGTCATTTTAGCCATTTCCTCTTTGACTTTGTTATCTGCCATCCCTAGAAAGAGTTAGGCTCTGTTGTCTTTGTAACTTTCCTTCAAGTGCTCTTGTTATCCCTTAGACTGCCCTTTGGCCTTGGCTTCTCCAGATGAAATAAGCACATCTCCTTTAATCCCTCTTGAAGGTCATGGTCTTTTTCAGGGGCTCAGAACTGGTCACAGTAATCCAGGTTTGGGTCCATTGCCACTGAGTAGAGTGGAATAAATGACCTGGTGGTCTTAGTCCTCATAATGTAATTTAACATGCTGGTTGCTTTATTTGTGATGAGAGAACACTGCTGGAATATATTCAATTTTGTGTCAACTGTAATACCTACTTTCTTTTCTAGTTTCTACTTTCTTTTAGCTAGTTTCTTTTCTACTTTCTTCTAGCTAGTTTCCATGGAGCAGTAAAACTATCATAACTGCAGCTGGTGTGATTCATACCAAACAGCCCAATAATATGCCACTGCAGACAGAGAAAGAGGAGTTTGCCATTAATACAGCTATCTGGAACATTTCCATTTAGACAAAGCTTAAGTAATGCTGCTCATAAGCTCCACATTTTTCCTTTGCATAGGAGTGTTTCTTGTACATTAATAATATCCTGAAATTCAGAAGAACGAACACCAGCTGTAATGATGGAGAGGGTACTAGTGTCTTCAAGACCTCATGAATTATCTTTAGAACTTTTTTTATCTCATGATTAAGCACTTATGATCTACACTTACAAGATACAGGCCTACATTCTTGAAATATTTAACAGTTTTGTATAGAGTAGATGAGCTGTAAAATTATTTAAAGTCTCTCATAATTGACCATTTTCAATTAACTTCAAGGAGGAATGTTAGGAGTAACTTAAAATTTTAGTACATGCTGTAGCAGTTAGGGACATCAGTAAGAAACTCTCATTGACTTCAATAGGTCTGGAGAGAAAAGTAAAATACTGATACATACAGTTTCAAATGAAGAGGCACAATGATGCAGCCCTGAGTCTCACCACTTCTTTCAAGATTAATATGATAGAAAGCCAAAACAATAGCAGCATATTTCAAATACTGAAAAAGAATATAATTAAATTGTGTTCTATAGTGACAAGGAGAGACTTATAGCTGTGCAAAATTTTTGCAGCCTCCAATATCAGTTAACAGTCTCGTTAATCTTTGTTATTCTTGATCACATTTTCTTACCTGTACCTTTCAGGTTTTGTTTGGTTTTACTTAACTGCAATTAATTAATCCGAATTTACACAAACATTTTTAACTTAGCCTACATGCTTTTGAATTTGTTATGTATAGGAGAGACTGAAGTTGCCTTGTTTGGCCTCAGAATTATACTGAAATCTTTCATACTGAAAGAGACCAGTTAGATTTTCGGATGAGATTTTTTTTTAAATTGTATTTTATCATTTTTGTGAACAAGTCTTTTGATTTGTTTTATTAATTCTAAATATGCTAGTATTGTAGAAAAAACAACCTAGACAAAAGAATTAAACAAAATGTGCTGTAAGTCTGATCATTTTGCTATAGCATGAGTCAAATATTGTACTTTGTTTTCTTTCGATGTTTGTTGTATACATTGTTTTGTGACAGAGGGTTCTGTCTGACTGCTTCTGTTATGGAGATATACATGGTACACTGAAGTGATTTCTGATACAGGAATGGTTTCTTGTGGCAGCCTTCAGGTTTTCTTGTACATCATCCCTGTAAACAGGACTGTAGAATTTCTCAGTGAGCTGAAAAGATCCTGAATTCATATTTTCACCTACTGGAGTGAATAATTTAAATGAAAGAGCTGATTGATCAAGCAACCCAGTAGTTTGTTTAAAAAAAAATAAACTGCTATTCATCAAATTAAAATGTTATTGTCCTACCAGTAGATAAGAAAAAGAAAACAGTTGAGATTGCTTTTCTGTTAGACAAAGCTGTAAAGATAAATGTAGGGAGATATATATGAGATTTATCCAAGTTCTTGTAAGATTGTGGTGGGTAAGTCTTGGCTAACACTCAAATCCTCACACAGCTGCTTTCTCACGCCTCTTATGAGGGGACAGAAAAAAATAAGAAATCTTATTGGGTTAAGGCAAAGATTGCTTACAGTTACTGTACTACAGGCAAAAAGGCTCTCTATGGGGGAAATGAAATTTTTGTCAATTTAAATAGATTTAAGTGGTGAGTAACAAAAGACAAAGGTAAAGCAACATCTTTCCTCAGCTATTTGTCATGCCTAACTTCACCTCCACTCCCAAGCCCTCCCCAAGCAGCAGCGGAAGGTATGGGTGAAGGAGTGTTGCCTTCAACTTTTATTTATTTTAGCCTTTCACGTCAGCTGTGGAACACAGATGATACCTGATTTGACAATATGGGTTTTTTTCCAAATTTATTTAAATAGCAAATTGAAGCTCTACCAAATAATCTTTGTATGATATAATCCACATTTTTCATTTTAACCTAAACCTAAATCATACTGAACTACTAACCTGATTCTTCTGAAAGCTATATGTCAATTTACTCAATTACCACTGAATGCTGCTGCACAATATAAACTTTATATATGTATATATATACACACACCAGACTGGTAATCTGATTTTTGATGACACATTTAGACAATAATTTGAAGTTCTTGTTCATTGCATTGCATTTGATTTCTTCACCATTTCTGAAAGAAGGGCCCTATTTTGAGATGTTTTCACTAAAAAATACTCAAAGGTAGATGAGTTTATTGTTAGTAATGTCAATTGACATTTTATTACCAGTGTAGTATATTTTACCACTCCATCAAGTGCTTTAGGAAATGAAGCAATGTAACGTAACAGAGATATTGCTTCAGAAATGTCTGTCCTCTACAGTAGGTGGCTTGAAAATGTGTGTGCCAAGTAGCATGGAAAAACAAACCAGAACAAAACAACTCTTCGTAAGCCTGTGCTTCCCAGTATGAGCTTCATAGCTCTGACAACCTAGGTTTTCATTGTCAGGAATCTTACATTGAAACAGTCTCCACCTCATAACTCTGAATTTGTTTTTCAGAAAATCGCTCTCATTAATTCTTGCTTGAAGCCATATAATTAAAACCTCACAAGGTGTTTCTTGGTAAAAGATGAATGCCTTTTACATGAAGACAGAACACAAATCCCACCCTTAATACCATGAACCTTCTAACCTGGTACTCTCATAAAACCAAGATGTTGCCAAGTAAATTGGCTGCGAGTGCTATCAGTGCCCTCCAGTGCTTTTGTTAATTATATTGCCATAGTGCATGACACAGATAGCAATCTTTCCAAAACAGCAGGCAGATTTAAAGAGGCAGAATTAATTAAAATTGATTTTTGCAGTCAGTCATGTTGAGTTCTGCTGGGAGAGTTTTTTTTCCCTTTCTCTCTCTAATTCCTACTGTAGTAGTACATGTAACAGATAGCTGCCTCACCTTGGAGTACTAATTATTGTGAATGGATGGATTTGTCTGCTGTGATAGGTACAAGACAGGACAGGATTAGAAGACATCAAGATTTACTTCATTTGAATACCATCTAGAGAAAACACCATTTTCCTCCCAGCTTTCTGGGTTCACTAAAAAAGGGGACTAAAAATTAAAAATTTCAAGGTCACAATTTTTTCAGTTGAGGTCATAGTTTGCTTTAGTACATCCAGAGATACAGGGCTGTAAACTTTTGTTGCAGATATTATAGAAAATGGCAGTGGAAGGCAGGTAAGAATGAAAATACTCCAACATTATACAGAGGAATCCCAGTGTGAACACTGAATTTATTTCCTGTGTGTGAGGCTCATTATCAAGGAATACTGCTCAAGAATTCCTGACCTCCATTATCCAGTTCAAATTTTATATAGAACTCTTCTCATATTTAGAAGCTCAAAAAGTTGAGCATTTATAAATAACCTTGAAGAAAACAACAGCTGTTTCTTTTATAGGAATTTGCCTGTCCTACTGGCAAATAATAGGCATATGTGGGAAGAACATCTTTAAGTATTTACATCAAGTTGCTCCAAGATGGATTTTCAAGAACTTGCTTCTTTGAAAAATTCTTAACTTTAAATATCTTAGATTTAGTATATGGTTTATAGTAATTTTTTTCCAACTGTGATTTATGTGTATAAAAGTAATTTTTACTATTTGGCAAGGTGAGATAGGGATATGATGAAGACATAAACTATAAAACCAAGCTTCTACTTATACTAAAAACTTTTTTCCAAAGTTAGGGTAAATAAATTGTATTTAAAATAGGTGCTAAAATTTAGTTATTAATGAGAGGCATATCAAGGAAACTTGATACATTCAGTAGATTTATTTTTTTTTAATACTTTCCTGGACTTTTTCAACTGCAACAGCTTTAACTGGGTTTCTGGTGTTGATGTTGCACTATAAAAATAATATCTTGATCTAAATTTGAAGAAGAATTATAGCTTGTATTTACTGTGAGAATTTGGATGAGTATTTTAAGCAAAAATTTGCTTTCATGTAGCTCTTTATTGAATCAAGGTTTGAAAAATGTATTTAAGGTGTCTGCAACTGTTGAAAACTGACACAGTAATTGCTTTTCTTGTACTTTCTTCAATTCTTATAGTCCTCTGACTGGATAAAAACCAGCAAAGAATCAGGCCCAATAATACACTTCGATTATTATTTGCATTTCCATACCTAAGTTTAATAAGCATGCTGTTTCAATTGAAACCAGCCATTCACAAGCAGAATTTTCTTTATATTGCATCACATTTATAGAAATTCTGCTGGGAAAAAGGGCAGAATGGGAAATCTTTTAGAAGAATAAGAAAAAGAGCCAGACACAGTAACAGATAAAGTGGAAAAAAGCTATATAGCAAGCTAAATATTCAAATATAGCCAGTGCATACCAAGGTGAGTATTTTGCCTGATGTATTTCTCTCGTGACCATCTTTTGAGCCTGGCAATCAGCTACCTTTTAGTCCATTTCAGTCTGTTTATCTTGCCTGTACTTTAGTTTGTTTATAAGGATGCTACAGGAGAAACTGTTGAAAGCACTACCAACTAAAGTGCAGGTAAACTACTCCTTTCTCCTAAATTAGTATCTTGACATAGTGGTTTTCTATTACTTCTTTTGAGTAAATGGTGCTATATAAAATGTATCATGAGTGCTTAAGGTAACTTTTAACCCAAAACACCAGTGAAATTTACTGATAATAATAATATTAATAATTGGGGTGCTTAGGATTTATCTTGTTTCACAGTGCAATTTTTTAACTGACCTCAGCCAATCTCTGATGATTTTAAGTATATTCACTACCTCCTCAAGGCTGACAAAATTTATTGAAAAATTAGGTTTTAGAAGTTTATTTTGAGACTAAAAAAGTCTGCTTTGAACGTCTTTCAGTCACATAGATGAGTGTGTGAAGTTGTCTGAAACAGAAGTTCAATTCCTGGTATAGCCTGATGAAACCAATGAGAAATCTTGAACAGTAAACTGAATGGAATAATGAATTAAACCTCCTAAGAAGATAAAAATACTCCTTACCATACAGAAAAGTTGAAAACAAGTCAGAGGACCACGACAATTGTAGTAGATTGCATGCACAGAATGGTCAAATGCTGAAAACTTAAACAATGACAGTATTGAGATAATGCAAATCCAAGCTTCTCATTTTATTCAGATTCCACTCTTCTGTAAGAAGAGAGAATTTTTATTTTCTTCTACTATTTTCCAGTGACAGATAAAATTATAACAAACCTCCTACCCAAATAACTAAATTGATATGCAGCTAGAACTCAGCAGATGTAAATACTTTGATGGCAAAAAACTTTAAACCACAGAGCTGTGAAAATTGATTGTCTTGAACTTGTTTATTTTCTTAAAATAATTTTATCTTGATGATTTAAGTTATTTTTTTAAACTGGGCCGATCTGATTGTTTAAATAAGGATGAGGAACAGAGGTTTCACAGCAAGTCTGCAAATGAGTAAGTGATACTAGTGTTATTTCTATCTAAAGTACAGTGCTTTCAGGTGAAAGTAGTTTCCAGGCTTCTGAGGAGTCCTTTAATTATTTCTCTTTTGAGTTACAGAAAGTAGATGTGAGGGTAAAACAGTGGGGAAAAAAAAAAAAAAAAAAGAGTATTTTAAATTATCTTAACAAGAAGCTGCAAGCTATTCAAATAGAAGGGATTAAATCAGAAAATGAAAGCTGTACTATCCATCCAGTAATAGAGTACTACAAAAAATCAATCCAATTTTTACATTATATGAACCAATATTCCCCACTTAAAATCAGTAAAGTTACACTGACCTAAATCATCTGAAACATAGGATTTCTTTATTTTTAGGAAAATACCACTGAAGTGCCTTTACTAAATGTATGATATTTATATAGATCCCAGGTCAGCAGCAGCTTCTCAACAAAACTTGATAAGATTAGTTTTGAGAAACCTGTACTGTACATCTTTGCTGACATTTAGGAAAAAACTAGGAACCAAACAGGAAAGGAATGATGTCCTGAGACTTTCAGGTGTGAGAAACTGGAGTTCCAGAATACTGGAGTTTTCTGATTTCCTAGCAGACCGAGAAGCTGAATGCAAACCTAGTGAGCGACTTGGGAGAAATCAATTCTGCCATCTATGCTTCAATTTTCCTTTCTGCCCTTGCTTCTCTTCATTCAGATTCCTCTTTTTTGAACCTGCCTTATTTCTGGCAAGGAATTTTCAGTTGCTGTAATAAGAAATAATTGCTGAGAAACAGCAATTTGATTGTTCAAAGTGATCATCCAGATGGGCATGTATTATGATCATGACAACCTCTTTTCTAGGAATGGGGCATCTAAGATGAGGAAAGCAGCTTTAAAGCCTTAGTCTTGGCTAAATTTACTGATCTGTGTTTTCAAATAAATCACACTTTATATATATATATATATATATATATATACATGCAGTAGAGACAAACAAGGAAAGAAAATATAATCCTAATGGTTCTAACTTCCAATGACATTCAATGACATTCCAGGCATATTGGTCCCTTCAGATTTAACAGATTTTCTTCCTCTGGACTAATGGTATCAAAGTGGAAAACAAGTAACAAACATTTGTTTAAATAGCTTTTTCTTAATAAGGAAAGAAATAAAAAAACAAGGCACAAAGAAACAGGGAGCAGTTGTTCCATACTAAGATCTCTTAATCACAGTTTCTTATGAATATCTTTTAATTGTGGTTAGAAGTGCATCTGGGACATGTTCTATCAATTAAATTAAGGTGCTACACATGTATTTAGAAATCATCTTCTGGACAAGATGACTTCCAGTGGTCGGTCCCTTCTAAGCTGCACCATCCTGTGACTGAGATTTTTTGAAATATCCAATAAAATTTAAAAATAATCAGGAGAAATCCATTTAAGGGAAGAATGAATCCTATTTAGTCCTATATGGAACCTTACAATGCAGTTAATTTACCTTAACTCCATTCTGTGAAAACTAGTTCAAAAATCCATCAATTCATCTTAAAGAGCTGTCTTTACCAATAACATTAACAACAAAAAAAAAAGAGAGAAATATTGATATTAAGCTTTCTGCATTCCAGAATGAAACTTATTATTAATTTTAGCTAAAAATGGTTGAGTTTTTAAAACCCTCTTCATGAATATACAGTCATAACCACCTGGCACTTTAACAGAAGTTTTTAAGTGGTAAATACAATTAATTTGAGATTTGTTACGGGAAAATTTAATCTTGCAATACTTTTATTTATATCCTCTCCCTAGTCGTGATTGTGCTCTGCTCCCTCACCCATAAAAGATGCCAAAGTAGAGTTAAATATCCTTGAGTTATCAGTAACTCTGTCAAACTTTAAATTATCACTTATTAATATTGATGTTGGTATGTTAACAAAGCTTTCAAGCAGTGCAAGTATTGAGAGAACCATTAATGACAAAAGGATCATTAATAGTAACCAAATCCAGGTTACTTGGAATAAGACCTACAAGAAATATGAAAAAGAAAATTTTTTTCAGAGATTTGAAGATGGAATAATTTTCTTTTCGTATTTTGGTCTTTGTGGTCCCATGGCTTTTTTTCTTTAAGACAGACAATACCCAGAATTGTAAAGGGCAATGATCTGAAGTGCAGTTCACCACTACTGTTCTCAAAACCATTACAGTTTCTTAAAAAGAGAAAAAGAAAACCCACAAAAGCTATCTTAACTTTTAGATACACTTTTATAACACCAAATAAAAATATATGAAGCATTGAAGAATATAGAATTTTAAAAGCTGGACTTCCAAGTCTGTGGGATGGACCTCATGGTGTTACCTGCAGGGGCTATATACCTGGAAGCTTTTCATGCCTATATTCATTGAAGGAGAAAAGAGATTTACCTTCAAGCAATCTTATTTAATTAGCCTGAACTCTTTATTTAATGTAATGAGCAACTGAAGGCATGAGCATGTGAATTATGTTCTCCCAGAATTATGTCTGAGAGAAGTGTTTCCTACAAATGAGTAAAAGCAAAAATTATTTTATAATACATAATATCTTTCCCTCTTCTCTTTATTAAAGTTTACTGCACCAAGTTACAACAAATTGCCCAGCTGCAGACTTTGATACCAGACCTGTGCTTATAAAGCCTGTTTTTCAGTTTTCTTGCGTTTTAGTAATATTTAGCAGTAGGGTAGATAATTGTACTTGGGATTTAGGCAGTTTCAATTAATGCCTGAATATCTAAAAGTATAATGATGTAAATAGTATATGCGGTGAAAACTCAGGAGCTCTTTTTACAAGCTCTTGTCTGAGCTACATGACCAACTCTATTATTTCACACCCCAAAGCAGATTCAGTGTCTCACAATCAAATTTTCCTTTGAGAAACAAGGTCCACAGAAATAAATGTGTGTATTTTTTAGTCCTTGTTAATCATTATTCAAAATGATTTGCCATGAGCTTCCGAGAGTCTCCTGCTTGAAGGCTGTCTAAAACTCTCATTTAGACCATCACACTAAAGATTAAAAATGGAACTACTCAAGTCCTTGAGTAGCTGATGAGTGCAGTGCTTTTTAAGGTATCCTGAGAAGTCCTAAGAGTGCCGCCATGACATCAATGTGGGGCTGCCCAATACATATTGGCTACAGCCCTCACAGCAGTCAACATGATTATTTTGTTTATAGCTCTGTGTTTAAAGCTTCAGTTTTTCTGCAGATTGTATAGCATACACAAACATTATGCTGTGTAATTATCTGAAGGGGAAAGAAAACTACCCTGAGCAACACTATTTGCCTTTCCATCATCCTCATCCATTTCATTGAACACATAAAATGATTTCCTGACCAGCTGAATGCGAGGTGTCTTTGCTATCTCTAGCAGCACTCTGCAGCGTTTAAATGCTTAATGTCTTCCAGGATAGAAGTCTTACTATTCACCAGAGTCTTGCTTCAATGAATAAAGAAAAGGTTGGTTAGAAGAGAGTATTCCCTGAATATTCAATGAATAAAGAGAAGGTTGGTTAAAGAGAGTATTCCCTGAATATTCTTCCTAGCAAAAATTACTATTCTTTTTCCAATAGTAGCATGGAAAATGTCTAAAAGCAGCTTGAATTTTAAGGCAAAGATGACTGTTGTCTTAAATTTCTAGATATGAGCATTAAATATTCTGATTGTAAATACAAGATGATCCATCTATGAAAGAGTATCTTCAATATCACTTTTGTTCTTGAGAGATAGAAAATAAAATCTTGTAAGTTATCACATTTAATTTTAGAATTTCTTGGGATTTTTTTACCTTTTGCCTTTACCTTTTTCTTGAAATAAGTGTTTATACTACTATGGTTTATATTATTATATAAATATTGTCTTATATAGAGAGATTACAATTTTTGCTATTTTTTAAAAATCTAAAATCATCTCACCATGACTGTGTTAGTCTTTTTCTATGTTCTAAGGAAAAATTTAGTTCTTAATGAAGAGTTGTTCATAGTTTGTAAGTGATGTTTTAAAAGGTAAATTACTTCATATTACAGAGTTTTTATATTGTTTTGTCTTGTGTTTTGGAGCGATTGCTGAGCATTTTCATTTTCCCTTTCCAAGTTTAAATAATTTGTGGCAGAAAATACAGCTGGCTGCTTGTACTGAAAAACGTTTCTAATTAGCTCTTAAAGTCCTCTTCACTGAAGGGTGTTAGGACTCTCTCACAGATCACTTGTTGCTTTATTTCTCCCATCCATCTTCTTCAGGCATCTTGACATTTTGTAGTGCATTATTTTTTACACACCTTGAACTGAAGCTCTTAACCCAATCCTAGGAAAAGTATTTTTCACTGAGGAGGAAATAAAAAGACTTTTGGTTTTGATCAGACAATCTCTGGGCCACCTGCCTTCGTGGTACATGATCAACTGCTGTGCCATACTTCTATTCAAGTCTGTGTCTAAAGAAAATGCCACATAAGCTTACATTTATTTAAAGAACTGACAAATTTTTTACTAGTGCTTGTTAATGAAAAGACAAGGTGACCTTATTATTTTATTCTTTTCAATTTTTTTTTTGTTGTTTTGGGACTGGGGCTAGAGATAATTGCCATACTTCTTAACAGTCTCTAAAGACCAATTAACAACAGGGAGCCATGTACTCTGCCAGTTTGAGTTTCAATTAAATGTCTACTCCAGGAGGAGCTAAACTAACACACAGCTATTGAGCAGCAGTTACACTATTGATATAGCTGAGTCCACCACAGAGGACAAAGACTCTTGCTTCTCAACAGATGGCCTAATGCTCTGGCAATTAATACATTTTTATGGCTCTTAAATCTTTCTGACCTTTTACTTTTCTGTCTGAATTATTAGGGCACAGTTTTATTAGTGGAATGGAAGTTTAAGAACATGTTTATGTGACATCTTCTTAGGAACTCGTTTTATTTTTAATGTAAAATATATTCTGTTGGCAAGACTTAGCAGTCTGATTTTTAATCAGTCAGGACTGCAATGTACTTACTCTGACTGTAGGGAAGGTGGCAATTTCTGGTGAGATCCTGTTGTTTTATTACAGCTGGGCTGCCAAGGTAGCTAGAGATTGGACAATAGTAATAATTAGTAGATGTTATTAAGAACTCAATGATGGACACACTCGCAACGGAATTTGATACTTTTAGCCTAACTCACCATGCCCTAGAGTTGTATCCTAAAAAGATAATTTTCCAAACAATAGAAACATAAAAATCAAGTCAACATGGTGTATATTACAGTGTAAACATACTTTCAAATTTCCAGCTACAGTTTAGAAGTATCTGCAAATTTTGGTTAGTTTATACAGTAAGATGGAATCTAAGAAAATGCAGTCAATTTGACATTATAATAATTCATTACAGTATTAAGAAATGTACCAGACTTTACTCCTGTGCTTATTCATTCTCACAAAATATCATCCATATAAAGTTAGAATAATAACAATAGTAGTTAAAAAGGAAAATAATGCACTTCTCTCAGGCATACTTTATTCTGAGTCAGTTTTCCCAACATGGCTAGAAAGAAATTGTAAGTGCTTGGTATTTGTGAAACAAACACACATCTGAAACCACAGAAAAAATGATGAAAGACACAAATTTTGGTGTGCCTAGCATATACTGAGTGTTTTTAAGCATAGTTTAATTACTACTCCTGTAAGTTTTTAGTAGAATAAGGATTGGACTATTTGTCCAATTGGACTATTTGTGTATGCACAAAATCCTATATTTCAATATGTCTTTATATTACATTTTTTCACTCTTTGTGTATATTTGTATCAAATATTCATCATCAAAAAAATGAAATGGCTTGAAAGAAAACAAAGAACACTCACAGTTATGCATTGACTATATTTATAGACTACAGAAATATTACTAGTTTGTTTAAACTTTTATTTGTGTTTAAGGCAAAGCATATTCATTTAAATTAATTTATTTATTTGTGGTTTTCCCTAATATCTAAGTATTAAGATGATCTGTAATGAATTTACAGTATTAATACATAAAATGCTTTTGGGATAATTTTGAGTATAGATAACTTAAACAATGCTCTTGTGCTAGTGAGAACGAGGAAGCAACACTCAGAAAAAAAGCAAAAATAAACCTTTTGTTCTACAAAATATTAATTTCTAAAAATTCACATATGTGTGAATTTTCTCCCCCTTGCCCCCCAAAACACACACATGTTCTTAGAAATTTAAGATTTTCAACAAATCTGTGAAGAAATAAAATATCAAAGACTGAAGTGTTAAATTTCTGTTATACAAATCACCCTCTTGGGGATGTGATATATATACTTTCTTCTGACATGAGCAGAAAATTAGACAACTAAGTCAAGCTCTTAGTTAAAGCAGCCATAAACTTTGGGAACTAGTCAGCTGACCTAACTCACATGTGCTCTGTGAAATTCACTGATTTTCATTGGTTATACTTTATTGGCCAATTAAAGTTACCACACCTAAATTGTATGCAAAGTTTTTGCTGCCTAAATTTTTCTGTCCAAATGTGTATATGCTTTCCATCTGTAATGGTATCTAGAAGATAGATTCATTTTAATACTTCCTGGGTATATATTTCTTTTCCAATATTTTTACTCTGTGTGCACAACTTTTCATTGTGCAGACAAAAATCTAGCAAGATTTTGTCTGAGAAAAATAAAACTCAAAAGAACTGGATGAAA
This sequence comes from Cinnycerthia olivascens, assembly GCA_035048155.1. NCBI lineage: Eukaryota > Metazoa > Chordata > Aves > Passeriformes > Certhiidae > Cinnycerthia > Cinnycerthia olivascens. The sequence goes on from JAWWMU010000106.1 coordinate 74,338,686, forward strand.
ATTCTATTCTCCATCCTTCTAAGACAGGCAAGATGAACTTAGAATCTAGATTTAATTATTTTTTTGGGGGAGGAAACTATTTAATATCAGGGAGTTGATACTTCCCCATTGTCTGTGCTAAACATGGACACTGGTTATTACTTGTAGGTGATTTAAATAAATAAATAAAGCCACCACCAAACCTCTAAAATATTGATTAAAGAGATTCTGTTGATCTATTTGTATTTTGTTGAGCGTATACATAAGACCCCTCAGTTCCCAAGAAGGCTTTTTTAAACTAACTCACTATTCACAAGGGAAAGAGGAACACCAGATGAAAGATATCAAGATTCTTTTTTGGTATAGGAACAGATAAACTGTGGGTGAATATTTGGCAATCTAGAGAGAAATGGAAGGTTTACCAAGCAAACAGAACTGTAGAATTATGCCTGCAGTTAACAAAAATGAGATTTATTCGGAAGTGAAAGAGGTTGGTTCATTGTCTTCAGAAACTTCAGGCACCCTGTAAAACCTGTAATTATTCCTGCCTTACAAAAAATATTTTTGTTTTCAGTACACACCTTTACAAGTTAACCTAGTATTTTTAATACCTCATCCCATATGAACAAACTTTTCTCTTATTTGGAAAAGTGTACTTTGCTCTTATGACTGTGCAAATGTATTGTGGTTGAATTTCCTCTTTTTTATTCTCTTCAGTACTCTAAGATAAGTAACCTCTAAATGAGTAGCAACTTTAAAGTTTAGTCTTTGGAATAGTGTTTTTTCTATCGTTTCCATTAGTCTGTAATGATAATTTTGTTCATATGTAAGCCTGTTATCTCCTTTTTGTAAAGTAACTTCTAACCTTGGCTTTTATCTTTCATAGAGCTTTGGTTTGGGAGATTTATGAGCATGTGAGAAACCATGTGAGAAATTTGCATTTTACTTTCCACCTAGATATTTGTTGTTCATATCAAGTGATTATTGAATGGAAGAAATGAAAATCAGTTTTTATTAATAGCTTGGTTATAATTTTATTGCTCACAGAGCACTCCAAGCTGGCAGCACTCTAGAATGCTATCAGTTGCTTAGCTGGGTGTAAGTAAAGGATCATTAAATCTATGCTTTTCATAGTCTTATTTAGTGAAACTCCAGCTCCACTTAGGTGTATGATACCTTTGGGACCAAGAGTTTATAACCATTCTTAAAGCTAGTTCAAAGTGTGTGAAGATCTACCTCTATAGTGCATGGTTAGTATGGTTTGATAGGATTTTATCTTCTTTATGCCTTCCTCTTTCAATCTTCCTTTCTCATTTCTTGCAGCCTTCTTTGGCACATCCCCTTTTCTTTTCCCTTCTCTTTGACACCTAAAACAAACCACATCCCACACTGAACTCACTATTTCCTGCTGAGCAGGAAACTAAAATTAATCTGCTAACGAATGTTATTTCAATCTACAAAAATGGTGTGAAGGAAGGCCCAGGGAACAGTAGATCTGTTAATCTAACTGTAGCTCCTTGAAAAATTATGGAGAAGATCATGCTGGATTACTAGGGGAAGTTATTTAAAGAGTAGAATATTTAAAGAATTAAAGTACAGTCAACGTGGGTTCACAGAGGGAAAGTCCTGTTTCACTAATTTGACATCCTTTTAGGATAAAGTCACTCCCCTAGTGGATTGATAGAAAGTGGTGGATGTAATTATCCTGGATTTTAGTAAAGCTTTTGATACTGACCCTCACAGCAGCCTTCTGAACAAGTTGTCCAGCCATGGTATATGAGGGTTCACAGTGCTCTGGGTGAGGAAGGGGCTGAAGGGCAGAGCTCAGAGGGCTGTGGTAAATGAAGTTACATCTGGCTGGTGACTGGTAACCAGCGATGTTTCTCAGGGTGCAGTTCCAGGGCCAGTCCTGTTCAATCTCTGTATAAGTGATCTGGATGCAGGAGGTTGCACCTATGATGAGTTTGCTGATGATCCCAAGCTGGGAGACTGGGAGGTGGTGCTGGCTCTCTTGAGGAACAGGAGGCCTTGCGGAGGGATCTAGACAGATTAGTGTTTTGGACTAGGATTATTGGGATGAAAATTAATAAATTCAAATACTATTGTCTCAGTTTTGAGACAAATTTAAGAGAAGACACCCTGCAATGAGTAGTCTCCTCTAAAGGTTTCAGTAATCCCCCTCTACCAACAGAAAAATGTATGCTAAGGAAAGTAGAAAAACACAAACAATGGTTTATTAACAACAGAATGCTCAGAGAACTCACCCTCCACCCCCCACAGTCACAGGAACAAGCACCAAAAATGCCCAGAGAATGGGGCAAAACTTAAAGAAATATCCCTGACATAGGATGTGAGATGGTGCTGATTTTCATGCTGAGGGAAATGGAGCTTCCGTGGAAGAGTCCCAGCAGTAGGCAAAAGCCTGGTGGCTCTCTGGTGCTCACCTCACCATGGCACTCATGGTATGTGAAAGAGCTGGGCTGGACTCTCTCGGTGTGTGCTTTCTGCCTGGCTTGGCTTCCCAAGGCTTAGGCCTGGAATGGGGTGACTTCACTCCCTCTTCTCTGGTCTCGGGCTAGCTGCTGCTCTGCTCACCTTGATACAGCCAAAAAATTGCTGCTGCAGCTTCTCCCAGCCAGGGGAGGGAAAAACTTTTTGCCTGGGCCAAGAAACCAAGCAAAATCAAACCACCCAGTGCCATGGAATGGCTGGGCCATGAGGCTTTGAAAAATGCCTGCCAAAGAGCCCAGAACTCCCCCAGCCTCACACACACCCGGTCCTGGGCCTTAAAGGCAGAGCTATCATTTTTTGGGTATAAAGCAGAGGATCATGGAATGGACTAGAATCATAAATGACTCTAAGATAGCGTTAGAGAGTATTCTGTACCTAGGATGGAGTTATGATGGGGAAGAGTATAAGTGAGGAGAGGCTGGAGAGCAGTCCTGCAGGAAGGGACCTGGGGCTGCTGGTCAGCAGCAGCTCAGTGTGAGTCAGCAGTGTCCTGGCAGTCCAGAGGGCAAACCAAATCCTGGGATGCATCAAACACAGCATCCCCAGCTGGTCAAAAGAGGTGATCATCCCACTACATTCAGGGCTGCTGCGGCCCCATCTAAAGTATTGTGTGCAGTTCTGGGCCTCACCATTAAAGAAGAATGTGAAGGTTCTTCAGTGTGTCCAGAGGAGAACAACAAAGTTGGTGAAAGATCTGGAAGCAGTGTCCTGTGAGAAGCTGCTGAGGACCTTATGCTTGTCTAGTTTGGAGAGCAAAAGGCTGAGGGGAGGCTTCATTGCTCTCTACGCCTCCTGAGGTGGAGAAACAGAAAGGAAAGTCCTGATCTCTTCTCCCTGCTGTTCAATGATAGGATAAAATGAGAATGCTTCACAAATGCACCAGAAGAGATTTAGACTTGATGTTAGAAAGCATTCCTTTACCAGGAGGGTAGTTAAACACTGGAAAAAGTTTCCTGGAGAGGTGGTTGATGTCTGTCAGTGTTTAAGTATTTGGACTTGACAACTTGCTCAGCCCTGACATGGTCAGGCAGTTGGACTAGATAATTGCTCTAGGTTTATTCCAACTGAAATAGTCTATTCTAGTCTGTTCTGTTCTTAGTCTGTGTGTTTATAGGGATATTAATCTAAAAAACAAAATTGATAGGTATTTAATTATGTATACAAAAACCCTTTCCCTTAAAACATAAGGTTTTGAACAGATACGTGCTTTTAAATAACAGTGAAGAGAATATCAACTTCACAGGAATTGGAATATCCCAATTTTGAATTTGTTCCTACTCCAGTATTGTTTTTGAAGCTGTACTTGTTTTGAGGTTTGAAAATGTTAAGACCATGATAAGCTCAAGAATTCAAAGGCTAAATCTGTTCAAAGCTTACAGATGGTCTTTTGTGTCATCCCCGGGCACTTTATAATTATATGTGACACTGTGCTTCTCAGGGAGGTGTTGCAATGTACAGATATGTTACAATTGAAACATTCCAAAGGGCTTTCCTTAATACTTATTATTATCTATTCCTCAGTGCATTCACCATAACCTCAAGACCAAAGATTAAGTTCTTGTGCATTGATTTGTTCTTGCTACAGAATTTCTGCAGTTGAAAACCACTGTCTTCTTAGGTTAAAAATACTAAAAAGCTTTCCTCCTCTTTCTGCATGATGCAATAGAGAAAAAACCCATGTTTTTAAGTTTTTCAAACCATGCTACAGAAAATTATGCTTTTGATATTTGCATAAAATGCATAAAATAAATATTAAAAAATTACTTTCTAGCAACATCAGCATAAACCTTTTGGTTCATGTTTGCTTCTTTATTACTCTTAGACTTTCAAGTTTCTCTCCTCAGTGAGAATGCCTCCTTTCTTCTTTCTCGAGTAGGTTAGCAGCCTTGGAAATATTTCTACTGTTTGACTCTCAGAATCTCCCTGGTTTACCTTACAGAATAAAAATGAAAGGGTTAAATATCACAATGTGAATCTGAAGTTGATTGAAGAACCATGTGGAACTTCTTACAGATGAGACTTGTACACCTGAGTATTGAAACAAATGGAAGAGAACCATCTTGAATTATTTATTCGCCTACACTCTGTCAGCTCTTTTTTTCCAAAAAAAGAAAGCTCTTTTCTTTTGAATAAATAACCAACTCCTGAAGGTATAGCAGCTTCAGTTGAATCTTATTAATCCTAATATGAAGGACAGGAAAACATTTAAGCAACTAAAACACCATGCAATGTATGAGGGAGAAGTAGCAATTTTGTAGATAACTTTTGTAGGAAAAAAAGAAAGCTGTAATATATTGCTAGAAGTGCATTACATATTTTATACTTTTAAATCTCTAACCATAACTTGAATATTGTCAGTTTTTCTATTTCTTAATAGATCTTTGTAGTGCAAAGAACATTTTGTATCAGTGCAATTCCACAGTAATTAGGAAGTGTTTTGTTTGAGTGTTTTGTTTGTATTGTTAATTACAAGATCAGATAATGACAAGATAATTAGATAAATGCTTCTGCTGTCTACAACAGGGTCTTGAAAACAAGTGTATAATCTGCTGGTGGTCTACTCTTTTCATCCTTGGTATCTCTTGACACTTTAATAAGAGTTTTCTGCATCAGGATGTGAGCTGAGTAGATTTTATGTTCGTTATTTACAAAGCTTGCTGCAACTTCATCTTTACAGAATTTTTCCAACTTGAAAGTATAGGATAAGCAAATATTGGCCAAATCATGATGTTCTTGCTGTTTTCTGCTAAGTTTTCATTTAGTCCTTACTAAGCACTCCTTGCATGAATTCTGAGTTTCTAATCATATTTTAGAGCAGTTCAAGTTCATTGGAGCTGTGTACAGTATTCATTGCAGTAGAATTTGAATCATGAACTCACTAATTAAAACTGCTGTTTTCAGAAAAAAATGTCTTTTCATTCATTATATTTTTAAGTGCAAAGATTTTTTCAAGAGTCTGTATTCAGTTAAATCACTGCCACAGCTTTTCTTAATTCTAGTGAGTTTGGTGACACCTGGATATTCAAAACCAAAATAACAATTGAGCCTTCCAGTTCATCCTAAGGAAATATTTTTCCTTATTAAATGCTTTCTTTTTGTTTTCTCATTAGAACCATAAGAATTCAATGAAAGGAAAAAAAAGGATAAAAAAGCAGGATTTTCTGAGGTTTTAAATTTGGTATTTAACTTCATTTACCTTTCAGAATGTGAATCACCATAAATGCATATTTATGTCAAGCAACCCATGGTATTAAAAGAAACCCCTCCATGAGTACCTATTAAGTGCATTTTCTGTTTAATATAGCCATGAAATGTGCAGGTAAGAGGAGCACTTTATATTGAGATAAAAATGACTTGTACAGGACTACTTTCTGGTAGAGAGCTCCAGTAATGTGACTCAAAGTGTGCAGTGCTTTGAGGCATAATACTTTTTCCTATTAATTTCTGTTCAACATGTGTTTCTCTAGAGTTGGATAAAGTTTTGCAGGACTTAAAAGTGATATTGATTTTCAGAATTGGGCTGTGTGAATGTTGCTCGTTTTTCCTCAAATAAGAAAACTTCCATGACAAGAAACAATGTTAATAACTGATTTGTATCTAATAATTAGAGAGAAATTATACTAATTTAAAATGTTGTTCAGGCCACTGCGAAATATGCTCCAAGAAAATAAACCAAACAAACAAGAGAGTAAAAAAACCAAATAGAGCATTGATTTTTGAAAACTATTTCTGACATTTATTGACTATGGAAACTCAATTATCAGTAAAAGTCAAAGCAGCAAGTAAAAGCCTTTAAATTTTATCCCATTTCCATTGTCAAGACAGTCCAGTTTAGTAGAACCTTAGAGCATGTGGACATAATTTTTTCCTCTGGCATGCCTTTCTGTCAACTGAGCTAGAAATTTGAACTTTTTCTGTGTAGGCAAACCTCATGACCATGATTTATTCAATTGCCATCTTTTAACCAACTCGTATAGTATGTTGAAAATTATAATAAGCTAAAATAGAAATAGAAAGGCTTAACCCAAACACTATTGCCTGGTTCCATATAGATAGATACATTGCATCAATTATTTAAGAATGTAGCTTGCTTTTAAAATCCAAATTTCCAGATAAATATCCACAACTGTGCTGAGCTTCCACTCTAAGAACCATTTGTCTTCTCATGAAGTAGCTGAGATCAGCCAGAGAAAGTTATTTCCAGATGATCTTTAAGTTATGTGGGACAACCGTGTTTTCCCTTCAGAAATCCTGTAAGTAAGCAGAAAAAACAGGGGAAAGATAGAGTACTAAAAGTGACCAGTTGACAGCCAGTTACAGTTGAACCTTTTAAGCAGTTTGATTATTTAGGCAAATATCCAATCCTCATATCACAAATAAAATGAGACTACTCTATATCTTGAAAAAAAATATTTACTAAATCCACGATCATGCGGAAATAGACCACTTTCTTCAGAAATACCTGAACAAGGGAAGATAAGCAAGAAACATAGTAATACAATAAACATAAAAATACCAGCAATGTATTGCAAAAATACCTTTCCAGAAATACCTCACGCCTTTAGAGATTATCTGGAAGGGGGAATAAACTGTGTATCAACGAAATTGCATATCATGCTAGAGTGGAATTGTTGACATTAGTCAAAAAAGAGGAACAGGAAACTAAAGAGTATTCAAACATGAACAAAAACAAGATGAAAGCCATCCTGGGGAGAGAAACACTTAGTGTAACTGAGGAAAGCAAACAGCATGCTCGCTGTCAGCTGGAAGGCAGTAACACCTGAAAGAACAAGGCTTACTGTCATCACAGGGGACGGCTACATTTCCATGAGCACATCAGGAAAAACCAAAGGGAAGACTAACACAATGTTAGGCTTTTTGCATAGTAGAACATCAGTAATGACAGTAACAGATCCTTTTAAGTATGGTCCAAGTGTGACTACATCCTGCTATGTTACTTGGATTGATTAGTATTATTTATGCAGCTATTGTAACACAGTCCAATGAGATAATAGGGAAACGAATGAAGATTAAAGACAGGCTTTTCATTGTAAACGTGATTATTCTTCTGATTAAATGTGAATCTTTTATTTTTCCCCCTGTAAGTAGTAAAATATGCATCCCTTTAAACACTAAAACCCTTAAAATATCTGGGCAGATCAGTCTTCCTCATCCTGAGCAGAGGAATTATTTAGTGGATGTTTTCCATTTCACATTTGGATATATCTAGAAAAAAGACATTGTTACTTTGTCATACACATTTGAAGTGTGTAGACATTCTGTATGTTCATGTCTATGGAACAGTTAGATTTCCAGCATCCTAAAGAAGTTATTTTCCTGTATTACTATGCCACCACATCTAGTATAGGAGTTACTTGGCTGGCCAAGCAGCATGTCTATTGGCACAGCGATACATTGACGCGGCCCACTGGAGCTTGGCTAGCTCTAAGGGGTTCTCCAGCACCATGCCAGGAGTGGGGAACTGCCAAGGTACTGGTTAATATCAATGGCAGAACCTTTAGAGCTGCTTACTTATAATGCAGAGTATTCTACCATGGCAGGGATTGGGCAAAAGAGAAGGAGGATGGTTTTTGTTGTGAGGTTCCAGCAGAGAAGATTTACTGCAACAGAAAGGCTCAGGAACAGAAAAATCAAAGCATGCCCATACAGGGGTTTTTATACAGTTAGAAACGAGGGGATGGATACAAACAACCAACCAATGGGGGACCAATTGGGGTAGGTGGGAGGAGAGGACAGGTCACATGCCCCAATGGGGCTTCGAGGTTTGGGAAACACCCAGGAATGCCCAAGGAGAGGTACACTCAAGGGATTGGCTCAGGGTTGGAGTTACAGGGAAGGTTCAAGAACAAGGGGCAGGACTACAGAAACTGACAGGGAAGGGACGGGAACAAAGGATGGGGAGTACCATAAAGGGCAATTTCAGGGGCAGATACAATTCAGGAACAAATCAACTTAGAGAATGTACAGGGGTACACAGAACAAACCATTAACAATAAAATTTCCAACAATGTATAAAACACCAAATTGAAACAAACACGGACTGTGACAACATATGATTGCAAGTAGGAATTATCTGGTTATTCTGTGACTGATGTTATACATTAAAAACCTGAAATGGTAAAAAACTTTTCCATTTCTGAAAGCACTTGTTCTTGGCTTTGTACCAACATTTTCGTAAATGCATTTGTGTAAACTGTACTATTACAATATCCTTTCAGGGATGAATATTGAATCTTTAGCATTGCTTCTTTGCTTCAAGCAATTTTTATGTGCCTCCTCCAACTCAAAAAATGTTCAGACCAAAAATGTGTGTCATGAAAGCTGAGTTTTAAATCACCTCTCCATAACTTGTTGTGTCCCAAAGGCAGATCTGGACTTCAATTTCTGCTCCTAATCAGTTTAAACAAAAGAGAAATATTGCCACTTCTCTACACTTGGAGATGGCATTGTTTGAAGAATGAAATCCAGAGAAGACAAATATTCAATCCCTATAAGAATGAAAACAGTCTTAGAATAGCAAAATGTAAGCAAGTTTAATTATCATTGCTACCAGTGGTACTGCTGTACTACTGTTTTTTTGTTAACTTTTAAAATTTTTCATTAAAAAAGGACCTTCTATGTTGCGGTGCATCTAAGGATACCCCAGGCTTCACCCAGATGATTCCCTGCCAGGCTTGTCAATCATTCCTCCTTTCCACATCCTGACC
>JAWWMU010000106.1:74348003-74371412 GCA_035048155.1 Cinnycerthia olivascens
TCTCCAAGCCCTCAGCTGTAACATCCTGGTAGCCTGTGGTGCCACTGGGGTGAAAACACCACAGTGCTGCCACATAGCCAGCCAGCACAGGCACAACCTCCTGGGAATATTGGACCGAACACCAACCACCAATACTTCTACTTGTAATGAAAACATAATACAGTTGCAAGTAATTTCCTAAAGATTCCATTTTAAGACCTACTGATTGCCTCTAGCAGCAGACAACGAGTGTAGAAGAAAGTTGTTCTTATTTGGATACCTTCAGAATGCTTTTCTGCCTTTAAGATAATTTAAAATAATTTTATCAGTTTCTTTCAACTGTGAGTGATCAGTCATTAATAAAAGCTTCTTAGAAAGAATAAATCCTCAGAAAAATAAAATCTTTTACATTTAGCTATAGTATGTAGCATGGGGACTAGCATATGTGACTCTGAACTAGCCTCCATGAATATGGGAAGTATCACGCCAGAGGTATTTTTAGTAGATTAGAGAATTTGGTATGTTTAGTCTTATTTTGGTATGTTAGGGATATGTGCTTTCACAGGCTCATTTAATGAATTGACACAGCTTTGCAGCAGTGAATTCTTTGATCTGATCCTATGCAAAATGTCATCACTGCCACCATTTAAATTATATAATGGATTTATGTAAAGATATTTAAAAATTTAAGATGCAATTTAGATGTGCAGAATTATAATTTTAAATACAAGAAAATGCAAAGAATTTTTCCCAGGGTGGATTGTAATGATTGTAATGATCACCAGTGCTACACACAGTCAAAGCAGGAGAGAGAAACATACGGTCTTCCAGCTGTGGCAATACAGGTTGCTAAAGTCAGCAATAATTTAATAAAAAACTTAAAAATCTATATACTACATTGCACAACCATTCATCATGCATGCAGCTATTTAGGGGCAGAATTTTAGGAGCAGAATAACACATTATGTATTTAAACTGTGAGAGACAGAATCCTCAAGCTTAAATAAAAAAATACAATTTTATCATTTTTATATCATGCTCCCTCGTTCTTTTTAGACCTCATGAAATTTTCTGAATGAGAAGGATAAGATGTTGCATTTTTAACCACTGATCATCACAGTGTACTGGTAATTATCCTACTCCAGATCACACAGTTCCTGTAGCACTGATAATCCTTTTAACTCAGGATGACACTACTGAAAAAAAAAAAAAGGACGCCTCTTTGAGACTTCAACTTCATTAGGTCTTTGTGTTCTTTACTTTTCACTTAGTATTTCTCTTTAGGTGTTCGGGCGATCAAGAAACCATTTTCTCAAGAAGCTCTCAAACCAGAGGACATCTTCATTGTAAAGAAATTATATGAGTTTCTGAGGAAAGGGCAGATGGTCATCTATGAAAAAAGTTACCTCATTATCTATCTAGTGAAATGCATCTTTGTCAGCCTCCTCCTGTGCCAGAGCTTCCCTGCAGTAGGATTCAGCTGATTTATCAGCAAAAGTCAGACTGGAGCCAGAGTCCAGAGCAACCTGCAGCACTGCAAGGGTTGCAGTGGATGAGGGCAAGTTCAAGACCTAAGTTAACATAGACAGCAAACATGACTGGGGACCTCCATCTCTCCAGACTTTGAAAGAAAACCAAATTCCAGACTATTTGGTACTGCCTGTAAGGAATGTTAGCATTTTTTTTTTAACTATATTGGCTTATATAGCATGTTGAAAGTGACTACGACAGAAAATATGCCCAATATCTTGAGTTAATCAATATCTAAATCAAAATTAGCTCTCCAGCCTCAGAGTTCTCTAGCCCTAGGAAGAGGAAAAAAACCTCAGCTTAAATTGTCATTTGTCATACATTTGCATTTTATAGTAGAATATGGTCTTGATCTTCAGGTTCTAGAATAACAAAAGGTATAAGTGGTCAAGTATAGAAAGTCAAGTATGATAATTGAGCAGAAGTTTTAACAGGAAGATCTAATTTACAGTGCAGGTGCCTGTGCACTGGAGCAGATTGCCCAGAGAGGTAGTGGAGTCTCCCTTATTGGAGATATTCAAGAACCATCTGGACACAATCCTGTGCCATGTGTTTTGGGATGACCCTGCTTGAGCTGGGAGATTGGACCAGATGACCCACTGTGGTTCCTCCCAACCTGGCTAAGTGTGTGGTTCTGTGAAAGTTTTCAGTAGTCATATGTACAGTAAAGGTGAACAGTTGTCTGAACATTTCAGAACGTTGTTTTCTGTGCCTTCTGACAAACAGAGCTTTAAGAAATAACAGGGATTTTCTAAAGAAAAAATTTCAATTATTTATAAAAACTAACCCCAAATTATAAAATTACTTTAAAACTGCTAAAGGGAAAACCTTAAACATTCATTCTAATGGAAAAATAGTGCATCCTTGTTTTTTTTTTCCTTTTTCTTTTTACCGTTCTTTTTGTTTGTTTGGGGGAGAGGGTTTTTTGGGTATTTTTTTTTTTATTGGTTGGTTGCTTGCCTGCTTGCTTGCTTTTTTAGAACTTAAAAGTTTAGATATTTAGAAGGGAAAAACAGATAATTTTTCCAGCAAAGTAAATTGGTATATATTTGAAATAGTTTTCTGCAGCTGGGAAGCTCCAATCTTAATTTGTGGTGCTATCTCTAGAGATACCAATTGATCTTTCTTTTTTACATCTAATGAGCAAAAATACAATAATATATTTTCCTGGATTTCTATTGATTTGTTGCTTAACTGTAATTTTCTGTTCATACCAAAGTGAGGTAGAGATTAAGGCAGTTCTCAGACAATGTAAAAGAAAAACTAACTTGCTGAAGTTAATGCAGTGTTTGCAATTTACATTACAGTGATTCTGTTTATCTCATGTAAGTTTATAAATATACCTGGCTCTATTTATCTTGATTGTAACTGAAAAAACTAAAAAATTATTTTCTTTTTCTGAATGCTTAGTTACCTAGAATGATTGTATCATTATCAGTTCATTACTCAGTTTAGGTAAAATTAGTATGTAGAACTAGGTAAAACATATTTTTATTGATATAAGTGGCATTAAACAAATGGAATTATTTAATCAATTCCAGAAGCAGAAGCATGGGTTTACAGATCCCAACAGCAGTGATTGCATATGGAATTACATCCACATGCATCCGACAATATTCAATCCTTGTTCTTTGGACAGTTAAATTAGAGGCAATTATTGTAATGCCTCCCATGAACATAAAGGCTACCATCCACATGGATGCATCATAACCAGTTCTTGGTTTGCATGGCCATCACATTTCTGCTCTTCAAACAAACTGCAGTTCTGGATAACTCCTACTTTTATTGTACAAAGATATTAACTGAGGTGCTTTTCTGCATAATTTTATGAGTTAGTTTCTTGATAATTTTTTTATTCATTGGTTGGTTGGTTTGGTTTCTTTTGCTTTTCTTTGTTTTTCCTGGATTATAACAAAACATTTTCTCGTCTAAAATTTAATATGTGTTTATTTATTTCTGTCTGTAGGGTTCTAAATAAGCTGCATGGATTAATTTAAACTAGGATAGAATGAATCTAATTTAAATTTCCTCTTGGGAGAATTAGTTTTGAATACAGTTCATACATTTTAAATCCTAAATTATATTTTAGAAATCAGATAATTAATTTAAATCTAAAGAATTATGCAAAAAAATGCTGAATTTCTTAAACTTATTATCAAACTAAATATTAAGACCTTTATGCTTTTGTGCTCAGAGTAGATAAAAAGTATGTCTACTTACAATTACTAAGTTCTTGTGAATATTTGTCAGTAATTCAGTTATTCATATTCCTTATGTTGTGTCTTTAAATATAAGTGGCATAATTTTTCAGCCCATAGAGTCAATCACAAAATTCCTGCTCAGATATCACTCAGGAAATAAATGCCTAATCAATGTCTAGGAATTCTGAGATAAAAGTTGAATAAAGATATTTGATTTGCTTCTATAGAAAGCAGAATTACCTATGCAAATAAACATATATTTGTATCTAAGTTCTGTGGATTTCATGGAAAGTAGAAATTCTGTGGCAGATGTAATCCAGGATGTAATCCCAAACTAACAGTGCTTTGCATTCTTCCTAGCAAGGAATAGTTCAGAGTTTTCTCTAAGATACTAGATGTGCTTTAATCTTTAGTCTGATTGCCAGAATATATTTTATTAACAAGAACTTTTTTTTTGACAGCAGGAATTGCACCTTCCCCCACGTAGTTTTTTCATATGCCATTATTTATCTCTCTAACTTCTAAAGACAGATTGGTCCAAAGATATTTGCCAGTGTCTAACAACAGCTGTGATAAAACAGGTATGAAAGAATTTGTTGACATTTAAATACTTTGCGTACTTACTGCATCCCCGGCTGTTACAGCAATTTTCTCAGAGAGAAAATTTTACAGAGAAACATTGTGTCATGTGGTTGTATTGTTTCAGCTACAGCTTTTACAATGAGACAATAACTTTAAAAAAAGTTGAAAATCAGAAAGGCTTTTCATTTTTCTTATCTCCTTATAAAACCCTTGAATAAGCTGAATGCACTTTATGCATTTCAAGATTAAACATTTTAGTTCGATTGGAACTCCAAACGTCCAAACTCTCCCTTTTCTTCTACAAGAGAATGTTTCTAGTTTTCCATATCTTTTAGAAAGCCTAAGTAAAAACTTAGAGATAATTGATGAAAACTGGCCATTTTAGCAGAGATTTTATATTCTGAAACAAGTCCTTCTAAATTAGCTTTCTCTAGGAAGTTATGATTGAAACAAAGTACTTCTTTTATTTCCAGCATTATGTCCCAATCATTTCAGCTGGCAGAAAGAGAAAAGGAATATATACGGCAAGTAATTACAGGAAACTAACTGAGTTGTTTCTGAGTTGTTTCTGAAAAGGGAATATCTTTACCTGCTGAAGGATAAAAAAATGACCAGAAGACAATGCACAAATGAGTGATGATGATAATAATAATAATATCATCTCTGATATTTGTGTAAGCCCAGTAACAAATTACTGTGAATGACAGAGTGCAATGAGTCCTAAGTAAATACCCTACATCCATCATTGGAAAAAACCCTAGTTCTTATCTGCTAAAATGTCTTTCTGTCTTATTAACCTTATCAAAACATCCTTTTGAAAGGCTGAGATTTTTTCTCTATTTACAATGTCTTTCCTACAATAATACTAACAGTAATAATACTAATAATAAAAAGTGGAGGAGGAAATGGCTTTCCAATATTTACCACAATGAAACAATAAGAAAAAATGCAATGGCAGTTTTAGGCAGGCTTAAAATAAATAAACCAGGTTGCATTTTTAAAAATGCAGGACTAAAATAGCTCTGATTGCCCTGGAATGTTATTAAGGCTAAAAGTATGTTTAGAATAGCTGTACAGCAGTGACCAATAACAAATGTCACCCGGACACAATCTCATTTTCAGTTACATACTTAAATATTTAATTATGTCTCTCAAGGAATTAGCATTTTCTGTGCTTTTTATTCTGCTCCTTCCTGCAGTGTCTGCTCAAGATTTCAGGCTACACAGACCTTTCATATGGGCAATTAAAGGCATTTTTATGTTCACATTATTCCAGTTTTGCTTTCTGCCTATTTCATTTAGCTTTTCCACCACTTATGAACTCCATTGGAGCCTGAACATCTGTAACTTCCTTTCCCATAGTTAGATTCAGCATCTTCCTTCTCAATGAGCCCCATTTCTTTCTTTCTTTCCTCTTAGCCTTTTTTCCTAGCATGTGGAGAGGGCATTTGCATTCTTGCCTCTCTTCAGCTTTTCAACGTGGTATTAGATGTCCTGAAAATGCTTTTGGTTGAGCTTTTTCTCATCTCCTTCATTTTGGGGTAAAGCTGTGAAAAGTCTGTGTATCTGTGTTGCATTTGGGAATTATAACAAAGGTCTGTGTAGCAGTGTGGCCTGTGGGAATTATAACAAGGGTATCCAAGGATGCCAGCTTAGTGGAACTGAATCCGAGCAGTTGCTAAAACACTGCTGTATTTTCAGGTTTGATTAGACCCAGCAGTCCTTTGGTATCACAGGCACTGCCTTGGGACAACACAGGCAAAGTCATTTCAGGTTGTTTGCTGATCAGCAGCTGTGCAGTGGGACAGGGGCAGGGACGACAGACAGCCACTGGCAGAACAGCAATCCAGCCAGAGAGGTGAGGCTGATAGAAGCTGCAAGTGCAACTTTCAGACAACATAAAATATAAGAAAAGGCTCTGGGGCTTTGTATGATTAGCAAAACCTGAGACAAAATACCAAACATTTCATGTGAAGTAGAAGATTACTTTTTCCTGATTTAACAGTTTGTTCTTGTCCTCTAAGTTACCTTCTAAGTTATCTTAGCTCTCGTATAATAGGAAATATATATGCAGGAGAAATTAATCTGCAGCCTTTTCAGAGAAGAAAAGTATTGTTTTCTGCGTTTCTATTTATGAACCTTGAAGAAGTTCTGGAGGCCAGAAAGTGCCAGGTTTTACTTTTGTAAAGTTGTCAATTTTTCTAATTTTTGAAAGTGTCGGCAATCAACAAGTCCCCTACTGATGGAATTTTTGGAAACTACATAGTGGGTCCAGGCTTCAGAAACTCCAAACAAGACTCAGTTAGATGAGTTTTAGCTGGACATGGAAATACAAGAAAGAGTTAAGACAGGAGACAAAATGAAGAGCTATAGAGTAGGGGGAGAGAAAATGACAGTCTGCATGGGAAAGGATGCAAAATTTTGTAATTGTCACAGACTTGGGGGAAAGGTTTTCACGGTTGGTATCTCATGAGAGACAGTCATGGACAGTATTCCCTTCTCTTAAAAAATCAAGATACTTGCTAAGGCCTATAAGGGATGTGAACATAATGCGCAGGGCAGCTGTCCCGTGTACTCTCTCCCACTATCTCCTTTTACAAATTAGCTTAGAACTCCTTATGTTTTGATTATTATGATTTATTTTCTGTTCCTTGCCTTCTCTTACATTTTCCTCACTTACTTTGGTTTACTTCTAGTGACTCTGGAGCTTTTTATCTTTCCTACTAGCATTCTCATGAATATCCTTTTACACATTTTATATAAAATCCTTTGTTCTGGAGGGGTTTTCCTTTCTTTTCCCAGAAGTTGAAATTGAATATGATTATGATGCAGGTCTTCTAAACAACCAAATTTGTTCTGAGGCAAATAAAGTACTTTCCAAAATCAACCAACAGATCATTTCTCAGCCTGTTATTACTTTCACATCTGCTGCTGCTTATAGAATCTTCTGCATTGAAAATGCATGCTTCAAATGAGCACACAATGGCAGAACATAAAGAAATATAATGAATGTAAACAAACAATAAAACCCACTTTAAAATGCCATTTATGGGCTCAGTCTTGCAAGGTTGTAGGTTGGAGGCTGCTTGGAAGTTTCAGAGAATATAAAGGGCAATCTATACCTTGGAGGGAGGGGTTAGGACCTTACCAGACCAAGATCTGTAAAATTGTGACCCTCTCTTCAAAAGTTACTGTAAGAAAAAGTCTTCCTCTTACCAAGATAAAGGTCTGACAGAAAAGAGGAAAAGCATGCAGTCTTATTGTGATTTGAAAACACAGCTCCATCCTACTAAAATTCATTGTAATTCGTTGGAAAGGTCAGCCACCTACTGTTGATATTTCAAATGTCATTTTTTAATTTCTAAAATAGTAAAAAGTGGATTTTTCACTCTCAAACTGATTTTTGAACAAAATATAAATCAGTGGACAAGCCTGTCACTAAACCCAAAGCTCTATAACAAATTTGAATTGTATCAGAAGTTCAAAATTGTATCTGATAATGTGTGGGCATTTCTTGTCACAAAAGTAGAGCAGTAGCATCATTGTACCATTCCCAGCTGGAATTAGAGTGAGTCACTATTCTGGACTATTTGTTTCTCTTCTGCAAGGCTGACATATCTCTGCTCATCTACTTCCCATGCTGTATAATAATACATATATTTATTTAATAATACAAATATTTATTTATTTATTATATTCTTTACTGATGTCAAGCCATGAATACAACTTGTTTGTATATTTTCTGTCTTAGCACTAGTTGGCTCATAAATCATGATAATAACAGATATATCAATATTTATTTCTTCATTAGTGCTTTTGTCATAAGTCTTTGCTCCTATCTGTGTTCAGTATTGCCAAAATTTAACTCTGAGGATAATATAATCTGTTTGCTGTCTGCTTCAGGCTTACTTTTTGTGAAATAAGTTTTAAGACAGAACTTTTACTAATATGTTAAGAAAAAAAAAAAAGCAGAGTATTATTTACCCAACAAATTCCATTACTTCTTGGTGTTAGCAACTGATTTTAGAATGAGGCCAAACTGCAATGTTTTCTAATATAAAGATCTATCAAGACCATCATCTTTTTGTACTATCTCTGAAAAATAAGACTTTTAATATCCTTATTTCTATCAATTCCATCATAATAAAACATTTTTCTAAAATTATTTGTTAAATGGATTGCAGATACCAGTTGTGTCTCATATACCGTAGCTCTGATATTATTTCATTTGATCATCATCTCAATCTTTCAGATGTCAGATTTCTAGAAATAATTTATTGAAGAGCTCTCTAATGCACACCCCTTCACTCCTTCCCTCTCCCTTCCCCCTCCCTCAGTTTCTAATTAGCCTGAATGAAGTCTAATTAATTCAGCAACAAACTTTGGGCTCTTTTTTTAATAGGACTATGAATGTGTCTGCTCAACAACTATGTGGCGCTTTTAAAGGAAGTTCTCTGGATCAGCAGTTCTCTGCCTGTATTGTAAGTGATTATTTATATGAGAGTAAAAAGTCTGTCAGGTTTAATTTATTGTCTGGCTGACAAAACTTCACATGCTACCAAACAGTATTAATTCAAATTATAGAGTTCTGTATAGGCTACCTAAAAAATCTGTCAGGTGGAAGAAGGTGAGTGACAGGAGAACAATATGTTAAACCATGGAAATAGGTGAAGGAGTGATACTGGACAAAAGTTATTCTGTGAAGAGTGCTCTGTCTTGTGCCAAAGGCAAAACTCCATCCTTGGTTCTCTTCCTGAGCTACCAGGTGACACCAGACAAGAAGGCATAATCCATACACAAAGGGAGAAGGCTACAGAAACAATCTTTAGTCTTGTATTTTCATATTTCTGTACTTGAGTTGTATTGTTTTCATTCATTCAATCTATCATAAAGCCTATTTGGATGACTTGAAGGACTCATTTTCAATTTTTATTAATTATTTTTATTAATACCAGAAGGACTCATTTAGGAGTGGTGAAACTTTGTTATTGAAACAAATCTATCCTGCCCTTCTTTGTTACTGAAAATTTAGAAATTAATTTAAAAGAAAATCCAGCAGGAGTCAGACGGAGTTTGTGGGCTTTATACTACAGTAAGCAAGTTTAAAAAGAACAAACAGAAATAAGCTTTGGAAAATAAATAGAATCTCTCCAGAGGCAGTGATGGTATCTCTAATTAGTAATACTGGCAATGGCGCTTTTTTCAGGGAAGGATGCAGGCTGCCTTTATCCCTACTCAGCATAATAAAAGAGAAGGAACCTAGGATTTTATTAGTCACTTATTGTGGCTCAAAATTATTTATGAAGACTAGCCATTTGATGACTGAAGGAATATCAATAGGAGGAAAAGATACCAATGTGTAGCTGCTAGGGAATTTCCTTCTCTTAGACCCCTTTATAAAGAACTGTGCATGAAAAATGTGTGCAAGCAACCTAAGAATACAGTCAGAAGGTCCCAACAGTTAAAGATTAGGCTACTATTTTAAATGACTGCTCTATGCATTCTCCTTTGTGCCTAAGAATTACCAGAGATTTCCAATGCAAATTTGGCTTTCCTTTAAAGAGTTTTACTGTTCTTATGCACAACATGGTTGAATTAAGGCTGCAGAGAACACATGAATTCTGGCGTTCCCTGTCTTATCTATACCAAATTTTAAAACCTTTGATGTCCCAGTGTGTTGTTGTACATTAGTTCATATACAGAAAACAAACAAGATTTCCTTCCTGTATTCATCAGTCTAGATGCTACGTAAACTGATCTCTGAAGAGGTTGCCTATAAGTTAGCCAAGAGGGAATTTAGCTAACAGTTTTTGCAGTCTAGGATAACAGACTCGCAGATTTTATGGATTTCTGCAAGAACATATGTACTGTTAATTACAGATGCTGTTTCTTGCTCTTTCCCCTGACTCTTATCTAATCTTTGCCACCCTTACCTCTAACCCCTATTTCTTCACCTTTTCTGTACTGTTGCACTTACATTTCTTACTGGGGTATTTTATCCACATTTGGCCTCCTAGTGCCTGCATCATAACATGGACCGTTCTTTGGGAAAACATACAGTGTATCAGGCTAGCATCTGGTTATTGTCCATATTTATTTATCAGATGGACTTACATATAAACATTATATAAAGCTTTTCTTTATAGCTTCATCGGCAGACAGGAGATACTACTGTTGAAATACTGTAAAACTATATTTTAGTATTAGTTTTTTTGGTATTTACGCTTATGAACTCTGTGTTGTTAAATATTGCCCTGTTGTGTAATGAAAGAGATTTGTCCCAGAAAGTTTATTGTATATGATGCAACTTATTC
The DNA here is from genome assembly GCA_035048155.1 of Cinnycerthia olivascens. NCBI lineage: Eukaryota > Metazoa > Chordata > Aves > Passeriformes > Certhiidae > Cinnycerthia > Cinnycerthia olivascens. Next base: position 74,358,610 of record JAWWMU010000106.1, read on the forward strand.
AAATTTTCTGACCTTAGATCTTTGAAGATAATGAAAGACAGCATTTCAAGTCTAGGATATCAAAATAAGGTTCTCAGTGCTTTGGTTTTGAACCTCAACATTTTGCAAATAGAAGACTGTAACATTGTACAGTCTTCCCATTCTGAGATATTAATTTTATTCATCTTTCTTAATGTCTTGCTTCCTGCTAAAGCCATACTCTTGCCTGGCTCATTACCAGTACACATAGCCTTTAATTTCTAAAACCAAATCTCAGAAACGATTCTGATCCTGTGCAAGGAACAACAAAAGTGAATAGACCACCACACCATATAGGCTTGAACCTGCTTACCTGTAGTCTCTGTGTCTTTACTGCATTTCTGGTCACATATTTTTTAAATCAAATTATCTTTCTTCATGCTTGTATTTATAACCTCGATTCACATTTAAAGTATTTTGTGTCCATGTTGCCATCTATTCCAACAAAAACATTTGCATATAATTCCAAGGGTAACAGTATGGTACTAATCTTTTTGAGGAAAGGAAATGCTTTACAGACTGAAGTGGGATGCACAGATTGATGTGCATCTCACTTCAGTCTGTAAAACATTTCCTTTTCTAAAAAGACAACCGATCAAAAATAGATTCCAATACCCAGAAGATTTGCACCAACTAAAATTCTTTGTTCTTCCCCAGCTAATGCTGCTTTCTAAACTTCTTGAAGTCTTTTGATAAGAGACAATCAAAGCAAATTATAATATTTTTAAGAAGGGAAAAAAGACCTGTGGAGCTACAGGATGGTCAGTCTCACCTCTGTGCCTGGTGAGATCATTGATCTGATGCTCTGGAAACTGTGCTAAAGCACATGAAAAACAGTGCAGTGATTGCTGACAGCCAGAATGACTTCACTAAGGGCAAACCCTGTCTGAAAAATGTGGTTGCCTTCTACAACAGGTTTAGGGTATTGATGAATGAAGGAAGAACAACTGACATCGTCTACCTGGGCTTGTGCAAAGCATTTGATACTGTCCTGCATGAAGTCTTTGTCTCTAAAATGGAGAGACACAGAGTTGATGGGCAGCCCAGTCAGTGGATAAGGAATTGGCTGGATGGTATCACACTCAAAATGTTAAATGTCAATGGCTCAATGTCCAAGGGCAGACAGTGACAAGAGGCATCCTCAGGAGTGTACATTGGGACCAGTATTGTATACCTTCTTTGGGGACATGGACAGCAGGATTGAGTGTACTCTCAGCAGGTTTGTGGATGATGTCCAGCAGTGTGGTATAGTTGACATGCTAGAGGGAAGAGATGCTTGACAAGTAGAGGGACCTTGAAAGGCTTGAGAGGTGGGCCTGTGAGAACCTCATAAGGTTCAACAAGGCCAAATGCAAGGTCCTGCAGCTGGATCAGGGCAATCCCAAATATGGATACAGGCTGGGCAGTAAGTGGATTGAGAGCAGCACCATAGAGAGGATGTGGGGTTTATTTGGTAGATTAAAAGCTTGACATGAGTCTCAATGTATGCTTGCAGCCCAGAGGGCCAACTGTATCCTTGCCTGCATCAAAAGCAGTGTCACCAGCAAGGCAGGAGAGGGGATTCTCCCCCTTCACTATTGAGTCTGCTCTCAATAGACTCCACCTGGAGTGCTGCATCTAGCTCTGGGGTTCCCAGCATAAAAAGGTCCCAGACCCATTGGAGAGAGTCCAGGAGGAGGCCACGAAGTTGTTCAGATAGATGAAGCACTCCTCCTGTGAAGAGAGGGTGAGATATGAGAGAGTTGGGGTTGGGCATCATGGAGAAGATAAGGCTTTAGCATCCTTCTAGTGTCCTTTGAGTACCTAAAGGGGCTTACAAGAAAGCTGGAGGAGGGTTTTTGACAAGGGCATGGAGTGATAGGGCAAGGAGGGATGACTTCAAATTGAAAGAGGATAATTTTTGATTAGATGTTTTGAAGTTCTTCACTGTGAGGGTGGTGAGGTACTGATAAAGGTTGCCAAGGGAAGTTGTGGATGTCCCATCCCTGTAAGTGCTCAAGGCCAGATTGGATTGGGCTTTGAGCAACTTGGCCCAGGGGAAGGGTACCTACTCACAGCAGGGAGGCTGGAATAAATGATCTTTAAGGTTCCTTCCAACCCAAACTATCTTTTGATTGAATGATTCAGTGTTTGGCTAATTTGTTAACCTTTCAGATCTGAAATTCAATTTGGAAGAATAGTCATGTGTGTTACACTTCCTAGTAATTGATAGTCTGTTTGAGCTATTGAATAATAAGTAATAAAGCCCTTTAAAAACATACACATTGAAAGATAAATGAGTCATCTTTGCATTTTGTTGATTGTTCTTTTCAACTGCTGTTAAAAAGCAGAGGGTTATCCTGACAGTATAGCAGCAGGTTCTGTGTAGTTTTTCCAGCTGGAGATACAACAGTGTATTTCACCTAGGCTTGAATATTGAATATGTATTTCACCGTATTGAATGTACGCACATCTTACGTTAGTTTAATTTGGCCTAATTTAGTTCAATGTTCATAGAATCACAGAATCATTTAGGTTGGAAAAGATCTCTAAGATCATCAAGGCCAAGCTTTGACTGAACACATCAACTACACCACATCAGTAAGTGCCATATCCAATAATTTCTTGAACACTTACAGGATTGGTGACTCCACCATCTCACAGGGCAGCTTGTTCCAATGCTGTGCAACCTTTTCCATGAAGAAATTCTTCATGATGCCCCTGGCACAGCTTGAAGTTTTGTCTTCTCATCCAATCACTAGTAGCCTGGGAAAAGAGATTGACCCCCACCTGGCTACAACCTCATATCAGGTACCTATAGGGAGTGATAAGGTCACCCCTGAGCCTCCACTTCTCCAGATTAAACAACTCAGGCTCCTTCAGCTGTCCCTCACAGGAGTTACTCTCTGGACTCTTCACCAGCTCCATTGCCCTTCTCTGGACACAGTCCAGCACCTCAAAGTCTGTAATGCTGTGAGAGGCCCAGAACAGGACACAGGGCAGTGCGGACAGTGAGGTGCGGCTTCAGCAGTGCTGAGTACAAAGGGACAATCACTGCTCTGGTCCTGCTGGCCACGCTATTGCTGATACAGGCCAGGATGCTTCTTGGCTACCTTGGGCACAGCTGGATAATGTTTAGCTAGCTGTTGACCAGCACCACCAGGTTCTTTTCCACTGGGCAGATTTCCAGTCACACAGTAGCACTGCCCAGGGTTGTTGTGACCCAAGTAAAGGACATGCCACTTTGCCCTATTGAACCTCATTCTTTTGGCCTCATCATATCAATCCAGCCTGTGTAGATCTGTTTGCAGAGCCTTCCTACCTTCCAGCAGATCAACCCTCCCACCCAACTTAGTATTCTGTGCAAACTTGGTGAGAGTGCACTCAATCCTCTCATCCAGGTGATCAGTAAAGACATTAAACAGGACTGAGCCCAACACTGAGCCCTGTGGAACCCCAATAATAACCAGACCCCAAGTGAATGCAGCACCAATTCATCACCACTCTCTGTGCCCAACCATAGAGCCATCTTTTAATACAGTGAATAGAGAACCTGTCCAAGCCATGGGCTGCCAGCTTTTCCAGGAGAATGCCATGGAAGACATTAAACAAGGCTTTGCTGAAGTCCATGTATTGTTGTTATATATACTTGAATTTCATTTTGGTTTGATATGGTTTGATTTGCTTTGATCAGGGGCTAGCTTTCATTAAAAGAGGAGGAAGCATAAAGGCAGTATCAGATTTACAACTGACTTGAAAGATACTAAGATTAAGCAGACAATGGAAAGAGGGACTGATTAGAAAGGGAAAAAGGAAATTAAGTCTGTGTTTTAGAGCTTAGTAATGAATAAAGTAAGAAGTGCCAAAAGTCAGATTTGCAGAGGAATTAAAATGAGAAGCACTATTTCTCCAAATGTTTGCATAAAATAAGATGAAAAGGAAAGAAATAGTAGGACTGCTATGTAGTGGGGATTAGCCAGAAATTAAAGAAAATCCTTATTTGCTTTGATTTTCAGTAAAGATAATAATGAAAAACATGGAACCAAACTAAAATGGCCCATAAGGCAAAGAGAACAAAGGCAAAATGAAGACATAAGACAAAACCAAACATAGGCAAATAATTTCAAGGCAGATGGATCATAAAAATATTAACTCTGGAAAGTTTGTCCTGCCTGGAAAATAAAAGGCTTCAGTGTGGATTTACTGAGAAGACAGAGATGGGCTCTTTATGGAAGTACACAGCCAGAGGAAAAGATCAACCTAGTCTGACTTCAGAGCTGGCTCTGCTCTGAGCAGAGGGTGGGACTAGGGACCTCCTAGGGATCCCTTCCATCTTGAATGAATCAATGTGAAAACATTGCCCCAAAATAAAATGAGGCCTGGGGGAACATGATCACTGTCTCAGCTTAGGTATGAGATGAGACTGAACAGAAGGAGGAAATGTAAAGAGAATTACTGGCCCAAGAGCAAATAAATATGCATCTATTGACCTTGAGTAAATTCCGTCTGGAATGGAAAGATTTCTACCTGTTAGGGTCATGAAGATTTTGGACCCACCTTCCAAATGGCAGTAGTGAGGCCCATGACTAAATTTGGTTTGTCTTGGAACTTGATTCCTATATGGAAAGATTATAGTATGTGTCTTCTTGCTACAGCATGTAATTCCAAACCTGTGGCTAGGCTGATATTCACAAGACCTATCTTTTTCCTAAGAAATCTCCTTTGTTGTGACCTACTCTTTAATACCCAGGGGTGTCTAAAGTTCGTTTTTAAAAACTTGACACAAGAGACTTGTGACATCCTCCCTCTGTAGGCAATCAATTGTAGATGTTATTAGGAGGTAAGTAGAAGAAACCTCTGCATTCACTAAATAGAAAAAGAAATCTTATTTCTGCTGGCCATTCTCTGTTCATACTCAACATGCTAAATTGAGTAGCTTGTGAGTTGCACACTGCAGGGGCTATTGCTTCATTGTAGTTAGTGTTTGAGGATTAATTTCTATTTGATTGCTATTAAATAGGTTTGTATTAATGTCCTTCCTTTACAACTGAAATTGAGTATGATAACTTTGAGGGTTCTTTAATGAAATATGTCTGTATTTTCGTCCTACTGATTAGAATGCTTTCTAGGCTCTTAAATTCAGCTCTGCAAAGAAAAGAAAAGTTGTATGTAAACACTACTAGAGTTCTAGATCATTTAAAGCAAGAGTTTCAAAACTTGAGATAAATGCCATCAAAAGATAAGGGGGGAAAGAGATTGAGAGCAAATTTGAGTTTTTCCATAGAATTATTCTTTTCATATTTCTGTGGTGCAGTTTTTTTAAAGAATAAACCTAAACCATCTGGTAGCATAATACTTGGTTTGTGCTTCATATCTATGTACTGGATGCACAGAAAAGCTTTGATTTACACAATGTCTTTCTGAGGCAAATGAGATACACAATGCATAATTCATGACCGTACATCTTGGCATTGCATGGTAGTCTTGATTCTGATGTTAGAACCATTTTCTTTTTCAGAAGATTGTGACTCTTTAGGAGCATGATTACAGTTAAGTGCACTGATGAGTGTCAGATATAATGAGAGGTTGTATCTCTGTCTTACGTCTCTGTTCTAAGCATGTTGTTTTAGAGCAACCACAAGCTGCAGGCCCTCATGCCAATAATGAAGTATGGATGAGTGACATCACCAGTATGCCTGGAGAAAAATGATGACATTTGAGAGGAGTTTGTTCCAAAGCTTCGAATAATTTTTTACAAAAAAACCAAAGGTTTAATTGCAGTAATTGAAGTAAAAAAATCGTAACTTTAAAGATTTAATAAAACCATGGCAAGTGTCAGCCATATTGCTTTATAGAGGAGTTATGCACCTGCTTCATGCCACTCACTGACTCTTACATTTGCTTTAGTCTGAAAACAGATCTGGGACTTGGAATGGTTACAGAGATACATTTTAGGGCCACTGTGTTTTGTATGTGAAGTGCCTCTTGGCTGGCAGATCAGTGGAGGGAATTATTCCCATCAGGGTGCTCTTGGGTTGATCCTAAGACTAACTTCAGTGACTGTTGACATAACACTGAAGTGGTTGTCCCATCTGTTCAAAAAGTGTGGTGTCCTTCACTGTGGAGAGAATGCATGCATTTCCCCATGCCCGCATTTCTAGGACTATATAATTTCTCAGTGAATCTCATTGTAGTTCTTGATTTGATTTCTCTCCTCTCTAGATTCTTTTTCATAATGTCTGTTCAATCCAGTGACAGAAATATCTTCTGTAACAAATGTTGTGTTTATTCATTCTCTTGGATTATTAATAGAGTTGTTTCATAAAATAAATCCAACCTCTGAAATATTAAGTAGTCTAGCTGATTAATATCCAGACTCAACATATAGTAATGTCCTTCAATATCTTGTGTTATCAGCTGCAAGGACATGGCTTTCATTACTTCCTAATTGTCCATAACATTCCCTTATATTTTCCTCATTAAAATTAGCTTTAAAAGCAGCCTGTTGTCTGAGATGGTCCAGAATCATCAGCAATATAACATTCTACTGGAAAGGTTGCACAATGACAACCCTGTAAATTCTTTATTTAAATTAAGGGAAATATGATACAAATAGCAGTAAAGATGTTTTTGTCTTACAGCTATTCTCACCTCCCAAATATGAACATCCTTGAGGGGCAATTCCCCAAGCCTATTTAGTCTTTTCCATCTCTTATGAAATTACTTACAAGACTGCAAATTAGCTTGCTAATATTAGTGAGACAGACAGCTTGTACATGAATCCGTAAATACCTTTCCCACTTATTAATAAAAACCTTTGAGGCCATCAAAGCTGGATAAGACATAACCTTGTCTTTTTAACACTAACATTTTTCTGTATTAGCTTTGTCCCTTTTAAAGCTGTACTCAAATGCTATTATGTATCCTCCTTATTTTCCATTTTTATTTGTGGTAATCCTTGGGACATATTTTTTTTCACTATTTCTACAGCATTTAGAAAAATGCGTCTCAGGATGTTGGCTGGGATTTCTTTTATAGTAGAAGAGATTTCACAGCATGCAATATGTAATTACTTTTCTAAGATGCATCAAAGAAAAAAAAATCTTACATTATATCGCAAATATGAAAGAATATTCCCAAAAGGCGCCATCTTTTTCATCCTCTTGCCTCAACTGTTCCTGACAGTTATTTCAAATCCTGGCAAATACCTCCAATGATGGGAATCTCACAACCTCAATTTAATTTAGTGCTTAGCTGTCTTTACAGTTAAAAGTTTTACTAATGTATGATCAAACTTAAGGCTTCAATTTAAGCCTCTTTCTCCATGTTCTATCCCCAGAGGACATTAACAACAAGTTATTCATTCCTTATGTGCAACATCCATGTAAATGTACAGGGCTGTGAATGCTGCTCTTGCTGTAAGCCATCTGCAGTGCCCTTTCTTTTCATATACTGCTTTGTCTGTAATTGATCTCTGTCTCATCTAATGTTTGAGCATTGAAGAAATGGCCTCCTAAATTCCCTATATATGGCATTTCTACATTAGACAACTTAATTAACACCCTAATTCTAAACTCATGATTTTTATTTTTAATATCTAAAACCTGATTTTGTAAATAATTGTAAGCAAGGCTTGAATGTCTTTGCTTTTTTTTACCCCTTTGCATTATTATTACTCTTCATGAGATGAAGTTGTCTTGAGAGGAAATTCTAGTTCTACAATTCTGGAAGTAAAGCACCCTTAAATTACTTGGATTAGCAAATGGATCTATTAGCTATACTTGTGTACATCCCATCTCACTGGTAGTTTTATTTTTGTTTAATGAGATCAGAATCTTGAATCCAGTTTCAAAAAAAACCTTTTTTTAAACTTCAATTACCAACTTTATTACTTCAATTAATGTTAAGTTAGCCACTATAATGAGAAGTGGGTATTTGTCAATAAATCTAAATTAAATGCAGTGCAATATAAAATATTCATCTCTGTAAAACAGCTGCCTAACATTGATAGACATCTATGCGCCTTAAATTTTCCTTGTCTAGGGCAACACCAATTGTGTACTACATTCACTTAAAAATTTATACTTCTTTTATGGAACATTAATATATCTGCTTACAACCCACAAAATCTATAAATTTGAAATGTTTTTTCTTACTTGGGACATTAATGAAGCCCATGGAATTAAGCAGATTAATCTCACTCTTTAGGTACGCAGAAAAGCAGGCATAATTATTTAATACACTCAAAGTTTAGAAAATCTATATTAAACCATAACTTAGCAAGTGGAATGCCTCACAGGTTTGTGACTGTTACTTAGTGCTCATGAAAGCACATGTGGATACTGAGTCCACTTTTAGTGTCCCAGCACCAAAAACAGTGATAGACAAGTACATTCATCTGGCTGGGATCTGGAGCAGTTGTCCCACGAGGAGGTGCTGAGGATCCGGTGCTTGTTCGGACTGGAGGGATGGCTCCAGGGTGCCCTACAGCAGCACCCACCATCCTCCCTGACACTTGTGAGAGGATGGAGCTGGGCTCTTCACAGTACATAAAGTGAAATAAGAGAGGATCAGGCTATAAGAGGGGTGGAAATCACCCTGAGAACAATCCAGAATTAGACCATCTTTCTCAGATCTGTTATTCAGTCTCCATCCTTGGAGTTTTTCAAGACAAAACCAGATAAATACCTGAGCAGCCTGATCTGACCCCATGTGTGACCCTGCTCTGACATCCCTTTCATCCTGAATAATTTTATAAGTACAAACTATAAACAATTTAATCACTACATTTTTTTCAACTTATTTGAAAATATGGAAATGAAGTCGCTCAGTGTCAACTGTGTTTGTTTTCTGCATTTACTTCTGGCTAAGTTTAAATATTCCTGATTATTGTTTTTTGGTTTGTTTTTTTTTTTGGATGATGATGCAATTACTTTTAGAATCTTCTTTAGAGATTCAAACTGTTGGATATGTCAAGGGTTCATTGTAGCATTTCAGCACATTTCCTGAGATGGTGAAAGATAAATTGTTAAAACCATCATAAACAATTGTATTTTCTCTCCATCTCAGTAACTGATTATGTAATTCTGAAAAACTCATTTGAATGTGTCATTTAACAAGTGGGTATCATTCATTTCTAAATACTTAAATTGACTTATTTGCAGAAACCCTGACACATAAAACATAAAGTTAACCAGAGCTGTTTTAAGCCATTGAGTTTATGATGAGAAGTGTTTTGTAGAAGGGTACATGATGATACTTACCAGATAATTCTGACAGTCTTGTCTTAATTTTCACAGTTGTAAAATGAAAAAAAGATGACATTAGAGAAAGGTTGATATCAGTGTTTCAGTTCCCCATGAAACTTTTGAAGAAATAAAAAGACATATATGGAGCAAGTTTTCATTGGATTCACTGGATAAGACCAGAACTTTGTGGAAAACTAATATATATCACAATATCATAGTGTGTGTTAAGTGAATAATAGTGAATCAACTTATTCTGCTCTTATTATTTGCTTTTGCAGTCTTAATATTTTTGAAATAGTTTAGGATTATTTGTTATTGTTGCCAAAAATATTTGAGTCTTTAAAAAATTACACAGTTTGATTAGAAATATATGATCTAAACATAGGAAAACCTAACATAAATTTAGGAAGCTGGTATTTGGATTGGACGAGGGAAACTTGCTCCATTGTCACAGCATTGAAAGCAAACTTCCTAATAACCGCATTCAAAACCTCTTTTTCCTTTGCTCTCTATTTTAGCTTCTTTCACACAAGTAGAGATTGAGGGGCTCACACCTCATTGATATCCACATCACTATTTTGCAAGTGAATTTGTTGCATTGTCTTTCACTTCAATGCACATCTCACATATTTCCCCAGCAGAATACACAACTCTCTTAAGGAGAACAGCATAGCAAACTTAAAAAAACCCACAAACAAAAGAAGCCATCAGTAGCCACACACCACAGATCATTATTACTGTTGCTTTACCATCATGTTTTTCTCTGTCTTGTCTCTCCTCCTGAGTGGGGAGAGCACATCTGGTATAAAACCAGAGGTTTTACTTTACTGAGGAAAACATTTCTATATTAGACATTCTTGTGATGTTTTTTCCCCTCGGTTATGAACCAACAACCATCTGTCCAACAGTGGTGAAAGGCATACTTGAAACAGTATCCTTGAGGGTACATAATTTGCAGAAAGTTTTCTTCTAGAAAAGGAAATTTACAGAAAGGATATCTATAATCTGCATATGTATAATCTACTATCCCTCTATTCTCTCATATCTAACACAAAACTTTTAAAATAATTAATATGATTGAGCTGTTCCCTGTTGCTTCCTACTTTTGGTTTGATTTCATTAATAGAAACGAAAGCTTTGAAATTCTGTAGCAAAATAATCAGACATTTTTGTATGCTGTTTATATAAGCAAGCAGAAGTGAAACCCAGTGTCTCTTGGTCTAGATATTCATCTTAGTAAATGTATATTGAGACTGTGCCACAGGATAAGCACAGTCATGCTTTAATTTTTCAAAGGAGTGTTTCCACCTAATGTAGCAGTTGATACTTATTTTCTATCAGAAACTTGCTTTCTCTACATTTACAAAATCTGTGTCTAGCTTTAAACCAACCAGTAAGAGTATGCACTTATTCTATTTACATTATGTCACCTTGAATCTTTTCTCTCTGACAATTTAATGCAATCTGCTTTTCAGTTTCTTGTGGAAAGGAGTGCCATACAAATATGTATCACTCAGAGATGGATCTCTCTATAATGTTAATACTCAGTAGTAATATTCCCTCCAAAGTGCAATGCTAGTTTAACCTTTTTCCATTAGTGAATTCACCAATTACCTAGGAAGCAATTCAGGGCTAACATAAGGTATTAGGACTAATCTTGTTAATTTGAGTTTATGGAGATATAAATCAGGGGCCTGACCCTACACCGGTATTGAGAATAAGTCATAGAAGACAGAGAGTTTGCAACTCATTAGTGTGTCTAGGCTGTGAAATGATCCCTTCTCAGTATTTTTTTGGGAATAACCATTCCCAAGGAGGATGAATAGAGGTGGAATTACTAGCCTTGATCCTTCCTTTGCTGAAGTAAGGGCTGATGCATGATGCCTAAACATTCATGTGGAAACACCAGATACATGAAAAGCAAAAAAATAAAAATAGAGAAAACCCATAACAAGATATGTCAGTCCCTGGGGAGGGCAGAGTCTCAAAGGCACATGCTCCTCTGGGATTTTTCAGATGAGTCAAGAGATGATGTCAGCTGATAAATTAACATTCTTCAGTTTTCACAGCACCTTTCTAGTCCTATGCCAACAAAAGCCATTCAATAGTTGGCAGCATGAAGCTGACAGTAAATTGTCCCAAAGATGGTGGAAGGGAAAGAAGCAAGCCAAATTAAAATATGTTCTGCAAATAGTTTTTTTAATAGACTATTTTTAATAAGCAAATTTAAAAAATATATTTCAACATGTTTAATACTGTAGGAAGGTGTACAGTAGAAAAAAAAACAAAAAGGAGAATGACGGGAGACTTTGTGATACATTTATTTGCCCTTCAGGACTTCTCATCAGTTGTCTGAAATAACATCACTGAGATTATTCTAGTGCTTTCGCATGCGATTGAGATCCAACTAATGAGATGCTTTCTTTGTTTCTGAAAAGTGTTACAAATTAGTAAAAAACTTCTGCTGATACCTCACTATCTTTATTCTTCTTCATGATCTCATTCCCATAAGTTAAATCTCTTTTATAATGAAATATTATTTCATAAGAATAGAATATTCCATATTATCAGAAAAATATTTTTATTGTATTTTTTCATAAGGTTTCTATTTTCTTTGAAATGTTGCTTGAAATGAGAGTATCCTTTTTACTATACCAATAATACTTATACTTTCTCATTTAAGTTCATTTCTACTTGGCTACTAATTATTTTTAAAAAAATTGAAACTTTATGTAACTATTATAATGTATATTGAAACATTTTTAATCACACTGAAGACATACCACTGTTGTGATTAGTCAGATTAGCATTAGGCATGGAAGATTCACAGTTTGTTCTTAGAGGAGCAACCATTAATTTTATTTACTCATGTTATATATTAATATATTTGTATATTTATGAAGAAGAACATCAGAGATCCCTGTAATAGCAATATCTGGAAGAGAGATGCCATGACTCCTGCAGCAGTCATCTCGTCCAACTGCCTGACAACTTCAACTAATATGTTGTTAACGACATTAATCCAAATATCTCATAATTGCCAACAGTCATGGGGCATCCACCACCTCTCCAGGAAACTTGTTCCAATGTTGGACCACTGTCTTGGTAAAGAAGTGTTTCATAATGTCCTCCTCCCATAGCGCAGCTTTCCACACATCCTATTACTGGATAGAAGAGCTCAGCATCTCCCTCTCCCCCTTCCCTCTTCAGGAAGCTGTGAATAGCAATGAGGTCACTCTTTAGCCTCCTTCTCTCCAAATTAGACAAGCACAAAGTCCTCAGCAGCTTCTCACAGGACATTCCTTCCAGCCCTTTCACCAGGTTTGTTAGCCTTTTACAGGCACTTTCAGAGATCTTCACACCCTTTTCAGGCTGGAGGGCCCAGAACTGCACGCAATACTTTAGATGGGGCCGCATCAGCACTGAGTACTGTGGTAAGTGCATGTTCCTGATATTGGGCTTACCCCTCCCTTGGGTCCATCATCTTCCCTGCTTCTCATGACTCTCCCCCTGTTCGTTACAAGTGTCCCCACACCGTGGTTTGTCCACACCTTTGAT
>JAWWMU010000106.1:74378896-74402042 GCA_035048155.1 Cinnycerthia olivascens
TTGAAGGTTTTTTTTGTTCCTTTTTTTTTTTTTTTTTTTTTTTTTTTCACTTTGAAGGCATTGGAAACCATATTGACAAATGCAGAATAAATACAAACTGTGGTGTCTGGATTCTATAGCAGAAGTAAAAATATAATGTTGAGAAGATTTTGGGTCCAGATCCCTTAAGTTCTGCAGAATTTGCATTACAGAATTGAATTCATTTTATTCAGGAAAGAAAGAAGCTTCTCAGTTCCGCTGAAACAGATATTTCTGAGATTTAAAAATAATTGAGCCTTCTAATTTTCTTTGTGTACTGTCATACTTTCAAATTAGGCAATGAACTGGAAGAGACTATCACAATGTTTCAAGACATGGTGTTTTCTTTGTATATATGATCAAATCAGAATTGTTCTTGGAACTTCTTATGCTCAAATTAATTCTTCTATAGTTGAATAGCCCTGTTGCAGTAGGAGAAATCCTTCAGCTTTAAAATGTTTATGTGAGACTCCAGTATTAAGACAGGCTCAAATCATTAAAACTGCATTCATATTTACCATACTTCCCCATGTAGGAACAAGGATAATGTAGTGGGTAAATAATGTTTATTTATTTTACACATAAATAGAGCTTCTGTGAATAGCTGAGATAGTATAAGCAAAAAATTCTATGAATTGAAAATAGAGAGGGAAAACTCTAGATAATATGTCTTAAAACCTAGTACCTATGTAGCACTTTGATATATTTCTGCACCTATGCCATCCAGAATGACATCATGTCATCCAGAACGAATACATCACGGCTGATTTTCTATGTTGCTATGAGTTTGATTCAGTAGATCAAAAATAATTATAGATTTGTGGCTTATTCATTTGATTACAAATTATAATAAGTTTTACTTCCTCTCCTGCAATAGTGGATAGCAACCAAATTCTGAATAACATATTATACACTTCAAATACTTGTACAGGGAATTCTACTAAACTCCTTTTAAGTCTCACTATATTTCAATGCAAAATGATACATCTGTACCATCACAGACATGCATATTATTATAAATGTGAGTGCAGCAGATAACTGTACTCAGAAATGCCTAATACATAGCATATATAGATTTTTTAGCAAAGTCATCCTTATTGTAAAGTGTGAAACTTGGAATTCATACAAGCTAATGGATTGCATATATTTTACTCCGTAACTTCAGGAAAACTATATTTTATTTCTTTCATTACTAGGTCTTTTTCTACCTGAATTTTGTTGACTGAACTTTGGTACTGTTTACCTGAGTATGTGTTATGTTGAATCGATGCACATAGTACTTTTCATGAAAACAAGTCATAATTATTCATAGTATTCATAATACCCACCATTATGCAGGTGGGTCATGGTAACTTCTTTACTGAGACTCTTGCAGCTAGGACAGGATGATTGACCATAGTCCGAGAAGAATTTCATGTAAAAGAAAGTTTTGGAAACAATTGGCAAGATATGTTCTTATAATTTTCTGACTATTATTTTGAAAATTGTATATTTTTATGGCCTTCCTCTTTTCTCCTGTCCATAACTCAATTGAGAAAGGAAGAAAAAAGAGAAAGGAAAAGAGGGAGACAAGAAACCCTCTCTCTCACACTACACCCCTCACCTTTAAAGATTAGAGAAAAAAATCCTTTTTGGTATCAAAGAATTGTTTTGTAGGCTTCCATTTCATTTTAGCTACAAAAAGCCTGTATGAGAAAAGGTGATTTTTGCTACCCCTGAAATTTAATATATCTTTATGTTGAATCTCAAATCCCCATCACAAATAGAATTTGATTTCAAGAATCTATACAGTTCTGTTCAGGGGAGTGGTAAAAAGTTTAAAAAATCAATTACAGCTCCTAGGACTCTGAGTCTTGATTCTAAAGCTATTGATCTTATCTCACCGTACGCTTATCAGATTTTCTGCCTCAGCCAACTGTTTTGGAGACTACAAGTTGAGTTTTATAGCTTGTTGCACACTTGCCCTGATTTAAGACAAACAGGCAAAACTGAGTGTGAAAACTCTCATGCTCACTTTCTATTCTGTCCTCAAAGTAAAGACAGAGGATTCTGGTCTCCTCAGTTTAATAGCATAATCTAAAAGATTATTCCAGGTGTATGGAACACCAAAGCTCTCTTTCCTTCAAACATCCTCCATCCTTTTCTCTGTCTCCTATGGATGATGCTAATTAGCTTCCAGTCTGAAAAATATACCACTACATTTTTCAGCATTTCATCTGCAGGCCCATAAAAATTTGTTTCTGTAGATTTCTGAAGTAGTTCTTTGTAGAAATCCAAATCAATTTTCATTTTACTAGAGAATACATTCTGTAAATTGCTGGTGAAACTGCAAAAATAGCTCTCATGCTTTTACATTCTCATTGCTATTTATTCCAGATTAAAGATCACTGGTAAAAATATGAGATAAGGTAAAGCTTACAAAGCTTACCAAAAAAATAAAATAAAGGACATCTTTTAAAACTTAGTTTTCATCTACTGAAAACCAAAGAATGATGTATTTTTTATTAATTTTTTTTAACTTAAAAATAGAATGATTTTCAAATTTGCAGGTTGAAGTTTCTTTTTCATTTTTGCCCTAGAAAAACCTTAAGACCACTGGATAATTCGAATGAAACCTGCTTGTGAAAAAAATAAACACATATTAGTAGGTCATAAAATATTGATCAACTTTCAACTGACTACCTCAAGTTCCAGGATCAGGAGCTGCAACTTCAAGGTATAAAAAAGTCCTACTTTACTATCACAAGCACAGTATTTCAAAATATTTTAAGATAACACTTCCAACGAATGAAAATAGTTAAAAATCAAGATTAATATTATAAATTTTAAACCCAAAAATGTTTCAAGATGTTTGCTACTATAAAAATAACTGGATTTACACAGGCATTGATTTATTTAACTTTTAGACACAAACTTTTTTAACTGAGTTTACTAGCCCTTTGGTTTAAATTCATCTCTGTCCTCAGGTGAAAACAATCTTCTGAAACCTTCCAGCATTTTTCACCCTTTCAAACTTTTAGAAGTACACCAAAAACACTGATTTCTCTTCAAGGTGTTGATATGAGAATAGACTTACTGCCTGAACTGTTACAGACGTTGGGAACTGTCATTTGTTTCATCATTTTCTCCACTGAAAAGGGAAAACAGCTATTTATGGGCCCCAAGAGAGACACAAACATGTGAAGCAGAGAGATCTTTTAAAATTTTAATTAGTACTAAGCATCCTAATAAGAGGTTCAATGACCACAATGCCAGGTAAAAAATTAATCAATGTCAACAGCAAGAAAAATATGATTAAGCTTAGAGCTATTTGTTTTTTGTCTCACTGACTTTGATATGGTCCTCTATTTGCAAATTATAACTTTACTAAAATTCCTTTGTTGCGTTTTCTTATTATATTAGTTGTGACATTCTTTCATTTATATTACAAGCCAGAGGAGATGATGACACCCAATTTTAAGGTACAGTAAGTCTAAATTTCTTTTTTTTTTTTTTTTAATACAAGTAGAACAAAGCATTTTCCTTGGCAAATTACTGCTGAGCCTGTTACCCATAAAGAAGTCAGATAAAACTCCTTGTCATGTACCACTCATAAATTGCACAACTGCTCAGGGCCTTAATGATGACTTTAGAACCTAATGTGCACAAAGTGGACAAGAGCCCCAAACAGCCTTCCTACTCTCTTCTGATTGTCAGAGTAAAATGCTGTTTACCTCTTATTGAGGGAGAATTACCTGTGGATTGTAAATTTTGAGACCCAGGGGCAAGTTTCTCTACAGACTTTCAATTACCTAATAAATCTATTTGATCAAATTTTTCTCTTGTGGAGCCAAAAATATTTGGTGTTCCTTTGTATCAGAGCAGAGCAAAGAGATGCTAATCAGAAGTATATATTTGCATGAGCATAAGATATGATAATCACACCCTTATTGTAAAAGCCCTCTTGAAGACGGAGTATAGACAGAGGGTATTTTCAGCTCCTTAAAGAACAGCTGATGTATCTTTTTCTGTATCTGGAAAGGTATCATCTTGAGAGAGTTACCATGAATTGGAATAGCAACACTGGGCTGCTTATGGTGCCAATTTATTTAAAGATCAGATGTTCTACAATATTAGACTACTTAATACCCTTTCTAGAGTGGTTCTAGAGCAAGTAAAAACACTTAATCAGCAAGAAGTGTGAGCCTCACGGGCGTTGTGAAGAGCAGAAAAGGAGTTGACTGTGTGCAAGCCCTACTCAGCAATAACAAAATCATCCCTGTCTTACCAACACTGTTACATAGCCCTGCTCTAGGTACTGGGAAGAAAATTAGCTCTATCCTGGAAAAAAAAAGCACGCAAGCAAACTCTTCATTTCTTGATTTATACTCTTGGTTCGTCCCCTTTAATAGCCACAAAAAAAGATAGAGATATTATAGTGGAGTAAATCTAAGTGAAGCTAACTTGATCTTCACTATATTTGACTGAGTTTAAAATATACATCTTTCTGCACACACACACACATGTACATTAAGGTTTTAATAACTGTCCTCGTTAAAAAAATCAAAGAATCAAAATATCTTTTAACAGTGGAAGGTATTATATCTTCAATTCAGACACAATACCTGTGGGAAGATGAGCAGGGATCTCGAGTGAAAAACAGTATTTCATACTTCTGTTATCCCATTCTACTCAATGAATTCATTATATGTGTAGTATAGCTATAACCCATAGTAAGCATGGAATATTGTATTTTGTTACATCCTATAAATGCATTCATGCACACAACAAAGTGACATTCCATAGTGTTTATTTGAGCTAAATCTACTTTTTTTCCTTTGGGCAATTTAAAAGGAACATTTTTTAGCATATATTGACATACCTACTTCATATTTTCACAGCCTTTTATCTAAATTTTTCTATCTATATTTTCACACCCTCTATGCTTGACTTCCATCTTACTGCAAAAATTTCTTTTCTTTACGTAGCCAAAATAAATTCTGATTTGGAGTTCATCAAAAGTCAGTTTTCATTAGTATAGTCTCCAGTCTAATCAAGATAATTGAGTTTTTCCTTTTAAATAGGTTTTTGTTCTTAATGTTGCTTCATCTCCTCTCTCCAAAAAAAGCTTATTTTTACTTGCCAAAATCTTTGCCATTGTTTTTTTTAATCTTAACTAACACTCTTATAGACAGCATCACAGAGAATAAGGAAATACTGTTAGGCTCTCTGGGACAATTTAAATTGAAACTCCTTTTTTTATACCTTCTTTTTACTGAAAACTAGGTGGAGCAAGCATAGCTGAAAATGTTACTGCTTAATCTAGTGAATTAAAGCAGGGCACCTTATGTGATAGGTAAGGGGAAAGAAATTAGCTCTTATCTCTTCATTAACCTGCATGGGGGAAACACCTGAGAGTAGTGTGAGTGGTACTACTACTTGAGGAAGTGGCAGGCAGGTGGTTTGGGTGGGTTTAAAAGTGGTGGGGGTAGTTAATAGGCTCTCCTGGGATATTCTGAGTGTTATTGAACAGTGTTATGGTAAGTTGTGGTTGAAGCAAGTTTTGTGTAATTGTTTCTAAAGTCTTGTGTTGTGAATCAGTTGGGCTGGTAGGGGAATTTGGGATCATTTGGTTCCTGTGTGGCTGAGCTTTTGTTGAAGAGTTTTGTACTGAAGCACTAACTCGGAATAACAAAAACGATGTTACTAAGCAGTGTGATTGGAGTTGGTTTTGGTATGCTTGTGGGGAGAATAAAAAGGACTTCCTTGAGAATTTGTTTCTTCAGACTTTTGGTTAGACTTCCTTGAGAATTTGTTTCTTCAGGCTTTTGGTTAGACTTCCTTGAGAATTTGTTTCTTCAGGCTTTTGGCTGGACTTTCTTGAGAATTTTTTCCTTCAGGCTTTTGGTTGAAGCCCATGAGCAAAGAATATTTACAAAGCCCAGTGGTTAGTTCATAGTAGCTGGTTGTTGTGTTTGTGGCATGAATTCTATTTAGATATTTTCCTACTACCCACAAGTTCTATTCTCTGCTTTTATGTAATTCTTAGAGACCTAAAAATGGAGAAAAGGTTATAGGTGTGGGCCTCGGGTGATTACTACAATTTTCATGGATATGAATTTCAAAGACTTATGTTTCTTGTTTTTGATATTAGCACTATTGAATGTATCACTATGGACTTAAGATCTGTTCAGCCTTATTTTTGCATAGACTGAACACCACACAGAACATGAGTCCTAAAGGATGTTAGTGTTAAGTGCATTAGTTGTTTGATATTTTAGAAAACACTGTGTTAAAAAGCAACAACAGCAAAAACCCTAAATCAAAGAGCAAACTACCCTCAAATTTTTATTTCAATAAAACAATCATCAAAACCCTAAGATATAAGGATAGGACTCAGATATCTGTAGTTCTGAAGGGCCGATATGCATTTGTTGTCATGAATGATAATTCAACCACATATTTTAAATGTTTGATAAAATTTTATTGATCTCAAAAGCACACATACTGAGATAGCTAAGTGACTAAAGTTTTATCAAAAAAATAAGAAAAAAATACTGTATAACATTAGTAGTTTGGCAGTATTAATTGGATGATGTTTTGAAAAGCGTGTATGTATCTGTGAATATATCTGTGAATGGCTTCTTACAATCATGAAGTATTCACTTAATATCTTGGGCTTTTTTTGGCTTAGTTCTGGGAAATGTTTTTATGGTAGCCTAGTGATATTCTAGAAAAAATTTTAGTTCCTTCTGAAAACTCAGGCATCTGTTGTATATCTGGTTTCAGACTTCACTGTGGCGCACAAAGAGAAACTGCTGTTCTAAAACTTTGGCATGCTGAGTGAGGGGTTCTTCTAAGTTATTTCATGTTTGTTTTTTCTCATGTGTTTTTATGCCTTCAGTACCTGCGACATGATATCAAACCCAGTAACATTTCAGGATTTTGTTTTTGCTCTTTGTGTTAAATAATATACAAAATTATAATATAAATAGAATATAGATGTGCTGTATTCTAAATTTTAGTATTTAATTTCAACTGATGAACAAAAATGCAGCCATGTGACTATTTTCTCCTTTTTAATTGCTTCTCTTGTTGCTCAAGTTGCTGAATTCATAAACACATATACCATGTGCAACTCCTGCTTACTAATCTATTACTTTAATTGTTAATTCATGCTGTACAGTTATGGACAGAACTGTACAGAACATGGTCCAGTTTCTGTTCCTACTACTTTCACCGAACAATATGGAATGTTGCTAGAAGAGAACAGGCCCTCTCACAAGTGTGTTAAATACAGTTAATTAATGACAGCCTAGTCCTGAAGTATAAGAAGCTCTTGCTACATGAGGAAGAAGGGCAGTTGTAACAGGAGACTCCCTTCTAAGGGCAATGGAAGGCCCAGTGTGCAGGCTGCACCCAACTCACAGGGAAGTCTGCTGTCTCCCAGGGGCATGGATAAGGGACTCACCAGAAAACTCTCCAGTCTCTAGTAGGGCCCTCTGATTACTATCTGTTATTGGATGTTCAAGCTGGCAGCATTGAAATAACAAAGTCCAAGGGCAATCAAAAGAGACTTCAGGGCCCTGGGGGTATTGGTGGAGGTACCAG
This sequence comes from Cinnycerthia olivascens, assembly GCA_035048155.1. Lineage (NCBI taxonomy): Eukaryota > Metazoa > Chordata > Aves > Passeriformes > Certhiidae > Cinnycerthia > Cinnycerthia olivascens. The sequence goes on from JAWWMU010000106.1 coordinate 74,386,505, forward strand.
GAGCATGGGTTGTGATTTCCTCAATTCTTTCAGTAACAACAAATAATAGGAATAGGCAGGTCCACTAGGTTGATGTGTGGCTGCAATGTTGATGTCAGAAAAAAAAAATTTGTTTCCTGACCACAGGATTTTCTACACAATGCCTGGTCTACAGACACCTGACCAGATAGGTCCTTCTCATAAGGTAAAAAGAGTTCTAGTACAGGAGTAGCAGAGCTCATTGACAGAGCTTTAAACTAGCTTGGAATAGGGGAAAGGGACAAACCAGGGTAACCAGTGATGGGCAATGGATGGTGTGTCAAAACTCAAGGAAATGAGTACTAATGAGATCCCTCAATATATTTCAGGAGTTGTTAGCTACAAACAAGGTATCACACCTGAAATGTTTGTATACTAATGCACACAGCAAGAGGAAACTTGAGGCTTTGGCCAGTCCAAGATTTGACATCATTTGTATAACTTAAAACTGGAGGGATGAATCCTCTGATTGAAGTGCCCTGTTGGATGGTTAGAGGCTCTTTAGGTGAGAGAGGCAAGGCAGAAGAGGTGGAGGGGTGGCATTGTGTGTATTAGAGGGTTGGAATATAGGGAGCTCACAGTTGGCACTGGCACAGTTGAGAACCTCTAGGTAAGAATCAAGGGACAAACAAATAATGTGAATGCCTTTGTGGAAGTCTGCTATAGAATTCCTAGCTAGAATGATGACACTGATGAATTATCCTATGTGAAAAATTCATCTACCCTGTTGTCCTTAGGTCCTAAGGACCTATGGGATGCTTCCAATGCAATTGCCTTTGCCTTCGTGGGAGACTATACCTTGCCAGAAATCAACTAGGAGCATCACAGAGCTGGTCCAACCTGGACCAGAAGATTCTCAAAAGACCTGGATGACTACTTTACGGACGAGGACCTAAGGGAGCCAACTAAGAAAGATAGATGCCCTTCTCAGTCTATTGTTTGTCAACAGAGAAGCTCCTGAGAACAAAATGGTGGTTTAACTACTAATGAAGATTTAAAATGACTGCTTTCTTTGCTTCCAAAGAATTGTTTAGGCAGATGTTATCAAATTTTATCGGGCTTTTTCCCCATTGTTATGTTTTTTGTCCTTCATCCTGATGCCTTCTGGAGGCTGACCTGGAAGAGAGATTAGACGGAGCAAGAGGATAAAGTAGATATTTATTAAAAGGGTATTTAAAGTAGATATTTATCAGTGAGTACACCTGGGCTGCACAAGAGTCCAGCCAAACCACACCCAAGATGCCCCAAAATGGTCACAAAAACGGACATCTGATCATGATGTCCCACACTTATATAAGTTTTGGTCCATCAGCATATTAGAGTCAATTGTCCAACCATAGCTTCAGGTTATGAAGCTCCATCCTCCTGTTTTTTTCTTCTCACTTCACCATTGTTTTTGTTCTTGGGCCTGAAAGTTGTTCTTGGTATCAAGCTAGAGAGGGAATTGTTTTGTCTACCTGATCTGTGAAGAGGGCTTAGTAGCATTTACTATGAAACCTAAAGCTACCCGCTAAAACAGCACAGAATCTAAAAAAATATAAAAGCTAAAACCTAAGGCATTGATCCTATGCCTCCACTGTTTTTTTCTTTGTCTTTTGGAAGCAACATTTTCTGAGTAATGATGAATAATTAGCAGTATAGCACTATAATAATTTCTTTGCTTGTGCCAAATAATTTTTTTAAGCTCCTATTCTACATCTTAGTTTTGTTACTGAATTTATGTTATCCTTGGAGTGTCTGATCCAATTATACAGTCAGCTGAGCTTTGATACAGACAGCTAAATTAGCATGTGATAAGAACCATGCTTTAGAATTGTTCATGAACAGATAAGTGTTTTGTTAAAGCCTTGCTGGATGTCATCTCTGTTGATTAATACCTGTAAAGGAATAATTAGGAAGGATAAGAGACATAATTTCATTAGGTATTCTAAATTTTCATCTTATTAACAAACAACGCCACTATTTCTATGTAAAAGGAAAAAGTCCAGGGAATAAGTACAGATTTTTTTGTTTTGTTGAACCTAGAAATATTGCTTTCAACAGGAGCAAGTCATACTTCCAAATATTTGTGAATGCAGAGGGAAGTAGACACATAGTGAGTCTTTTATTATTGATTAATCTGGTCACCTAGCTGGCTAACCTACATTTTAGACAACATCTATCAATCTTCATTTTCCATGGCTTTGTGGCATTCCCTGCTGATTGACTTTTATGTTCAAGACCTGACTCTTTCAGAGGGAGAGCTGTTAAGAGCTTCTCCTGAGCATCTTGTAGTGCAGTTCATGCTCCAACATTAATATGCTGCACTTAGAGCTTCCTGTAATGTTATAATTTACATAATGCATAATTTCTTGTTAGAGCTAAAATATACAGTGCTTGGCTTATATTTCTTCAGAATTCAGGAGTTTAAAGTTTTTGTTCTGTCTCAACTTGTCTATAACACCACAGCCTTAAAAGGTAGAACCAGTTATTATAGCTATGCTTAAGGCTTTCAAATTATTTATTTTTTAGTTAATATATTCTAGAGAAATGAAAGATATGGGGGAGCAATGATTTTTTTTTTCTATATTTCACCTGTATATTCTTTGGTATGGTTTTGATGTATAGCATGCTGTGATAGATTTGTCACAGTTCCAAAATAAGAGGTTTTTAGATGGTGCTGATGCTTATACATTTTCAATGTCCTAGCATCTAGTTAGATCAGCTGCATCCTTAATTACTGTTGTACTGTGTGATGTTGCATAATCAAAATATGATGCTGCTACAGCTACAGGCCTCTCAATATTGTTGCTGCTGAATGACTGCATTCAGTCTTCTATATTCCACTCCAGGGAGTACAGCAGACGTCCTTTCTGCAGATTCTGAAGCCCCATTAAAAACACTTGAATTTTCCTTCCATTCAATGTGGACATTAACTGGTTGCATATATAAGTGATAAGCACTGCATCAAACAAATTTTGTAGAGCTTCTGATCCATTAACATGAATATGAACAATTTTGAGGAGTGTCTAGAATGTATTGAAAGTGCCAAAGTAATACTGATTTTTTTTTTAATATACTTATTTACTCAGGATGAGAGGAGGCTAAGTACAGGAATGTAAGATGTAAGAAAGCAGTTCTCTCTGGTTTTGTTTAATCAGCAGTTTGAGTGAAGCTGCCAACCTTGTAGAAACCTTTGAGGCTAATTGAGCAATGACTGTGCCATGTTAACAACAGGTGTTCTCCACACTTCTATCAAACTGGGATGTGCAGCCTAAGAGAAGGCTCTGACCTATCCATCTTGCTTCTGTCCAATTACTGCTGTGATATTATGGGTTTGTTTTGGGGGTGGGGATTAGACTTCACTCTTCTTAAGACTTTTTCCCCCTCAAAATGATCAAAAAAATTAAATTTAAAAAGTGAAGCAGCTTCATATTTTGAAGGTAGACAGGAAAGAGAGTTGAATACCACTCTTCAGGTTGTGAGGGATCTTAAGGCATTGTGTCGCTGTGGGACACACAAGGACACACACGGACACTTTCTCTTGAGAAAGTTGAAAATTATTTATTAAAACATCTGACTCCATATTTATAGTATTTCCACACAGACCAGGGATTGGAAAAGAAGGCTGATACCTCTCTCATCCCGTTGGTCAAGACAACTGTCCATCAGTTGTTTTCAATACTAAGTGAAAGTCTGTAAACAACCTCGTCTTATCAAATCAGACTTCTGATAAGGACACCTGTGTGTGTAAGAAAAAAACTACGAACTGTGGAAAAAGGTGCCTCAGAAAACTTGAAGAATCAGAACAACAGGCATTGCTTCTGGGGCCCTTCTGGAGGCTTTCAGGCCTGTTCTTTTTAGTTTTTCTGTCTAGTTACTTCATGCAGAGTTTTGTAAACTTCTGACATGTGCTTCTCTCTTTACCCATATTCCCAGTTTGTCTTCTGTAGTAAATGTTTCTTGGGTTTTTATGCTCTCAGAGGACGTGAAGACACCCAACTCCAGTCACTTAGTGTTGTACAGAAACAGAGTAGAGTAACAGGCCTTTGAAAATGCAGGATCAACTACTCTGTTTAAAAAATTCACATTTCAATAATAAGAAAAAACATAGTTTGATGTTTAGGAGTGTATTATGGTCTGATAATGCAGAAGATTTTAGTCATTAAAGTGAAGTCACTTCACAGGTTTATAAAGAATATACAAATGCTACTAAGTTATACATAATATTTCCCAGTCAAAACAATGTGATTTTTTTTAAGGAAAAGAAAAATCTAGTTGCATACATTGTGGTAAACTTTTTCTCTTTTTTTTTTTCAATATGAAATTGAGAAAAGAGTGAGAAATGTGAGAGCTGACTACTCTTGTAGTAGATGGTTTCAGCTCAGCTGAGGTTTCTTATGGTATCCATCAATTCAGTTCATTTTTTGTTAGTCTATTCATACATCTTATTTCTATTTGGAGCTTCCATTTGGAAGTTACTTGTTAAGCTACGGTAAGCTCTAGATTGTTTGAAGTTATACTGTTTATGTATGAAGCATGATTGGTATAGTTCAAGTGGGTTTACACAGTGTCATATTTAAAAAATTAGGTTTTGGGAAATACAATATTCTTGTCTGCTTTAAAAAAATACTACTGTGACTCTTTAAAGGATCTCTCTTTTAAGGGTTTTTGGAGCAACAGGATATTTTGTTATATTTTGTTTCCAGGAAAATATCTGTATGACAAAATAATTTGCTATGAACTCACATTAGTTTGAGCTAAGTGTTTAGTTGAGAATGTCACACTTTCAGATTTTGCCTAACTGGAGTTCAAATCTGCTTTATCCGTACAGTGAGCAAAAGAGATAAGAAGCTGATGTTTGCCATTAAAGCTCATCATTTGATCCCCTGGCTATTGATAGCAACAGCCAGGATAATCAGATTTTTTTGAGTGACTTCAATATAAGGATTAAAGATTAAGTAACTATATCTTTAACTTGATGAAAAAACAAATTGGCTAATGGCTTATAAAATTATGAATGACCATTAATTAATCATTTTATATATATTTTTCATATCTCATGGAGCAAGAATAAATGACGTAAAAATAATTTTAAAAAGGAGGTATAGAACAAACAGAAATATGTATTTATCACACAAAATGCGATTAAACTCTGGGAATCTTCTTGCCAGCAGTCAGCATGGCAAAGCAAAGTGTAACTGCCCAGAAGGATTAGACAAACTCATAAGTTCTTCAAGAGGTGTGAAACACCAAGGTGAAGACACTAACTCTACTTTAAAGGGTCTAGAAAATGGAGATTAATGTATCTTGGTGGGTGTAGAGGGGAGAAATTAATCTGATACCCAGACTGTTTTGTTGACAGTAGCAACATATCCATGTTATTTAAGCAGTTTTTCTCCCTTGTTTTCTCTCACCAATCTCTCTATATATTTTAGAAAAATGCTTTTGTTCCTGCTTCATAAAAGTATCTGTGAGCAGAAGAAATATCAAGATGGAGCCTGCTAAACATTCATTTTTCTGAATGCCTAGTTTCTATATGTTCAATAGGAGTGGTCATCTTAAATTTCCTTTATGATTTTGAAGATATCAGACCATTGTTTTGACACTTTTTCTTCTAATTGCCTATACACAATGTACTTAAGCATTCCATTCGCATTCCTAATATTTGACAATCAAACTCATCAACTTGTCTATGGTGAAGTCCAAGATTCATGTTGGCCAAAAGAAAAAAAAAAAAAAATCACTGAGAAATTCAAGAATGATTCTGGAGGTCTCTTATCCTCTGTTCACTGGGGAAAAACTTCACAACTTGTAATACTCAAGCTACATTTTATGTTCTATCATCTTACTTGTTTTGTAACAGAAGCAGTGTGGTGTCACTGGGGAAATGCCATCCATTTGCTAGCTATTTCCATTTCCAAATCATTGACTGCAAAGACCCATGAGATCTTTCTATTTAAAAATAGCTGTGGTTGTTTGGAGGAATAACTTTTAAACTTTATTTCCGATTGCTTAATTAGTTTCTAAATCAAGATATTTGCCCCTTAGAAAACTACCTAGTACACAGCTGGTGACATAAAGCTAAATAATTGATATCCTTATGTGTAATTACAAAGAAATTAATACTCCTTTAAGAAAGATCTAATTATATTATTTTTGAAAACTGAAGTTAATTAAACCCATCTTCATCTACTCCTTTTCCTTCCCCCTGCCCCCCCCATTTTGTGTGTGCTTGCAAAAACATACCTCTACTGCGTTCAAGGAATGAGATTTTTCTCCTCTAACCTTTTTTCTGCTTACTGGAGCCATGCTGGCTTGAGTCTATCAAGTTATATTTATCCAACTGTTCTGCCATCCTATCTTTAATTAGATTCTCTATCAGTTTACTCAGTAATGGGACAAATCTCACCAGGCTGTAAATTTTTGATTCTTTTTAAGCAGCGTTATTTAAAAATAGGTACTGCATTATTATTTTCTCCACTATTCATCAGCAACTTAAGTATTTTTGTAAGGATGTTATGTAGATTTCTGTTTCAGCACTTTTTAAAATATTTTTTTGTTAGATGCTGCAATTTGTTTTCAACCTTTTCTCAAGTACCATCCAATCTTTAATCCTTTCTTCTGTAGATAAAACTTGTTTTCTGATGTCAAGTCACTGGTTTTAAACTAGTGATTTGAAGACTAACGTGTGTGTCCATAAGGGATACTTCAGAAAAGAAGTCTTTATTCACCAGCATCTCCATTTCTAGTGAAAGGCTTAGCATTTTATTCTAGAAACGTAGCGGACCCACACTCCAATAAAGCCCTTGACAATAACTGGTTTGAGCAATTCCTCTCTTTTTCTGGTCTTTGCATTTTATAGCTAATTGTGCATTTAGAGTTTCCATTTCCATTTGGAAAACTAAATGCAATGTAAATATAAGTCAAAGATGAAATAAAAATTAACTGCGAGGCCAAAATTTCACATTTGCACCCACATGGAGCCATGTAGATGATCTGATTTACTTAACTTTAATCATAAATAGCCTCATTCATGTGCCTAGTAGAAGAAATATTTTTAATTGACTTGCAAGCACTTTCACACTACTTCCTTATTAAAATTTTATTTGAAAAATAATTTTTACAAATCTTGAAAAAATATTTTTATTAAAAGAAAAAAAAGATGGATGTCTTCTGGTAGAGTTAGTATTTCAGCTTGGTTTCAACCAAAATTGTTCATATTGCTCTACCACAAGTATGTTAAAGTTAACACACCTGTATCATGTACAGTCTTCTGCTGGACATTAATGCTTTTAACTTAATGGGTTTGTTTATGATACTTGATTTTTGTATCAATCATATTTAGGCTAATTTGCATATATAGAGCTAAATATATTAACATCATGTTAATCTGCAGTATCTGGATGCTTCTGAGAAAGGGAATTAACTGCAAAATCAAAAGATATAGGAGGGGAATTACTTGTTTTTTACTTGTATATAGACCTTGAGTTTTAGGATTCCTTGCTATGTCCAAGACATGATAAATCAGAATATCTTTATTCTGTTAGCTGGTTCTGGAGGAAAGAATATAAATATTTTGGACTGCAATGAAGACCTGAGGCTGAATATTCTGCTGTGGTAGGTAGATAACTGGCTGGCCATCAAATGCCTGCCCAGCTGCTCTCCACTGGGAGAGACCCTGCCATGGAAGGCTGGATTTAATAGAGGGAGGAATCCCTTATGAGTTACTATCAGGCAAAACAGATTTGATTGTGAGAGAAGTTCTGTTTGTATTTTAAATAGATCTGTGTTGGTAGAAACAAAACTTTAGAACAACATTTTTTTTTCCCTGCCCTTTTTCTGGACTGAGCTTCACTCCAAGGTCTTCAATGCATCCTCAGGTGGCCCTGGTTCAGAGTGTGGGGGATTGTGGTCAGTCTAGAGAAGTTCATCTGCCTCTCCTTTCTCCTCACACTTCTCCCTGCTCCACCTGGGCACCTTCCAGGGACAATGGAGGGGCCTTCACTCCCTCTCAACCTTCAGGGTTTGGAAGTACAATTCCCAGTCCCTTTGCTTTGGGTAAACTGAGTCATGTGTCTTAATGTGTGTTTTTTTTGGTAGGGAAGACAACATTTCCTCCTTTCAGACATTGGGTTATATGATTTTGGGACACTTTTACTGTAGTGAAGGAGGAAGAACTCTTTACTTGCTTTCTGACACCACCTGTGTTGAGGACTGCACACAAATAAAGAGGAGGACTTGGGTTTCTGGACCTCCTTTCTGCCTCTTGGGAGTTTCTTTTAATCTGTTTGTTTTGGTCAGGTTGCTGGTTTTGTTTTTTTTAATGAACCGTTGGTCTGTTTTTAAAACAACTCACATTGCAATTATGCAGCTTTAAATTCAAGGTCTCTTCAATGAAAATGGTGTTTTTACTCTGTAGGTGATAAAACCTCTTTTCTTTCTTAACAAAAAAACACTTTAGGACTAAAGAGCTTGTATCAAATTGCAATTAGAGAAGTAAAAACCTAGATGTAGCTTAATGAGTAAATGAAGAGTTGGATAATGGTCCCCCCTTGTAAGAGATTTTAATGTGGAAAATGCTCTTTAATCATCTGATGATTATAGAAGAAGAGCCATAATCTGTGCCACTTTGATGCCCTGGCAAGGTAATTTACTGTATTTTACTTTCTTGCTGTGAAACTGAATAGCCTCATTCTGTGCCCACACAGCAATCTTAAACATCTGGAGTCTGCGATATTCAGAAGTTTTTAGTGTTTTTTGGTTTTTTTGGTTTTTTTAGATGTTCATCCCAAATTGAGTGAATGAAGAGTGAGTGATTTCTGCTGCTCATGCACAGAAACAAAGAGGGGGTGCAGATGTGGTTAGGTATAGCATTATTGCAAGGTACGTTTTGTAAGCACTTTGCTTTTCAGAGAATCTTTATACTTATTTTTGAAAGCTGTTTTTTTTTCTAGGGAGTGATGCAAATGCTTTGACTGGCCATCTCAAAATGAAAAGCAGCACCCTCCCCCCAAATACTTATGTGCTGCCACAGGTGAATGATGATGCTTTTAAAACTAAAGGCTCTAAAGTGTTGTGGAACTCCCTTCACATAGGGAAATACATAAGGGGTTAAGCCTATAGACTCTCCCTTCTGTATCTAAGTGACAAACTTAAGATAGGTGAAGCACCAATCTGTGTGTGATCAACCCCTTCTTTGCTATAGAGGGAAAGGAAAGGGAAAGAGGCTTTGTTGCGGTGTGTGTTTGATATTTATTCCTGGTTTTATTTGTTAATAGTTTCTCCATTTGTTCCCCCCACATTGTTTTCAATTGGTATATCCCTAAGTTGCATTTTTCTTCTAATGGAAACAGTTAGCTGTCAATCCCCAGTTTGTCTGCCCCTAGTGTTTCCCTATATGGTGTATCCCCTCCCCTTGTTCCAGTGCTTTCCTTGCCTGTCACCATCCTTCTCCTGTCCATCACGGTCATCCTACCCCTTCTTTCCAGTACCTTCCTTGTCAATCCACCCCTGGCCCAATATGAGGAGAGTCCAACCCCCTGGGCGTGTTGGGATGTCACCCAAACCTCGACACCCCATTGGGGCATGTGACCTTCTCTCCCCTCCCGTCTACCCAAGTTGGCTTCTGCATGCGATTGGCATTCCTTTCTTACACCCCTGTTGTTCCCCCATTGGCTTGAAGTTTGTATCCACCCCCAGTTTTGTTACAGTATAAAATCCTCTGCATACCACCAGCAGAGGTCTTTGGGTCTCTGACTCTTAATACTTTTAAGTAAAAGTCCCAGTTCTACCCCAGAGACTCGTGCTGCTGTCATTTGTTCCTGTGTTGAGCCAGCGAGAGCTAGGACCTGTGGAGCTCGTGTGGGACTGTCGCCTCCCAAAGTCGTCACCAGCCGGGAATGCACACCACAACAGCACAGATTGCCCAGAGATGTTGTGGGGTTTCCGTTCTGTGAGTTACTCAAAAGCTGTCTGCTAGGAGACACTCAAATACTGTCTTCAGTGCAACATAGTATTCTTATATGCTTTAAGATTTCTCATGCTCCAGAATTTTGAGGAAAAATGTAGTGAAATTTCTAAATCGATTTTTTTTTCTGTGTTTTTCTGAAAAGCAATGCAACCAAAGTTAAAATTGACTCAGATGTGTCCTATGGGTTGCTCCTTTGTGTAGATGCTTGGTAATGAAAAAAGCTATTATATATGTAAATAGATAGAGTTTACATATAAAAAACCATTTAATCTTTTCAGAGCTATTTTACAAGCTATTCAAGTGCTGTAAAAATCTAAAAAATTTATTCCTAATTCTTTTCCTACCAACAATTTAGGGTATATGCTGCATAGTTCCCGTGCCTAACTGTGAATATTGAAAATGGTTGAATAATTCCTTGAAATAAAAGGCTTTATTTCTCCTCTAACTTCACCATTTTCATGAGTATTTTTATCTTTTTTTTAGAGAATACATTTATAGATGTAACTAAACATCAACATTTTGCATTCTCTTTATGTTTTAAATTGGAAATACCTGCTATATAAACATTAACCCTTTCTCTTAATCACATGCAGAAAGCTTAGATTTTGCTTGGACTTGGTTTAATATATATACCTTAGTCTCGTATATAAAACCTAAAAAAATTCTCATTCTTTCCATATATTGGAGACAAGAAAAAAACTAACAACTTCAAAAATCATCCTGTTTATCGCTCTTTTGATGAGGGTATTTTTGGCTTTGACTGTAGCAAATCCCTGTGGAAAGAGAGTTCATAGGCCATCCAAGACCAAAAGCGTTTTCAGAATCAGAGGACTGTAATCAGCAACATGTTGAGAAATAAGTGACTGCAGCAAATCTTAAGTGAAATCTCAAGTGTACCACTTCAGAAACTTAATTTTATCCCTATTGTGATTGCAAAATTTAGGCATTAAATTTAACAAATCTGGGAAAATTTAATAAGTTAGCCCAAAGAAACATGAGGAGATGGTCTATGTGTGTGTTACTTGCTTTCTCCCAGTGGACTAACTCAAATTTTATGGAACTTACATATATCTACATGCATATATGTATTCAGGAAAACCAACAGTCAAGTGAAGAAACTATTTATGAGGACTTTTTCTTTCTTTTTTTCACTGTCATGTTGGTTTTGTGCTTTTTATGTTTGTTTATGAAAACCAACCTTTATAATTGCTGGACCTTGGTCTGAAAATATGAAAGCAGAAATTATTGACAGTTTCATAAACACTATGAAAGAAATAGATGTCAGGGATTAAAATTGCTGTGTTTGTCACTGAACTGACTGCTATTGGTTATCAGAGATCTATACCTTGCTTTCAAATTTCCTACAGCACATTCTGTCATTATCCTACAGCTGTCTCAGGTAATACACATTAAAATTTTCGGACACTAGGATGATTTCAATTAGCCATGGGATCGACAGAAATCAGGCCCCACAGAATTCCTTCCCCAAGAAGGAATAGAACATCAACAATCTCAGTAAATACTGTCTTGTTTTTTAAAGGGTATAGGTCTTTTTAAGTGGTGCTTACTGCACTTCACCTGTGTATGTCCCAAAAAACAAACAGCATTTCTCTAATATTTCTTTAGGGTGCAAAGACCATCACATTTTTCGTATACTGTTTCAATATTATCCATTTGGAGCAGATATCTGGAAGATTTTTGTATTTCTACTGACTGGAAAACTTGAAAGTAATGACTTCTTTATGGGATAGAGATTTCTTCAGTTGTTGTCCTGACATATCATGAAGATCAGGTAATATCAGGGATATAGGAAATTTTCTGATGCTAAACACTCACAGTTCCTCCTGGTTGTCCCACAGTTTCATAACAGCATATAGTCTGAGGAAGAGCCAGCAAAACTTTGTGGTCATTCTTACACTCTCACTGAGGAAATTCCAAATTCTTCATGCAGGGACATTATCTCTCCTAACACCCATTACAATATTTCTGAGAACAATTTCTGTCACTACCCGTCCCCAGTAATCTGGGTATCACAAAAGGATTGATAAGAGTGTCTTAAGGATAAGGTTTCACTTAACATTTAAGTGATTTCTCAATGGATTGAGGAGAACCAGTATGGAGAACATAGGTCGGGCTGCCAACCCATATGCCAAAATAGGTTTGTAACTGCCAAAATGAAACATTTTCCTGTGAGTCATGCGTTCTGATGGCTTCACACTATATTTCTAAAATTGAACCGGGAAATGACAAACTTTAATGTACCATTGAACAGCCATTGTTTTTCAAGACAGGATGCAGTCTACTCACCATTGTCAGGCCATGTTACAAGATCAACAGAAGAAAATTTGTAAGAAAGAAACCAAGGACTTAAAATTAAGTTTCTTCCATCAAAAGAAAAAACATTGTGACCAAAACAAACTCTGAAATCTTCCTTCTGACAATCAGCATAGTCTGTCTTTTGTAGCTTCTACTGTACGCAGTTAATTTGCTTTCTCCTGTATTTCTTGGCTAAATATTGGGCTGTATTGGTGGTGTTCTACAATTATTCTGTGTTATAGAAGACAGAAAGAAGTGTGAAAATTCATACTCAGTCTATTCACTGTCAAATCAGCACATTCTGTGTTTATGATCGTTTAAAAGGGTCATACAGAAAGCTAATCTTTATGAAGCTCTCAAGGTAAGGGAAGTACAGTATCTCAGAATGACTAACTCTTCTCTGCAAACAGCACTAGGAGTTTCTCCATCTCTCTCAGACATGTAGTAGTTCAGAAATGACTGATTCAAAAAGGTTTGTGTACTCCTCATCAATGGCAGGAGAACATTCAACAGTGAAAGAAGGTTGCTTCCATCCTGTATTTTGATCTAAATCCAGATTTTGCCAAGTCTAGGATATCTCCTGTAATTAGACTCTCAGAATCTTTCCCACAAATATTTTTGGGAAAAGGAGGACTTGGCAGTGGCCAGTAATTAACTACATCAGGTTTCTTCTGAATTGACCACAGTTGTTTGTCTGAATTTGATAGAGCTATTTATTCTAGTGGGAAAGAACATCATCACTACTTCAATCTCAGCAGTAAGGCAAAAGAGAGACAGCGTCTTCTTCAAAAGTTATCCATAAAAGCTTAGTTGCTTAGGAAATTGACTCCTTATGCTCCAAGCATCTTCCTGAACATGGGTGATCTCTTTGGCAGATGGACTTTTGATCTTTTCTGTGGATTGCCGTATTTCAATTTAATTAATTTCCTTAGACCACTCTGCAAGACATTATTAAAGAGCTACTTCTAAAGCAGAACAAAAAATTCTCAGTGAATGGAATCTTTTAATAGGCTTAGGCAATTTCTATATTGCAGTGTCTGCTTTTTCTTTAGTTTCACACTTCCATCCTTCTGCCTATCTCTGGCACAGTACCTCAGAGAAATCAGTAAAATAATACTCTATATTTTCCATACTTGGGTTTATAGATTTAATTTATACTGCAGTGTCTTTTTAAAATATTATATAAATCTTAAGCCAAGAACAGGTACTTAAGTCTTTTTTAGGTGGAGAAACACTACTAATTTAATGTCACTCCTCAAGTAAAAGTCTATGTAGAGATAAAAGCCTCTTGTATGTACAGTTTGTATAAAATTGTACAATTGGCACAATATACAAACATATGGGTGACAAGAAATCTATAAGAAGAAGTGAGAAAAGGAATATTTGGACATTTTCTTTCAGTCTTTGTAATAAAGACGGTGAAGTCTTTTAAAATTATCAACTTCATTGTTATTACTAAAAACCTTATGAAACCTTGTTTTGATAGGAATTAAAGTGTTATCTTAGGGAAGCCTCTGATTTCTGGATATTTTAAATATGAACTTCCAAAGTTCTTGGGTTAGATGTTCTGGGGCTTTTTAGAAGACTCTGAGGGAACCAAATAACCTGCAAAGACGCAAGCTAAAACCACAGTTGTCATGTTTCCTCACCAAATTTTAAGATTTTCTCACTTTACCTGTTTTAAATGCATGATCAACCAGACAGTAAATAAGTTCTTCCCTGTATTTAAACCGAGCTTCCTGTGCATCAGTTTCTACCCATTTCCTCTTACCTTGCCCCATTTCTACCCATCGCCCCATTATCCTCTTAACAGCCTCCCTTTAGATACGTACAGACATTGATGCAGTCCAGCCTGCCGCAGTCCTTCTGACGGGTTGCACAGCACTCCAGGGTATTGGACACTCCTCCCAGCTTTCTGTTGTCAGCAAACTTGCTGAGAAGGCCTCTGTTTCTTGATCCAAGCTATGAATGAATAAGCTAAACAACCTCGGACCCAGTGTTGAACCTTGGGGGACACCACAAGTGACAGTGAAATGCTCGACATGACCCAGCAACTTGCACTTGCAGCCCAGAAAACCAGTTGTTTCCTGGGCTGCATCAAAAGCAGCAGGTTGAAGGAAGTGGTTTTTCCCAACTGCTCTGTGCTAGTATGATCCTATCTGCAACCAGCTCTGCAGTTCTCAGCCCAGGAAACACATGAACTTGTTGGAGAGGAGAGCCACGAGGATAATGGAAGGGCTGAAGTACTTCTCCTATGAGGACAGGCTGAGAGAATTGGAGTTGTTTAGCCTGGAGAAGACAAGGCTTCAGGAAGACCTTGTAGCCTTCCAATACTTAAAGTGGGCCTATAAGCAAGATGGAAACAGGTATTTTAACTGGGCCTGTTGTGAAAGCACAAAGGGTGGTGATTTTAAACAAAAAGAGGATAGATTCATACTAGATACAAGGAAAATTTTTGTGCACTGGCAATGGTAAAACATGGGGACAGCTTGCCCAGAGAGGTGGTGGATACCCCATCCCTGGAAACATTCAAGGTCAGGTTTAGTACCTGTTTGACACTGACTAACCTGAGCTGGTCCCTGCTCAGTACATGGGGGTTAGAACAGAGGACATATAACAGTCTGTTCTGGCCCAAACCATTCTATGACTCCATGATTACTCTCCTGCTGTAATTACCCATTCTTGGTTGAGTAGTTTACTTTGTATCAAACAATCACATTTAAATAGGAGAAATCTATAAGACATCTGGGTAAGTCGTTATATGTCAGTGGAAAGTAGTTTTACAATAAAACCTTAGTTTTGTATTAGTAAATTAACATATTGTCTTAGCATAAAGACATTTGGAATATATTTTTCACTGGGGAAGTAGTTCAACCCTAGAAGTTTCACAAAAAGGTTGTGTAATATCTGTCTTTGGAAATATTTCAAAACCCTGAACAATCTGATCTAACTTTGAAGTTAGCTCTGCTTTGCACAACACATTAAATTTCTGAGGTCCCTCCCAACCTAGATTTTTCTCCATCACATATTTAAAAGAGACATAGATGAGCATCTGATAATCAATTCTTGACCACAATGAAGTGTTATTGTGATTAAATATTTTGGGAGGGATTTACAATAAATTCAGAAGTCTTACAGAGTGCTCACAGGAATTACGTATTTGATTATTTTCTATTGCTTCTGTTTTGCTAGTAAAATTCCTGAGAATATGTGTCCTTATCTATTTTTGTTTTGCAGATAGACACCTCCAGT
>JAWWMU010000106.1:74410339-74549999 GCA_035048155.1 Cinnycerthia olivascens
TTATCCTTCTATTTTCCTACTCTTATTACATCTCAAATCTCTAAAACTTCTTGCTTTTTCCGTCTTTGGTTCCTCCTCTAAACATCCTATAATAAGTCCCGTGATCCGGGATTGCTATTCCTTTGTGCCCTACTGTGTGTCTCCTGGAAAGCAAACTTTTTAATCTGAAAAGGGATTGCTCCTGACTGACCCCTTGTGATGGGTTTCACACCTGGACAATGAGGCTGAGGCTGTGCTAGGACAATTCTGAGAGGGATCTGGGTAACATGTTTGTTGTTTGGTAGTCCTTGGGTTGGGTTCCCACCTGCATTTGTGCATCCCTGCGCTCCTCTGAGTTTGTGGAGATGGGTCTGTGATGGGGAGATGCCTCCTGGGATGGATCTGAGTGCAGCTGAATGCTCCCATTCCTGCCATTGTGTCTCTGAGCTCCTTTGTGGTTCTGTGGATTAGCTTTATCGCACAACCTAGCAGTAATGAACGCAGTAATGAATGTCTTATGAATAGCAGACTGTGTTTGCTAGTTAGTTATAATGGAGAATTACTGTTGTACAAGTTGCAATGTATGCAAATCTCCAGAGAGGAAGATGTCCCTAATTGAAATAATTGTAAGTTAGATTGTTTTACTGAGAGTATTATGTTGTTTACCTTTGCCTTGTCCTTAAAATACTCTTCATAACTGATCCTTTTGACTTCTGTTTTTAATGATTTTTCTTCAGAATACTCAAACTGTTGGTTGTCTTTCACAAATGAGTTTGTAAAAGGGGAATTAAATTTACTTTGGTATCTTTGCTCTTCCCGAGCAATCTGTCATGTTGGTTATTTACAAGGTCATGCTGGGTTCTACTAATTGTTGAATTATTTTGGCATGACAGTATTGTTGTATGTAAACGTTTTGCCTGGGATACACAAGGATAGCAGGAAAACAAGTTTAGATGGTTCTGAGATTCAGAGCTTACAAAGGATCCGTCTCCAGTGCATAAAACTGCCTGTCTCTATTAGAGCAAGATGAAGCTGAATGGGCCATGAGAGAGAGGGATAAAGTGCTCTTTATGAGGGAATTGAGACCTTTCTGAGAGGCATCAACCAGCTGGGGACACAGAGCATGAGGATGTATGCCCTGCAGATGTAACTTCTGTGTTTTGTCTGATTCCTAAAATCAGTGACAGGATGATAGTCAATGGAAAAGATCATAATTCATTAAATGCTCTTTTGACTAATGTAATACTAAAAAAAAAATTAAAAAAAGCTTCCAGGCTCACAGAAGCTAAAACAGTCAGCTGGTGTGCTATCACAGGATGTTAGCAGTACACATTGAACTGAGTTCTCATATTCTCTCGTCTGTTTGAGATGGGCATAAGAATTTATCTCCCAGTTGGTGAGTGTTTAGGTCTCTGTTAGTTACCTGCAAGGAAGCACATAATTTTATAAGCAGGTAGTTTAAGACAAAGGAAGTACTCAGAAGTGCTTATGGAAAGGCCTTTATGAGTAAAGCTTGACTAATTATATTTAGTTGGTGGGGAAGTAGGGATGTGAAACCACTTTCACTGGTGGATGCTAGTCTCTGCAGTATGTGTTTAAGTAAATTTGAATATTAGTATGTTTGAGAAAACTGCCTTTTCTCAAACTTTATCTATGTCTTATCATTGGTGTGAGAAGTGAGATGGTGAAAATCTTGAAGAAAACTACCCTGCAACTGTAGTAAATCCCTTCAATAATTGTATTTCCTAGATCTCCTCTTCCATGAGGTATTCTGAGATTTTAGAGGGAGGTGGAAGAGTTGTTAAAATAGCTACTTCTTATCCTATTTAAATCTCCACTGATGATAACTATTTAGCACTTATCAATGTTTTTTATAGTCTCATGTCAACAAAAAGTTGGAGTCTGTGTAATTTTAACATTCATATATTCTGATAGCTTCTTATTAATGGGCTTCTTTCTATCTTACAACAATCCATCAACAAACAGGGATGAGAGGTAGTGATGGGTGTTGTAGAAGGAGAATGTGAACAAAGATCTCAATGTTCAGATCAAAGGATTTTTATGTAAGTGTATCACATTCAGGCTTAACTGACTGAAAATTAGCCATTATTCCAGCATGTTTATATGTTGTCTTTTTAGCATTTTGTCTTTTAAATGGACAATCTGTGACTACCCATACATATACAGGCAGTTGTTTTTCTTCAACTTGATGATTATGTTGCTGCTGTCTTCTTTCTAAAAAGTTGTCAGATTGTCTTTTGAAATTATATTTAATTATCTGAGTTTAGCTTCACCTAAGTGTATTTCAGTGTTGGGTTAAAATGCTATTTCTATGTGACTACAGAAGCTGTCTACCCAATAAGACACATTTCTAGATTCGAGTGAGTTACTGAACTAAAAAGAAGTCTGACAGTTTTGCTGTGTATTTGATGTAATAGATGTATCAATGGCTAGAGATGCAACTGCTACTAGCAGTTTCATGTGCAGATCCAGTGTTTTCAGAATGTCTAAGATGGCAGTGCTGCCATCTTACAAATATTAAGAATATTAAGGAGTAAGAATAAATTCAGTCTTTGAAGACATCAGTTAGAGGGGCTGGAATGGTGCCTTCTGCACATATTCCAGTCACTAGTGCTTTTAGAAAAATTGGAATTTGCAAAATTTTTATTATAATTAATTTTACAGAGAACATTATAATAATATTTATGTGTTTTGTTAGAATTTTCTGAATTTTTTTAAATCAAAACATACTTTCTGCAACTTAGTATCATAACCCTTTAAAATACCTTCTTTTTTTCCTACTCATATCTCATTAAATACTTCAAAAAGTTTTCAGAGGCTCACTTGATGATCTCCCACCTATAACGAAAAAGAGTGCGCTGTAGATGGAGGTGCCTTGAAGAGATCTCAAAAGGTCATATTGTCATTATCCCTGCTTAATTAAATCAGGACATGAGTTGTGTTTGGATATTCAAACAGCCACTTGCAGCATACATATGGTTTTTCTGTTGAAATCTTGGATTAACTATGCACTGTTAGATGCAAAGTCCAATAATTAGTGTTAATAAACTTCAAAGACGGCAGCATGGGAAAGCGTGTAGTACAAATGTAATTACAAGCTGTTATGATAGTTTACAAAAATATGCATGTGCTTTGTGTTGCTTTCTGCTTTGATTTTTGTATGGAGGTTATAACAAATAAAATGGTCTCCAGAGATTATTTTTCTTGCTACTGAGAAAACACAACTCATACTTAGTATTCAGCTTTCTAATTCTCGACTGTTTCCCTTCCCTTGGGTGTGAGCTTTTATGCTGTAAAAATGGGGGTTTAACATTATGGATCTTAAATGTTGAAACAGTTCTGCCTGTTACCTGTTTTCCCCACTGTATTTTATGCACCAAGTGGCTTGTAACTCAGCATGGCCTATGTTTCCATAACATCCAGCACTAGCTGGATTCCAGCACTTTCAGAAATAAGCCAAGCTCTGACTGTGAGGGACAGCTGCAGTTGTGCCACTGTCTGCTGCTTTCAGTGAATGCTTGGAAAACAGAAATATTCTTGCCTTCCCTCAGGTAAACAAAATGACTGGCAAAGTAATGTTGTTTGAATATGAAGCAGTCATACTAGGCAGACCTCCCCATTTAATAAGATTCACATTATCAGTCCATGGAAATAACCCTTGCATTAAGAGCAAAATTAAAGTATGCAAAATATACAAATCTTCTGTGCTAAGGAATGCACAGGATTGGACAGGCTCATCTATTATGAAGTCCAGCTTTTCATAGCTGTAATTTTTGCATATCAAATTTCCCCTGCCATTACTATTGATGTGTTCTGTTGAAAAAATCACTTATTCCAAAACATGAATTAGGGTTTCTGTTTCCCTATGCAATTATTTAATATTTCTCTTACATAAGATAAGAATAAATAATAGTTGGAATTCGATTTTTTTATTTTTTTTTTTTAATTTTGGCATAGCATATCTAGTTTGACTTGGCTGGTTTAATTTTATGCCATCATTTTTGTCAAAGAACAATTTCACGATGTGATAAGATACAGCTGGTCATGCTATCAGATATGTTGATGAGTGACAGATGATATTCAGATTTAGGACAATGTTGTTTTTTTCTCTTAATCATTATCTGTCACATGTCATAATGACTTAGCCCATCTAGGACATACCTAATGCTTTCTCTTTTTTTTCTTTTTTTTTTTTTTTTAATTTTTTTTCTGGTCTATGAGAAACCAGAATCTTACCTTACAAGGCTTTTTTGACTAATACATTATGGGTGTGTTATGCAGTTATGGATGTACCCATCTCATTTTCTAGCTGTAGAATAAAGATGCCATCATCAGTAACTGAAGGAGGTCAGGAAAAAGGGTATATTTTATTCTGTACTATATTCTACAGAAATGTTATTGAGAGCTGAATAAACAGAGTTTAAACTAGAATCGCATGTGAGTTTGGATTAGAAGGGACCTCAGTGATCATCTAGTTCCAACCTCTAATGATCATCCAGTTCAGTCCCTGACATGGGGACACCTGCTACTAGAGCAGGTTGCTCAGAGTTCTGCCCCACCCAGCCTCAAACACATACAGGGGTGGGGCATCCACAAGTTCTCTGGTCAGTCTGTCCAAGTATCTCACCACCTTCACTATGTAAAAACTAAACAAATAAACAAAAACTAATAAAATACCCCAACATTCCCAACAAACAAAATAAATTTTCATACTTATGTCCCATCTAAATCTACCCAAAATCTTCCATTTTTCAGTTTAAAACAGTTGCCCCATGTCCTGTTTCTACAGGCCTTGGTACAGACTCTCTTCCAGTGTGTCATATAAGCCTTTGTGCATTGAAAGGCCCAATGATGTCTCCCAGGAGCCTTCCCAAGGCTGAGCAACCCCAACTCTCTCAGCCTGTCCTCAGAGGAGAGGTGTTTCACCATCTGTAAAGAGATTTACAGATACATTATGTATGAAGAAATACTTATTGAAGACTTTTTAAATTACTGTATTGAATATACAAATGAGACTGTAACTAACTCTATTTTTGACAATATGCTTTATGTAAGTTATCAGGAGACTAAATTAGTGGATCACAAAAAGTGTCTATTATTTGGGCACAGGTACATTGTGAAAGACGAGAGTCTTTTTGCCTGTTTCTTTTGATGACTTTCTCAGCAGCATAAAATCTTTCTGAATTAAATTATGTTAATGATAATTTTATTTTTTTTTAATTATTATTTGGAAAAATAGATAACCTAATCAGGTTACAAGATCAACTGGCAATCAACAGAAACTAATCTGCTGAGAAGATTAGTGTTAAAGTGGCACAAAGGCACACATACATGCAAGTTCCTACAACCTTGATTTGGATTTAGAAATCAGGCAAGCATATTAAAACAACACAAGAGTTGTTTAAATGAGGATTTCTTGAGTATAGTTCATTCAGAAACATTATCCCATTTCAGTGTTGTGGAAGTTGCCAGCTAGAGAAATGTAATTTTTAAGATACTGGGCTAAAATTGATAAATGTTTCTACTGCTGTTCAGGAAGCAATGGTTTTCCTAAGAACTCTTCAGCAAAAACACAGTGATTTTTAACTTCAGTAGTCTAAGCCTTACTGGACACTTAAGCAGCTACCATTTTCGTATGTAGTTATCTTTAACATTGTAAAATTCTCAGTAAAACCTAGTTTTTGGGAAGTGCATTTATAATGTTGACTGTCCAGTTCCTAAGTTACTGTTTGTCCAGCAGCATCCAGGAGGTACCACAAAGAGTCAATAATTCTAATAATGAGCAGCTAGAATTTTTTTTAAGTGAAGCCCTAGCATAGATGAATGTTCATATTCATTTAATGAATCTGTTCATAATGGTGGGTTTCAAATTGCATCATTAATGTGTTAGTACATCATAATGGTCTGATCTCTCTCTCCCTGTACTGCCCTTAACAATACTTTTTTTTAAAAAACTGAATGTTCCAGGAAATGGATGCCAAACTCCTGGGAACCATTACTTACTCAATGAATTATTCCAAGAAACCAGTTGATATGACATGCCTCAACAAAGTGTGATTTTTCAAGCGGTGTGTTCATAAGATAGTTTATAATGCGTACATTCTTATAATGCTTTTACTAGAAAAAGATAATGTAAAAATAATTATCTGTTTTGCTGGTGATATATCTGCTTTCTTAAAGCTGTATACCAGACCTTTCAAAATCTTTCTGAAAAAGTGTGATTTTTTTTTTTCCCTCTTGATTTCTTTGTTTCCTTTTAACTGTCTGTGGTAAAACAGACATTGTGTAAACACAATGAAAGGCAAATAAATTAAACCAGTGCATGACAGGAACTGAAACAGCCCTAGCTGGAAAACAAAAATTCCTAAACTGTTAGAAGTCCAAGCTTTTTTTCCTGTTTTCCAAAAACATACTGTAACTGCGCATTAAGAAAACTACCCTGAGTTTCCAAGATGAAGGAATACCTAGAATAACAATTATATACAATTAAGAAAAAGCTATTACTGGTCAAAGGAAAGAAGTAGGTATTTCATGATGAAGAACCTATTCCAAGCATATATAAAATATATGAGGTGAGATGAACAGTGTGTTTCACAGAAATTTTCGAGAATTATGAGCACAAAAAGTAGTGGATATATACACAAAAAAAGCATAAAACTAAACAGAAAATGGTACAAAGCTGAACCTTAGGCTAATAAAGAAAATATATCTTTTTATAGGAAGTAGAAATTCCCTTGCACTTTCTTACTACCTGATGTACCCAAGACCTTCTTTTCCTTTTTCAATTTTTCCTTTAAAATATAATTTTAAAGTTTTTGTTTTGATGTATTCTATAGTCACTGCTGAGACTGGATATATGAATTTGACTTCCTGACAAATCAGTGCTGCTTACAAATTCGTTTTGGTGTTTCACTGCTGTTGTTTTATAACATCACTGTCTAGTAAGTATCAGGATGAGTTGGTAGCTGTAGCTTTAGGCAGACTTTCTGTCAGCTGCCTCCTTGACATAGGACTTGTGCCTAATATGTTTTTTACTATAAATGAGAATAAGGTAATTTATTTTTTCTCGATTTCAGAACATGCAACAGAACATGGAATAAATCAAATTTGGTGTTTCTTATATTGGTAGACTTAGATAAGTCTGGCATTGATCCCTTTTTCTGCAGAAAGTTCTTGTGCTGTAAAATGAAACAATATGGTGTGGATGACTTTTGTTCAATAGTAATGAACTCTCTTATCATGAACCATGCGTGGTTAGACAACTTTACTTATTCTGTGTCCTTCTTACAGACTTTTCCTGTAACAATGACTTTTTCCTCCGGTTACCTGCTGGGATTAGTTTCTTTCATCTGAGAGCTCTTGTAACACATAACTTCATGCTTCACAACCAGGGTTCCAAACCTTGTTTTCCTGCTAAGAAAGTCCCTTCCTTGTTATTGATAAGGATGTCTGTTTGAAATTATAACTCATCATAAGGAATTTCATTCTTATATCTGCTAATGGGCTAATTCCATGTAGAATTAAGTAATTTTTTTTTTCCTTCTTTTTCCAGGAGTCTAAAGGGAGTTACATAAGTTAACCTGGTATAGTAATTTTGCTTTTGTCTGTTGTATTGAACTCCAGTCTAATGAATTTCTATTTTTGTCGAACAGTAAAATTGTTTGCAACATCTCATGACTCTGGAGCTGAAAATGAACACCAAATTAGTATTGATGCTTTATTAGAATGCTCAAATTAGGTTTAATTTGAAGTGTGTATACATGCATCTTAGCATCACAGCACACTCTGAAATTTGAAAATGGAATAGACGTCAAAAATAAAGATTGAATTGTTAGTAGAAATTGGACTTGTTTTCATTTTTAAAATTAATTGACTACGTATTCTAGGCCTGAACTTCACATCTGAGTATCACCCCTCTTCATCTGAACTTAATTAACTAACTTGCTTTAACGACAGTACTGTAAACAGCCTGATAAAGTGACTGGTGGTTCAACAAATTAATCTCCTCCAATAATGAAGAAACAGTGTGTCTATACTGCTATATTATTTCATCCTGTTGTTGGTGGGAATAGACTTGAATACATGCAACTGGGAAAAATCATGAAAGAAAAGTAAGCCCAAAGTAAAAACAGTATGTAGTGGTGTCTTTGGATCTCTTGCAAAATTGGTCCTGGCTAGTTGTACACATGTATATAATGTTCACGCATTTCAAACACCAATAGATATGTGTCTGCATACATGTGGGTTTAAAGGAAGGGGTTAAACTAAAAGAAAAATCAATAAAATCCCTTTGTGTTTTAGCAGCACTGGGAGTCAGTTGAGATTCCAGTCACATGTTCTGTTTTTATTGAAGTTTTTATTTTATTTTCTGCAGTTCTTGAACAGAGGCAGTTTGTAACAGGAGACTGTTGCCTGCTACGAGTCTTCAGATTAGTCAAGACAACCACCAAAATCAAAGGCTCTATTTCTGCTGAAAATATGTGTGTATAATTCTGCATTACAATTATACAGTAATTGGGTTCAAAGGGGCCTTGGGAGGTCCCCTAGTCTGACTTCTTGCTCAAAGAAGGATCAACACAGAGTCGAGACCAGGTCTTAAAAATCTACAATGCTAGAAACTACACAATCTCTTTGGAGAACTTATTGCACTGCCTAATTATCCCCACAGTGATTTCTCTGCTCTCTGCCACAAGTCCTTTTCCACTTATATTAAATTGCAATCTGTATTTTTCAGTTCATGTTCATTGTGTCTCTCTCATCTTCCAGCTCAGTGCAAGGAACTCCTTCCCAAAGGGCAAGAGCTTGGCTTAGCCCTCCCTCACTGAACTTGACTTAGTTATTCACCTGCTTAGTTATTCCCCTTAGTTAACACCTGCTTTGTACTGAGGGTCCAAAACCAGACGCAGTATTCTAAATATTGTCTCACTAGCATTGAGTAGAAGAGACTGATCGTCCCTTCAGCCTCCTAGCTGTGCTCCTGTTAGCACAGACCAGGATGCTGCTGGCATTCCTTGTGGCCAGGAGGCGTTGAAATATAAACATACTTCCTACTTGTCTCTTGAGAATATTTCAGATGCAATATTTCAGATGAAAGTAGGAAGAGTCATGAAGTTCTTAACTGGAGCACAAAAAATTCTCTGATCAATTTGCTGCCTGATGCATAGGTGTTCTGAGTAATCTGTACATTGTTTTAAGAAAAAGCTCTTTTTGGCTATATGAGTGTTAGCATTGACTTTCACAGCTCCCTTACCAAGGACAAAATGATACTGGCTTGCATAAACTTTTTCATCACTGCCAAAAAATGCACTTCATACTTATTTCTTCCACAGGTGTTAAATACTGTCAAAATACATCCTGAGGTTTTTTGGTTTTGTTTTCTTCAAAGAAAAAGAAAAAAGAAGGTCACTCGAGCAAGTATCTAACTATTTGTGTTGAATTATATCTGTAAGGCATACGATGCATCTGCTATTGAAGTTATATTCATATTTGGAAACAGTTATTCATTTCAAATTGCTTCAAGCTGGTGGAAAGGTCCTGTAAGATCTAATCAAATTCAAGTTCTTTGCTCTAGGAATATGACAGAAAAGTAGTTTATTCCTAACAATTTTTTAAATTGCTCTGCTACAGAGTATAAAACAATCCTCTTCAGTAACTTTCTGTAGAATATGCTAAAAACAAATTTCTATTTAAAGACCTTTTCCATAGTAGAGAAAATCAATAGGAAAGCTCTTTATGATACTTTTCAGGCTGCTTGTTCCCTTCCAGATTAGTACTAGTAATACATTTCATCTGTTATCATAAAAGAAACTCAGCCAAAGGCATAAATAAAAGGAAGAATTTTGTCTACTGTTTTGTGCCTTTTGTCTTATCAGCTCAGCCAACATATATATCATGTCAATTGAATTTATCTCTGAAATGTCTTGAGCCCAAAGCAAGAAGTGCAGTTATTATGAGGAATAGATAAGAGGTTATCTTTGAAATTAAATGGACAATTTTTTACTCTAACAATTAGCTAAAGAATAAAATGTTATATGCATATCAACAGTTTAATCTGAATTGCAGTTTGCTAGCAGATCTTGAGCCAGCTATTCTATTCATGAATTTCAGTGATAACTGAAAGAAAAGACACTAAATCTACCTATGAAACTTTTTCATTTTGCATTTAATTTCTCTTCATAAATCCCTACTTTGATATTGAGTTCTTTTGGCAGTTATGCTTATGTTAGCTTGTGTCATTCTTAGTAATTGTATTTAATTTTGACCTTCTTAATGTTCTTTTCCTTTTTCCACCAGTAATTATAAATCATTAAGTGGTGGAAAAATTACTTGCAGAATTGTTGTCCTTTATCAGGAAGCTAACTTGTACATAACTATGCTTAAGGGAAAAATCTTGTCTACCTTGGACTTCTGAAGAAACCAAAACTCATTCACAACAGATGTTGGTAATTTACCTTGCATCTTGAACTTCTACTTCCTTTTTTCCATTTCATCTAATTAGATGATTTTGTTAAAATTTGAGAGAGAAGTAAATAAGACGTTTAACCCTACATTATCTATTCTAATATTTTTTCTTTCATAAAGACTTAACTTTGAAATCCTCTTTAATTTTACTCTAATTTGTTTGAAACTTTTAATATAGATGACCTGAAACTTGGTTTCAAGGGAAAGAAAGAAAAAAACAAGGCAGTATTGTTTTTCATCTGTATTTCACTGTCCATGTACAGCCTTTTACTTGGTAAAATTTTAACCCTGTGATCTGCTTCCATTTTTCTCTCATTCTGTCAAGGCTTTTACATTTCAGGCTTAGTTTCATCCAGCTTATCTGTCTACCTTCATCTGTTGTAAAGAAGCAAATATAAGAGAAACTACAAGAGGAACTTGTGATAAAGCATAAAGTGCTCAAATTTCCCTGTGTAATCAAAGGAACTGTTCATTTTATAGCATTTATTCTGTCCCCTGCACCTTTGGTTGCTGCTCATATAAAACAATCCTGAAATACTCTTATAACTTCTATAAAGATGCAGCTGGTAATTAACAAGTCTGATCTGTAATGAAAGAAAACACCTAAGTACATAGAGAATAGTGACAATCTTCAGGTTCAGTTGGATGGAAGGGGACATTAAAGTCAAAATTATGGAACAGGTTTAGGAATATTATTTTTGGAAAAAAGTTCGGCTACTATTGAGGCTTTAAGGCTTTAGAAACTCTTTAAGGGTTTGCATCTTAAAAGAGTTTTTTAGTGTTGAGAGTTATTGGTTGGTTTTTGTTTTGTTGGGTGATTTCTTCCAACAAGAATTAGAAATATTTTTTTTGTTGGTAAGCTTATGTTTTTGTTTCTTCCTACTGGCAGTTGTGCTGGATCATGTTTCCTGCAACTCAATGTGAGTTTTTAACCTAACCAGCTGGGTGCCATTCATAGTCCTTATGGTCTCTAATTAAATTAAAAAGAAAAAAAAAAAAAAAAAATCAACACCTGATGTATGCTTCAGGGAGTGTATTTGTCAAGCACATAAGGTGGTTTTATGTGACTCTAAAACTGCTCACAGGAGTTCCAATAAAGCCAAATTCTAATTTGGAAAATTTCCTAAGGCCAGGAATGATGTCTAATGATAGCATTGCGATTAGAAAAAAACATATCAGTGTTATACCAGTTGTTCATACTCATGTTATTTCTATCACTTGACTAATTTAATTTTTGTTTAACTAGTCCCCTCCTTTGTCTGCAGCTATATATATTTTCTACTGATGATCTTATGCTGCATATGTTTTTCTGACATGTTCCCTTGTCAAAGTCTGTTTTGTATTCAGCCTGGTGCTGGTTGCTCTTGCTAAGGCCCAATTCTGCTCTGCTCTCCTTGACTGATGCCTTGAGAGGCTGATCTAGAACAGAGGCTAGACAGAGTAAAGAAATAAAGTAGGTATTTATTAAAAGGCCTTCAAAGGATAAACCTTGGACAGTACAAGAGCCTGGCCGTGGCTCTGCTCAAGATGCACCCTGGGTCACAAACTTTCACACTTTTATAAGTTT
This sequence comes from Cinnycerthia olivascens, assembly GCA_035048155.1. Classification (NCBI taxonomy): domain Eukaryota; kingdom Metazoa; phylum Chordata; class Aves; order Passeriformes; family Certhiidae; genus Cinnycerthia; species Cinnycerthia olivascens. The sequence goes on from JAWWMU010000106.1 coordinate 74,422,368, forward strand.
TGGTCCATTTACATATTGAGGTCAATTGTCCGATTGCAGCTTCAGGTTATGAAGTCCCATCCTCCCAGATTGCTCTTCTCACTTCTCTGGTGTTCATAATTTTTGGGCCCAAAGCTGCAATGGTGTACTTGGTTCTGGGGCTGGAAAAGGATTGTTTTGTCTAACTAAACTGTGAGGGGATCTGCTTACACTTTATATGAAGTTCAGAGTTACTTACTAATGCAGTACAGAATCTGGAAAATATGAAATCTCAAACTTAAGGCATCATGACAGCTGACTGAGATGATGGAGAAGTTGTCATGCAGTGTTGATGCCTGTCCCTGTGGGAGTCTGAGCCATGCTACAGCACTGACCAGCAGTACCTCTCTCTTTGCTGGAGTGCTGCTTACTCACAGGTGTGATAACTAGTGAGTTGGCAAGATATTTTCTTTCTCTAGTATTAAACTACCAAAATAACCCATTGCTATGAGTACATGGCAGAGTTTAAAAATAAGTTTCATGAACATGAACTGAAATCCAAAAATATCTGGATTATATGACTCAAGAAACTGTTAGTATTAGATTATTTCATATGTTTTGGACTTCAGGACACTACAGTGTTCTCACTTGCTTTAGCTTCTGAGGTAAGAAAAATTTTTGAAAATCACATGAATTAAAAAAAGAAATCATTTGGCAACAGATACTAGCATGCTTTTGGCTTTGTAAGTCACTTGTTCTCTTAATTTATATACTAATTACTGCAGTTAAAGCCTGATGTGGGAAACTTTATATGATGTATAAAATTAAACAGGGGTTTTTCAGCATATTTACTTGCTTATGTAGGCAATATTACTTTGAACAATGAAGGTCATACATCAAGACATGGAATTTTGTCACCTGCAAAAAAGTCATGGGAAATAAAGGAGTTTAGTGAACAATGAAGATGTCAGTTTAAAGTATGTATTATTGTCAAACTGCTAATAACTATGCAAAGCCAAAAACATTGCCTCATGAAATGTAACAGTGAGAATAAGTAATATTTCATCATCACAATAATAATAGATAAAAATGTTTATGAAGTAATTGAAGTAGCAGTAAACATGGGGCAAACTGATGACTACTGGAATGAATGCAAACAAACAGAAAATAATTACACCTTTTGTAGACAGAATTAAATCATTCCTGTTCCTGCATAATAATAGGAATTAAGATTAATCTCTATGTAGAAAAGAAATTCTGCTAATTTGCATCATCATGCCTGGTTTATCCAGCTACAGGTGCTGATAATATGTTCAAAACCTTACTAAAAATAATGTCTTCACAGTTTTATTATGATATGCAAACGTACCAAAGAATTTATATGCTTGTTTCAAGATGTGTACTAGGTAAAATTAAATGTCATGTTTCTTTTTGAAAGGAAAAAATCACGTTCTGTGACATTTCCAGTGTGTACCTACATGCTTCATGACAACCTTGCAAAATTGTTGTGAAATATACATCTCAAAACCAAAATTTTATTGCAAGGTTATAAATACGAAGCAAACAAATTCTGCCATGTCTTACCATTTAAAAAGTTTGCTTTAGAGTGAATGGAATTTTTCAGACGCATTAGTGAGGAAAATGTTGCCAAATAAATTGTATAGATGTGCTTGCAGGCTTGACAGAAATCAGGCAAGAAGTAACAGCCAGTCTTCCAAATCTTGGGATCAGTGTTCATCCAATTCCCTTTTTTTATTTATGTTATGCAGAGCAGACTGTTGTTTTTGTTTTGTTTTACTGAATATACCAGCCTTTTCTTGTGGATGGCTTCTAAGGAATATAGGTGGATTTTTATTCAAAACAGACAGGGAACACCAGTTTGAAAGCATCACCTTAGTTTCCTTTATTTCTTTATTCTAGGAAGTAGCTTTAGTAAGCAATTTTCTGCTGTATGGAAACCAGAAAGCAAGCTTTTTTTTTTTTTGATAGTTCTCAGAAAGGACCTAACAGGTGATTACAGAATGTTGGAAGATATTGTGATACAGTAACTATATGCGTATCCTAAATGGGTAGAAAGAGCTCCTTAATGCTGTTAATGTTGGTGTTTGTACACTGAACCTGGTGTATTATTCACAGTCAGACTTATAATGCAAAAAGAACCTTATAAATTACATCACTTCTGCTCTCAGATCCAATATTTTAAAGCCTATGCAAAGCCTGTCTTGGCATACATTAGGCAAGATACCTAATACACCTATGTATTAATAACACATAGGTGTGTTAATACAACTAGAATATATTAAAGTCAATGTCTGTCACATTTGTGAGCATGTTAGTATGGATGACAATTCTCAACCTTCATTTATTACCCTTTTTTTTCCTAATAAGTACTTTTCCATATTTTCCATACTAGCTTCAACAGAAATGATCCAAAAGATAACCTTTCATCAAAAATCTCTGAGTTGTTTAAAGAATCTATCCCGTCAGTTCTTTGATTAACAAAAAGAAATCTTGGTCTCCATCTTGATAACATTTAGCATATAATTTTTTTTAATATGTGCATAATACATATCTAGCAATTCAGAGTGTTGGGTTATAGTGTGGCTGTACTCCAAAGCTATACCATTTGAACAGGGTGTCACACAGATTGTAACCAGATCTGCTCTTCTTGTTGTACGTGGTGGTAAAAGGATAGGAAAGATGTGTTTGCACTGACATCGAGACAGAACTCTGGTTGTCACAATACTCAATCACCTCTGTGGGTTGCTGTAGTAGTATTCACGTTTTTATCTTTTTGAAATATTGCTAAATAATTGGAGCCTGAATAACTAATGCAAAAACGATTTGTTGCACATCTAACTTTCCGAACTGACTTTTTTAACTGGATTCATTAGTGTGCTCACACATTTATTGAGATGTAAATTTTTAAATGTGAGATATATATGTATTATATATTTATTAAACCCACTCTTTATTTCTTGCATTTAAAATACTAGATGTGTATTGCTGTGCTAGATGACATTGCAGACACATGACTTGATAGTAGATAGCTACTTTGTTTCCTGAAGCTGAAGAAACAAACAATTTCATAACTATAGACAGTACATCTGTGCCGGTACTCATAGGATTAAATATTTTGCCAGTTGTGATAGATGACTTGTTTAAGCCTAAGGAAGTTCAGAGCAAAAGGGAAAGTATTCTCTGCTGGAAAATATGTAGATAAGCGAGAGGATTGAGCACCTAATAAAGGACTGCTAAATCAAACTTTCCATATAAGCACCCTAATCTTTTTCTCAAGTACTTTAATATGACTGGATTCCCTCTGTTAGAATGTGGTACAGGTTGCATACATTGGCTCAGCAGGCTCTGTCAATGCTTTTGGTGTCAGATAACCCAATTTTTTCTGAGGATGAGCCCATATGGCTGAGCTGTATAGTAGCGCTGATCTCCACATATAACAGCACAATCCAACAGCTGCCTGTTGTATGCATCCACACAAATGCACAGCAAAAAGCTCTTGTCTGGCTATGCAAGGTCATGGTCTTGTCTTAAAGACATAAGGCGAGTGACCAATGATTCTTTCAAATAAGGCACTGTCCATATTCATACATACGTGCATATATATATATCTTTTATATATATTTTTTATGTATATCTTTTTTAGATATATATATCCATATATATCTATACATAAGTGCATGTCAGCTTTTCCTCTATGTGTCTCTCTTGTACCATGATGACCAGTCCTGTGTCCTTTTTGCTTGGGTTAAACAAAAAGGGATTTTTATGGACAATGTTTCAAATAAGGAAACTGACTTCTCTATATACTTCTTGGTCATTACTTCATACAAGTCATTATTAAAAATAGAAGACTGTTCAAATCTGTGTTATGTAGTTTGGAATATAATCTGTATTTACAGTTTAAAAAGCATAATTTGGGCAGTCTCTACATCTGCTTACTAATTTATGCATCTGCGGTCTTGTAAGGTATGAAATCTGTGTGTTAATAGAGAGTGGCATTGGATTTCTGACATTTAGGAAATTGTTCTGTTTTCTGCAGCTGAGTTACCAGGCTTTGATGAAGTTCCTGGGTATAACGGTGAGAGCCTATGTCTGTAACAATCATCTTGGTTTGAACTGGGTTTTTTTTCTTCTCACCTTACTCATTTATTAACTAACAGGGCTGCTTGTCTACTGGTTCATGGGAAGATACGGCACTAAGCTTCCTGTGGGAAGATTTCTTGTCTTGCATTTGCCATTTATGTGGAATTCCCTTCTCACCTGATGTTGGTAGCCTAAATGTTCATGTCTAATATAAGTTAGGTATCTGTGCTTTCTCTTAAGTCATGTATGTTGCAGTAAGGACTATCTCACCAGCCTTTCAGTAGGAAGACTTGTCCTTTGGCTATGCTTCTCTTTCTCCAGACTAAAGACCTCTGGGGTCAGCTAAGACGGAAAGCTGAGCTGTTACAAGCCATCTCAAGTCAGCCCTACTGACCTTACCTTGTCATGTAGCAAAGGCTCAGATGCAGCTATGTCAGCTGGTTGGACTTCTTACCTCAGATGCAAACCGAGTGAACCCCTGATTGTGAGTTAAACCATCATGCTACTCTTGCTAAACCAGAGGGAGCAATCTTTTTACTGTCTTTCCTTCTAGTACCTTGTGCCAAAACAGCAGGAGAAATTTCTGCTACCAGGCACTGCATGGACATAGAAGTGTCAGTAATTCTTTCAAATTTGTAGTGTCTTAACTTTTAACTACTTCTTTTGAAATTGTATTTACACAATTTTGCCAACTTTACCAGCTGCTGTCAGACCTAAACTAGAAGATTCTGCCTTGGGATATTTGGGTTGTTGCACGTTTCAGCAGTTCCCCTTAGGTGCTTTGATGTGTTGCTTTGGAGCAGATAGCAAGACCAGGGTCTAAGGGGAGAAGGCTGAAAACGAATAAAGGTTCTCAAGTGATGCTGCCTCTCATGTAGTACGTGAACAGCTTTTGTTAGTACCAGACATTTCTTCAGAGGATATTATTTGTCTGTGTCTCGTGGTTAGACAAAAAACTAGCAAAGAATTAATGATTAGGTGTCATGATATTTCCTGACTTCTGTGTTTCTTGTAGCTTGTGCTGTCTGTCTCAGCCCAAGCCTAAGTGATGACTATCCATTACTTTTATTTTGCTACCTCCTCCTACAATTAATTATTCACTCTACTTTGCTATAAGCCAGTTCATTATGAGTGGTAAGATTTTATGATATCAATTTAAATGCTGAAAAAACAAACAGCTAATTGAAATTACTAAATGGCATTAAAATTCTGAAGATGTTATGTATTAGTGCTGAAATCTCCTCTGAATGCAACCTTTTAGTCTAAGTAATCAGTAGTAGTTCAAGCAATCACAAATTGACTGTACAATACTAACTGAAAAGCTGAATCTACATAGAGAGACCCCACTCATGAAGATCTCACCCCCAAAATGAAAATGTTGTATGTTGTTTAATCTCATTAAAGAAATGTTAGATGGTATGCTTTTGAAAACTCTCAGTAATATGTGGTTCAGTGATTGCTTCTCCAAGATAAAAAAAAAAAAAAAAGCAAACAAAAAAAGATAAAAATTATTTATCATTTGATTACTGTAATTGGCCTTAAAAGCAGACTAAAGACTGCTGGAAAAATGTCAGTATTTAAAGAAAAGGCTTAAAATTGTATTTTAGAAGAGGCAGTTTGGAGATGTTTTACTGACTGTGTGGCAAGCAACTCTTACAAAATGTTAGCATAGTTTATTATCAAGTGGAGAATATTCCATGTGTAATTAGTTTATTCTATTATTTCAAAGGTTTATATTCCTTTTTCCTTTGCATTTCAGTATTGTCTTTAAATTATTTTTTCCAATTAAAAAATTATGCAAACTAGATTTATTATTGAATGGTTTGTATACTGCTTTTGGTGACTGTATCTTGAAGTTGTTTTCTACTAGTAAATCTGTTCACTCTGTAAAATGTTACAGTCTAAAAAAGGGAATGGGAAATTTCAAAAGAAACTTTGTGTAATGGACCAGTGCTTCTATATTTTTGGTACATATTTAAATATGCTGATTTAGCTATTCTAAAGATTCATTGTCAGCAAAGGAAATGAGCTATAATTCTGTTGTGTTCGAACACAAGGAAACAGCAGCTGGAATGCAGTACATGGACTAAAGCAGTATAAAAACTATTTGTATCTTTTTTCTGGTTGCTGGACCGAACCCTGAAGCCAGAGCAGGACCATTATTTCTGACACTACTAAATTTCTTACACTGGTTTTAAGAAACTTCAGGAGGCACTCTTGCTGTTGGGAGAAAAACATTCAAGGCAATTTTGTCTGAGGCATTACCTATGTGGTACCTGTTAATTCCCTGAATCATTCTCTGAATTTAATGATAGCTTTATAACCCTGGAATTAATTTAGTAATTGATTCACATAACCTTAATTACAGTGTGAAGTAATGGAACTCTGATTGTACATGAGCCAGACTACAATCAGTGATGCATACACCCTGGAAGAAAAATCCTGTCAGAAATGAATGACCTTTATGGGATGTGGATATTAAAAAGTACAAGATGACAAAAGAAAACCAAATAAATAATCAATATCTTCATTTCTCTAACTAGTGGAAATCCAGTTTAAGAGAATTCTGTGGGTGTACACGTTGGGAAATTCAGCATACTTTTAATGATTTACTGGCTTTCTAATGGAGTCACAGTGTCTGTGTCTGTCAGTTATCTCTGATAGTTTTTAATATATTGTCCAGTTCAGCTTAAATTTGTCAGGCAGTAGAAGCCTGGAGGCAGTGAAGGAGTTCTGGTGAATTTTATGGTAGGAGAGGAGTCTGTGCCTCTGTCCATGCTGAGGGAAGGCTGGCAGAGTGCAGCACTGGAGGGAGGGCAGCCAGGTTGCCCAGCCCCTGGCTGTGTGCCAAGGCAGACACATGGTACCTGCTGGGGATTTGACATGGATATGATTTCTGTCTCAGCTGTCCAGCCAAAAATGGAAACAAGGAGCACGAGGGAGGAAAATGAAAAGGTTTCAATGGCACAGAGGAAAATGAGGAAAATAAGAACACTGTGGGAGAAAGGGTAACAGCAAGTGAGGCACATGCTTATAGTAAAGGAAGCTATAGCTAATGAGCAGAGGACCCTGCTTACTGAAATGTCCACAAATTTTTGAGGAGGCTTAAATACACATTATTTTTTGCTCTACTGCTCCATATAGAGGGATCAAGAAGCTCTATCACTAATTGTATACAGAGATTTTATGTCGAGTCTTGACCTCCATACATCAGGTATCTGCCCCATCTAAAGCAAACTAAGATCAAAAAATATTTTTTTCTGAAAATACGTATGTAAAAAAAAAATGGTTGTTTTTGGAAAAGAAGTTTGTAGAAGATGAGTAACTGCTGATAGTGTCTCACACACAAGTGTTGCGTTACCTGTTGTAGCTCTAAGAGATAAATAGGTAAGGAATTTGGATCTGCCCTGCTTCTGACATTTGCAGGTATTCATTTGAATATCCTAAAGGATAAAAAAGTATCTGTCTCTATCTGTCCTTTCAACAGACCTATGAAGTATTAGTGAAATGTGAACAGGTGCTGGAGGCAGTCTGAAAAAGTGTCCATATATACATCTTAAACCTGTACTACTTGGGAGAAGGAAAAGCAGTATGACAATATAATAACCTGAATCACACTGAAAATCAGTAATATTAAATGTTGCTTAATAGAACTCCTTAAAGAATTTTTTTAACCTGTTTGCTCCCAACAAAATTAATGCCCAGAGAAAAAGAATTGCCAAGAAAAATAAATCTTTTTGCAGAAAAGTTGCCTTCTGCTGTCTGATTGCATAGAACATACAAAATCTAAATATTACTTGTAGATTCAATTACTTATACATTAGATACTATATTTTGAAAGACTGGCAGAAGTCACCTTGACAGAAGAGGTTACAGTGACAGTGCTACTTCGTTGCCAGTAGCAACATCTGTATTAAATGTGCTTTAATTAAGTTTGAGTTTTGAAGTTTATTGCTGTCACAGTACTTGGTGACATTTTATGAAAACGAGGTGGGAATATTAATAAAGGTTATCAGCCAGGCAGTCTCTGCCCATTGCTCTCTTTGCCAACTTGACACTCCATGTCTGCTGTCATCAGGAGAAAGGTGACATCTTGCTGGAAGATGTCTAGCGGGGAGTGGTAGAAAATTCTGGGGTCAGTTAATGTTGCATTCAGACACATAAGTCAGGTGCACTTAAATGCCTTCATGAATTAACTCCAGTGTTTAACTCACAAACTTCTTTGAAGATAGAATCCAGTGAATTCATGTGGCTTCATCTTTTCCTACTACCTTTACAAAGTTATACATCCCTTAAATTGTCCTGTTACTACAGAGTTTAACCTGGCTCACTGTTCGAGACTCTCCTAATTACTAGAATCTCAAGTGGAAAAAGCAACAAGAATTTACAAAACCTGTCAGACAGAGGTTCCATTTTACCTGAAATCCACACTGCTAATGACTTCTGAAAGACAAAACATTTCCTTACTGCTAAACATAAGACTTTTATGGTTAGGTATACTGGCTTTGTGTGGCCAGGTTTTGGTAGCTGGGAGTGAGGGGAGGAAGGCACAGTGCCTCTGTGAGAAGCTGCTAGAAGATTGCCCCATGTCCAATGCCAGCCATCCAAGGTGGATGTACCACTGGCCAAGGCTGAGCCAACCAGGGCAGGTAGTAGCTCCTCTGTGATAACATCTCTAAGGAGCAAAAAATAAAGTTATGGTGCAGACCTAATTGCGCTCAGAGAGGAGGGAGAATATGTGAAAGGAACAACTCTGCAGACACCAAGGTCAGACGAGAAGGAGGGGCAGGAGGTGCTCCACGGTGCCAGACCTGAGATTCCTCTGCAGCCCCTAGTGCAGCCCATGGTGAGGCAGCTGTGCCCTTGCATCCCATGGAGATCCATGTGCATGCAGAGATCCATCTGCAGCCTGTGGAGAAGACCCACACTGGAGCAGGTGAATGCTGTGAACCTGTGGGAGGCCTGTGCTGGAACAGGGTCCTGGCAGGACCTGCAGACCTGTAGAGAGAGGAGCCCATGCCTGGAACACTTTCCCTGGTAGGGCTTATTACCCCTTGGGGGGACTCACACTGAGACAGGGTGTGTCTGGAGGACTGCACCCTGTAGTGAGTCCCACCTTATAATAGTTTGTGGAGAACTGTTGCCTGTGGGAAGGACTCAAGCTGGAGGAGTTCACGCAGGAATGTCTCCCATGGGAGGCAATCCAAATTGAAAGCAGGTGAACAACTCCTCTCCCTGAGCAATGGCAGAAAAACCTGTGATGAGCTGACCATATCTCCTACTCCCTGTCTTCTTCTACCACTGAGGCGAGAAGGTAGAGACCCTGAACGAAGGAGGAGAGGGATGGTGTTCTTAAGATTCATTTTAATTCTCATTATCCTGCTCTGATTTTGATTGGTTATAAATTCAGTTAATATCCTCAAGTCAAGCCTACTTTGCCTGTGACAGTAATCAATGAGTGAGCTCTCCCTGTCCTCATTCATCTTTCATTATAATTGCTTTCCTCTATCCAGTTGCAGAGGTGAGTGATAGAGCACCTTTGGTGGTGGCTGAGCATCCAGGCAGGATCAAATGACCACACTTAGGCTATTTCATGATGTCCTGTTCTGTGAAAAAGAAGCACGTTGGTAAACAAAAGCTGCAATGCTCTGTGGTTTTTTGTTGGTGCTGGGTTCTTTATGTTGTTGCTATTTTGTTGGGGTGTTTTGTTTCAGTATTTTAGTGGGAGGTTTGTGAGAGTTAATTTTTCAGCTTTCATCAGTTTACTATACAAGTGTCAGCAGGGCTGAATGAATGTATGTACTTTAATGAAATACAAGATTGTAATGTTGACTTCTTCTGGTTCCATTATTTGGACTGGATGTATATATAAAAGTTGTAATACCTGTGCATTTGATTTTCATTTGATATATTGGCTTATTTGGGGTTTTAGGTGCATAAGACAAGTAAGATTAATAGGGTTCCTTCATGCAAAACTGCAAAAAATAATAGAAAAAACTAGTGAAAATTCTAAGTAGAAATTGGAGAAATACTCTCAATTACACTGTGTAAAGACCTTTCAATTTGCTACCTAATCTGTGTAATACAGTAATCTGACACTTTTTTTCTATGTAGTATAGTGCTCTTTTCTAGAGAGGAAGAGGAAGGTTGAGCTTACAGAATACTACTCTAATTATTATTTATGTGGTTGCTGGCAGTGAGACATAGTACGAAGATGAGGTTGATTCAAACATTCATAGACATGTCTGTGGTTTTGTTTGTTCTTTTCTAAAACAAATTGGATAAATATAGATATGTGAGATGAAGTGTATTGATGAATAGTGTTGTAAGTTCATATGCATTGCAAATGCTGAAAAATATTAAGTATCTCTTTGCTAATTCTTCTATTCTTTTACCACAGATCTTTTCATTTTCAACTTGTGTTCAGATTCAGAGGTAGATTTAAATCTGATTTTTGTTCACCCACTACATAACCAGTGAATTTCCCATGTTGCCACTACAAAACCATAAGTATATAGCATATGTATATACGCACAGAAATTGTGCATGAATAAATATTGTTCAATAATTCAGCACTTAAATGAATATTTCCATTATTCTCTAATAAATGCATGTTCTGCACTTGAAATGTGTGACCAATTTTTTAGTTGTTGTTATTGGTCAAGTGTAAAAATAGCAGTTGTTAAAAAACAGTCCAAATTTTAAATTAAAAATTGTATGTTGCATCTTCTTCTGTTCTTGGTGGAGGAGGAAGAACTTAATTTCCCTATTGATGCCGTATTACTTAAGAAAATGAGCAGAAACATAAAAGCCTGTGTATAGATTTTGAAGACATAATTGTGATGATCAAAAACCTTATGGGGCAACAATTCTAAATGAACTTGAAATTCGATTTCTCAGAAAACAAAAGAGCCATGAAAGCTCAGTGTCACTCTGAACAAAACAATTCATTACCAGACTGTTAAAACATCAGCTTTATTCTAATGGAAATCGTGGACACAACCCGCAATCAGGAAGTACTATTTGAAATTAACAGATACTTTCTTGGTTTAAAGCTGCCAAAATTATAGTTGATTCTAGTGTGAGTCATTAGTTTAATGACTGAAATGCCTGCATCAAGCCCATGAAAGGTAACGTGAGTTCCCTCTGCCATATGTATTACCAGTTGGGGCTGTGGCAGGATAAAACTCATTTCTTGCAGGTACTAAGCTGGAGATCTTGCAAAGGTGTTCCCAGGAGTGTTGGTGTTGGCCAGATCAGTAACTCGGTCTTTCCATTTACCACAGCTTAGAGCAGCTGTCACTCACAGGTGAAAAGCATTCACAAGGTTCCCTGCATCCATTTCTTTACCTGCAAGCCACTGGTGGCAGGCTTGTGCACAAAGTGTGCCCTATCAGCAGTTGTGTTACTGTTATATATGATAATGGGTTATCAATGAAATGGAAGTAAACCAGGTCAATAATCTATACAAGGCAAACTTATTGCAATCACCGCAAGAACTGGATAATCAGTTGAAAGAAAAAAAACTCAAGTACTGCTTTATGAAAAGCCTCAATAACTGCTCTCTGTGGGATTTGTATTGTCTGTTTGATAAATAATAAATATTGAACAGAGCAAGTTGTGCATCTATGCAACACCCACATGCAAAAAGTATTTAAGTCAAGTTAAACAGTGTAGATTGCAACATGAATATAAATTGTCAGGAAAGGATAAATACTGCATACAGCTCAGAATTCTGTTTCACTCTTTATGCATGTTGAGAGAAGACCAGTGGACTTTGGAATTTATGGCAGTTCTTAAAACCAGAGAGGATGGCTTGCCATCCCTGCTAAATGCCAGGCTGCCACTTTTTCTCTTCCTGTAATCCCTCATACACCAGTGTACATACCCCCTCACACATGCACTGTGAACATGACTTGAGAACATCACCTCCAGTTGTTTAGGTGTCCCAGAGCCACAAACAGCCCTCACATAAGCCAGAATTGTATATGTCAGTCTTGTTCTTACCCACTGGCTAAGCAAACTTGGACATAAAATTCCCTCTGGTAACTCCCCTTTGATCTACATTCACACTCATATCCAGTTGCAGATTTACAGTCTCTCCTGTCTTCATTTCCTTGCTGCCTAGTTGTTTGAAATTTGCAAGCATTTTGCCCCTGTCTGCATTCAACCAGCTGCTTTCATCCCTGTTTCTGTCCTTCTTGCTGTGCATGCTCCTTCCAAGTCACTTTAATCCTTCTGGCTTTCTTTCTGTCTCCTCACAGATAAACAACCTGCTCCAATTTACTTTTAACATTTAGGCCCACTGTTACTACGGACATTCTCCATTTCGGTATTTCTGATATTTCCAAATGTAACCTCAGACTCGTTGTAGCCTTAAGATATTTGCCGAAATTCTGTTGGTTTTACAAGACTCCCAAAAATGTTTCAGTGCTCCCCATCCAGTTATTTGTGCAATGTATCTGTCTCTCCCACATCCACTCCCTTGACCCATTCAGTGAAACCCAACCCTTCCTCACAGCACCAAGTGTAATTGTTATTCATTTCTTTCCTATGGTCTATGTTGTGTCCAGCAGATTCTCACATAATCTTTGGTAGTTTTTCTCACTCTCCTCAGTAAGCTTAACCTTTCTTCAGGACCCAGTTACCTGCAGGCATGCCTCAATATTACATTTGTTCTCTTTTGTTCCTGATCCTGAATTTAACCTATTTTTCAGTCCAGCTTGCTGGAGTAGCTTGTGCTCAGACTCAGAGACAGTCAGTCTAACATCGAAAGAGGCAATTTTATTTTTTTTTAATTTTGTTTCATACCGAGTGATTATAATATTAAGCATCTTTGTACAAAACCAATATCTCACCCTTATACTTAACTTCTGCATATGAACACATGTGCAGGAAATCTGATTTGCTGAAACATGGGGTAGAAGATCCACTTTTTAGAAATAAAGAATCAGGAAAATATGTGATTGGCAGTTTTTCAGAATGTATAAAAGGCTGATGCCTTTTCTTGTTTGCAGACAAACATGAATTTAAATTTCCTCTGCAGGTCATCATCCTTGTTGTCAACACTTATGAATTTCTCAAAAATAACTGAAAATTTATTAATGCTAGTGGTGACCAGCAATGGTGATGTTTCAGATATTTCTGTAATTTTAGTTTTGTGTGGAAGGGGAAAAAAAAATCTGACTTCACTCACTTGATTTTGATAAATTTAAGTGGAGTTACTATAAAATAGGCTAGGCCTTCAGGAAGCTCATAGTACTTTTCCAGTAAAAAGAAGAAAAATAGGGAATCTAGAAATTTGTGAGTCGTCATTCCTCCCCTTTCTTTATTCAACATCAGATCGAATTGAAAATTTCTGCAGAAATACTTGTGAGTACTCTGCAGATTTTGTGTCAGTCAGTAACTGGCAGATAATGTGACACTATTACTAAAGACTGGAGCTCCTTAACTTAGTCACACAATAATGCCACCAATGCAATCCAGGCATGGTTGCTCTTTCTATGTCATAACCCAGGCCATTCTTCACGAATACCTTGCCTTTCTGGAATATGAGGATTGTCACTGTCATGCAGGTAGAAAACATTGAAAAATTAAATATTTCATTCTTTCACATAACCTACAGCTAATCCTTTCAAATAATGATTATCTCCTATCACTTGTGTAGGTTCTATTTGATTTGATGTTTTTAAGTAAATATGATCTTTCCCCAGTGTTCCTGGTATTGGTTTATGTTTTAACTATTTTTTCTTGTTTTTATATTTTAATCAATCTATGATGTAATTTACCACTAAATGAAAAGGAACTATGTTGTAGTTGAGGAATATGAATGGCAGAACCATATACTACTAGTTTAGTACCACATTTATTATATTGTAGCTGGTAGAAAATCAATGTTTACTGAGTTCACAAGGCAACCGGTAAACCATGATGTGAGACTCCTTGCACAGTGTGAGATTACTCAGGCAGTGGCTTCTCCTTTAACAATGCAAAACTTATTATGAAATTAAATATTGTAGCTATGATCCCAGAAACAGTATTAGAGCATTTAACAGTGGGATTCTCATTAGACCTGGAGATAATAATTTCTCTAACTCAATATTAGCTGTCCTCATCAATGATAGACTACCCAGGATGCCCTCTGAAAAGAAAGATAATTTCAGTCTTCCACATTCAAGGTGTTTATCACTTAAAAAGGAAAAGAAAAGAAAAGAAAAAGAAAAAAAGGAAATTTTAGTGATATTGATAATTCACAATAATGGAAAGGAAAATGTGATAAATTCTGTCAATGTGAGGTTTATTCTTATTTATTAATTCTCAGTGCCTGATTTTAAGAGCTACAGATTATATTAACAAAACTTGAAGAAAGATGGTTGTTAAGGACCTGAGTAGGTACTAGTGTAAAAAGAATTAACATCAAAATCTAAGAGCTGAAAGATCCTTTCACAATTCTTCCATTTTGATCCTTGGAAGTGCAATAGTGGAATTGATGTTTAAGAGCTCACAGCTCTTTCCTTTTTGTGTAGAACAGTGAAAGTGTTGTGGGGGTGCCTCACCCTTGAATTCAAACTACTTTGTGCAAAAGAGAGTGCACCACAGAGCTGTACTGGCTTATTTGCAGTAGAAATAAAATCTACATATGAAATCCAGTTATTATTAATCTATTTGCAATAATAATAATATTTGTAATCCAAAATAATGCATGACAGCCTTATTTTTAATACTGCCTTATAAAATGATTACACAGGAACATGCTAGCACCTACTCCTGTTTGTCAGTGTCCAGTGTTCCCATGGCTCTTTAGGCTTCCTGTAGCAGAACGGTGCTGAGGTGCCGCAGGACATTGTCCGTGGCTGGGAAATGTTTGATGCTGGGGGTGACAGCCACACGTTCCTCAGTTTGAGGGTCTGTGTGGGGTTATTTTGTAACAGAGGGATCATATTTGAATCTCCTGAAAGGTTTCTGAACCATCCTTGTAAAAAACTTCTGAGTCTAAGCATCCATGAGAATGGAGGAGAATTGAAGGAAGTTTGGAGGTACCGTGAGATGATAATGCCAGTGCCACTCGTAAATTGTGTGTATATTTCTGTCTTAAAGGCTCAGACTTTTATTAAGCACTTGTTTCTGTCATCAGAGAGTATGTTGTTTGAAGCTAATTATTTGGAGTTAACCTTACAAAACCAAGCTTTTTTTATTTAGAGTAAAGGTTAGCTCTTATTTATGACTTACTAACTTCATATATTTTTTTAGAAGTAGAAGAGTGAAAGAAATTCTTAAATCATTGCACAGCATCTTAATTAGGAGTTTGAAGAGAGCTTTTGTAATTTTGGAATTTCTGTTATGGACTTTTTCCTTTCAGCTCATTCTGAGTCTCTAATGCAATTTTAGTGAGACTACATACTGGAGTTATAAAAAATTTGAAAAGGAGGTTCAGAGAAAGATACAATTTTCTCTGAATTCCTCCCGGCCCATGTTTATTGTTCAGAGTAAAATTCTACTCTTTAGACCTATGGGTGGTAGTCTTCTGAAAACTGGAAAGTAGGACATGGAGAGCTGTTTTAAACTCTTTTTCTTAAAAAAAGCTTCTTTGGGTCATGGGTAGTGCAAAGGTCATGACATCTGATGATTTTAATTGTGAGATTTGCTGTAGTTGTAGCTGTTTTTCTAAAACCTAAGGTTCTGATATAAAGGAAAAAATGAATCTTAGGTTTCCTTAAAAAAAGAGCATTCTTCTGATGTCTGTAGTTGAGGAGAAAAGTTTGAAAATATGTTCTGTGTTACGGAATTAAAAAGACAATCTGAGAAGAAAGTCTTTATTCTTCCCCTTTATTAAAATCTATACTAGTCTCCTAGTAATCAGGCTGTATTGCATTCCTAGGTTGGAATTTCCTCATTGTGGTATCTCTGGAAACTTAAACTACTGCTGTCCTTTTTATAGAATTAGTGCGTGAAAGAGCTTTATACTTGGAAATTATTAACTTTCTACATTATATATTGGGGTGCTTTTTGTTGTTGTTGTTGGTTTTTGTTGTTGTTGCTGCGGGGTTTTTTGTTGGTTTTGGTTTTTTATTTAATTTTAGGACTGCAACTATATCAAAATATTGGAAACAAAATGCCTTTTGAAATATCTCTAAGTATTTTCTTTTTTTTTTGGAATTGAATACTACTCTTATATATGTTTATTTTATAAGTAATTCTATGTCAACTTTAAATGTCTGTTTTCACACTGAGGAAGATCAGGTGAATTTACTTTACAATTGATAATGATACATGCATTGGTATCATTATCCATGGAGTTGGATTGGGCCATGGTATAGTAGGATACAATTCGAAGTTCACATTTCTGTGGGCACGACTTTTATCAAATGTTCATTGCTACCCTATGTATTTTTGACAAGGCTTGAATCTGAGAGAATCTTGAAGTATATGTGCTGGCACCTTTTCTTTAAAATAAATGGACTGAAAATACTGAAAAGCTTCCAACTGAGGTTTAATGAAACATCAACCAGAACAAGGTGCATTTTTGGCAAAGAGATTAAAATTCAGCTTTTAACATCTGGAAATGGCAGGAACTGGAATCACTGTCTCCCTGCTTATTCTACTCTTCTAGAACAGGTTGTTGTTTTGGTTTTTTTTTTGCATAGCCTTGCTCTCCAAGTGATTTCCAGTTCTTCACACATACACCTCTACATCCAAAGTTATTCTAACTTTGTCTCCCTCCTCTGAAAACTTGGCAGTACATATGCTCCCAATATCTCCTCAGGAGTTTCTCAGCATGCACCCTGTCTGCAAGTTCCTTCTGTTCTCTGTTGCTGTTTCTGCCCATCATATTTTGCACTACAGGAAGCTTTCTTTAACTGAGCATCCTCATTTGCTCTCCAGGCCATCTCTCCACCCATCCAGCATGCCCTCTTAACCCAGTGCACAAGCACAATTCTTGTGCTCAGGAATCTTTAAAAAAAAAATTGAGTGTGCATTAGAAGATGAAAAAGAAAAAAAAAGAAAAACTTGTTCATCATCACACCCAGAAGTTAAAGGTAACATTATTAAACAGTAATGTGATTTGGCATGGCTTTCCCTGTCTAGCTAATTTGTGTAGGAAGTGTGGAATTACATGACATGCTAATATCCTTTTGGATGAGATGAAAAAAACATCAGACAATACTGTTACTGGAAAAATAGTTCAAGTTAACATTTTTATAAATGTTTTTAAGACATATCACTTTTGATTTTGGTTTTTTCTTCTGAAACAAAGATAGTCAATTCTTCGGCTTCATTGGGCACTGTACATACCTTGTTCAGCAAAACTAGCTTTACTGATGTAAGTACATCCTCCATTTATATATAAGTATGTTAAGAGAACTTGGAAACAGGTTATGCCTGCTGGCAGGCATTGGCAAGTGTCTGACAGTTGTCTGAAAATACATGTACAAACTTGTGATGTTTTATGGCCTGTCACCTTCTCACTGCAGAGTATCTGTGTCATAACTTGCTGAAACCATATTACATGGAATGCAAATAGTCAAGGGAGAAACATGCAATCTTTTAGCAGTATTTTCATTTTAAAAGCTGGTATATCCTATGAAAATAATGTTACAATTTTAGGCCATGATGAGAGTTCAATCCTTTCCTTCAGAACAGAGTATGATAACTGGAATGATTTTCTAGTCTTTCTGCATTGAAACTTCTTATTTGCTTCTGATTTTCCATATATTCCACCTGCTTGTTGAAAAAAGGAAAGCATATTTACCAATTGTTAGGAGCTCAAGATGATGTTAGGAGTTGAGATGTATGTAGATAATGTTTATATATCTGACCATGAACACATGGTCTGCAAGACAACTCCTGCTGTTCCATTTGCTAGTTAGCCTGGATGGAAGGCAGTGTTGGAAAGGCAGTGAGGATAGAGTTGTGCAGGGCATTTCCAGCTGCCCTGGTGCTTTCTTTCCAGTTGCAATACTGCTATTGAGCATCAGTACAGCTGGGCTGTATGGGATCAACCTCCTTGTTGTCTAGGGGCAGTGCTCTAAGCAAAGCTCATTGCTGTGGTGGTTGAGGAGATGCAGACTGAGCTCTGGGTGGGAGCCTGAGACAAGATGCTGGGAAGTGCCAACCCTTTGGTTAACAAAGGGCATGTAAACTGGCCCCACCAGCCAGGAGAGCAGACACTCAGAAATATGAGAGAAGCCAAGGACTCCTGGAAGACCCCAGACTATGGCACATTTAGACTGTGAGAGTATAAAAGCCCAGGGGTTCCTTTGCCAGGGGTCCTTCCTCAGAGGGCTCAGGCTGCTTCTGCGTTACTGCACCATAAATAAGTGGCTTTTTGGAAAGAGATAGCTCAGATTCTGCTAAGGGAAATCTAAGGTCAAACTGATCTGGAAACCTGGTCTGACTGTGTGAGAGTGGAGTGTATAGGGAGCAGAATGGGTGCCTGTTGCTCATCAGACCAAGCAGCTGTAAGGGGCTTTGGCCCCAGCAGTGAAAGTCTTTGGTGGTGGCAACGTGACTACCGGAGTGTTTTCTGAATGCTCACAGAGAGAAACTTCCTGACCAGTGGTCATGTACCATAAGTGCTGCTATCCACATGGACACTCAGACTTTGCTACTGCCTTTGCAATACACGCAAAGCAAAGCTGAGATGTCAAAATAGACTGACTCAGCTGTCTTTGACAAAGACACAGGATACCACACTCAAACTGTTGACTGGTGATTAACACTGAAGCAGAGCTTTCTTGCAAAGAGGTATCCTATCCCCATGCTCACATCCTAAGTGCTTCTTAAAATTAACACTTCCTGTAAAGTCAAACATCCAAGATAAGAATACGTATACCTTGCTTTTAGATGTTAATATAAGTTATCACAAGAAAGCGAAGTGCCTAAACAATGCAAATAGTGGTTATGGATATAGATGTTTGTATTTTTTTTTGGTTATGTTCTTGAGAGGTTAAGTACAGAAAGATTCAGATGAAGTTTCTTAATGCTTAGCTCAGTTGCAATTCCTGAAGACTCACCAAAAACTCTAGTGAAATATGATTGTATTAAATAAGTTTTAAAGTTCTGCTGCTGCATGTTGTAAGGTTAGAGATATTTAGAGATAGAGAGCAAAAATGAATGCAGAGAAGATAAGAACTTGGAAATCCATTTAGGCATGTGGTTGCATGAGAAAAATGTGTAATTGAAGATTTCATTTGTGCCAAATTTTATTATTTTATAATATTCGTTTTTGGTGTTTTTGCTCTCTGAATGGCTAGCTGGCTGTAATAAATTGAGTACATAGGTGCACACATAAATGAGGGCCTGAATGTTACGCAATATAGAGCTGATTAAGATCTTAAATCATGTCAGAATGTGGATTTTCCTAAGTTTCAAAGACTAGAAACTGTATTCCCTCCCTAGGTAAAGTACTTATCTTGCAAGTAATTATTTTTTAATCCATGCATGTATGAACAGTAACTGGAAAATTAACTGTGTCCTACCACCATGGAAATTCCGCCCTACAGGATGATCCTAATCAAGTTACATAAAGAATTGCTTATAAATATTATCAGGAGGGGAACTGAACCAGCACAGTAATATGGACCTAAAGGAGTTTCAGCAATTGATCATGTCAGCTTTGTTACATTGTGAACAGCAAGATGTTTCAGAATAGAAAATTGAAACTTTTGTGTTCCTAAATTCTGAGATGAGTTAATGTCTCCTACTCTGTCTAATTTTTCAATCTCTATTTACAGTGCAAAATCCACTTCAGGAAAGTAAAGATATTCCAAGACTTCTAAACCCTAATATTTTACACTGCTCTAACAGGGAAGTGTACAGAAGCATGAAATACAAGCCACACTCTGTGGTCCTCCGACTGTTGATATGTGGTATATATTCAGGGAGTATATATTACTCAGGGAATTCCAGCCAGGATAATTTGATAAAAAAATAGTAATTTTTAAATTTGAAACAGTAAATTCTTTATCATCACAGCTTTTAATTTACCCCATATTAATGATGTGTTTTTTAGTTTAGAAGAATGTTAAAATATTGTAGGATCATGTCTTTACTTAAGCACAATTCAAATATAGCCCCATATTTTGGCAACAGATAAGTTTGCACAATGTGCTTCAGTTTTTAACAAGCAATTACTTTTATAAAAATGTCTAAGGGTTTGGTTGTTTTATTGTGGGATTTTTTTTTTTGTTTTGTTTAGTTTATTTGGAGTGAGTTTTTTTGGTTTTTTTTTTTGATTGATTTTTGGTTTTTAAATAAGAGAGAGAGGTATGGATTCAATCTTATGAAGACAGTCTACTTTTGGTTAAGACATAGACAAAAGTTCCCAGAATGGTAGTTTAAATTTACATTGATATACTTAATTGCAAAAATCTTTCAGATCTGTTTCTGTGATATTAGGAGAAAAGCTTATGATTGGACTATGGTAGAAGAACATAAAGTTCTACATGTATGTGCAGTGTGAAACTTCTGTCGATTGGTTTGACATGAAAGTCAAAGAGTTTGGAATTATTTTGGAATAATGAGCTATGTTATTGTTACACACAACATAATTATAGAATGTTCAGCATTCTTTCATGGGACTCTTTTTTTTTTTAACTTCCATGTTTTTCTGTAGGTGAATTTAGGCCTCCTGTTTTCAGTCTTGCTTGACTGTGGTGTTCAAGACAGGAGAAGGCAGATACTGTGTAGAGTTGTTGGGTACCAAAGATGACTCAGGCTGGATCATAGCTGCATGTGCCCAGTTTTTCCTGCGAGACTCATCCTCTACTGGCCCAGGTCATTCCTGCGGTAGTAGTTCCTCTAACATACAACTCAAATCAAGGGTTATTTTTCCCCTAAAATGAAATCGCTTTGAGATGTGCTTTTGATTTCCTCACCAAGAGCACCAGGGTCCTCTGCAGTCTCATGAATGTGCTTGCAGAGGAAGGAGCAACCTGGTTGATTCACAGCCCAGTCAGTGCCATATGTGGACTGTGATGACAAAGAGTACAGGGGCTTTGTTTGGGCAGTGCCTGGTCAGTTGGCCTCTAGTGCTAACAAGGTGCCTTCTGCTAAATTTGCTGTAGATACAATTAATTCCTGATTTCCATAAAGGGATAAAACTGTTAGCTTGGACATGATTTTGCTGCGCTCCTTTGAATGTGCAGATCAAATTTGCAGTACTTTTCTCTGTTCAGAGTATTCCTTGTGACTCTTTGTCAATTGTCGTAATCTTGCAAAAAAACAATTCTAAGAAAGAGGGATTTTTTTTTTCTTTGTAAGCAATTAAAAGTTCTTTAGCAGAAGTAGTTTTCAAGGCTGAATGAAGTCAGTGGAGACATGCACAGTCATGTGACCCACAGCACTTATGTTTTGCTCTTTGATTACAGTCTTCTAAATCTCTCTGATAAGCATCAACTTTAATTTACCATCTGTAAAACCAAACTTTAAAATATATGGGATTTGTTTTCAAATTAAAGTTTTTGACTCCTACATTTTGAGTATGTTAAATATTATGTAATAGTTTTGAGGAAACATACAAGCACATCTTCAACTAGAGGGCATTTCCCCAGACAGAAAACTGAAAAATAAACTTTCAGTAATTTATTTTGTTCAGAAAAAAGAGACACTCAGCATCTTAAATTTTAGTATGTGCTCTGAAGATAGGGGGATTCTTTGCATACACCAAATACAAATTCTTCAGTTTACTAATTTCAGCAAAAGTCTTTGGAATACTATGACCCAGGTGGAATGGAGAAGTTCAAGGCAGCTTGATGTATTTTCGTTATTTTCTTTGAAGTTTTGAAGCAAAAGAGAAGCAGTACTTGTGAATGTAGCAATTTCTGAGAACTAGTATGCTAAGTGTTTAATTAGGCATCAGTTTAATTTATGAATGAGTATACAGAGACAGATTTCTACCAGAATTCTACCAGCAAACTGGAGGTGCTATTGCCTAATTTTTGTTCAACAGTACCCAGTAGGTGGCACAAATACACAAGGAATTTGTAGAATTCTTTTCTTATCGGAGTTCTTTTATGTTTGATTGATTGATTTCAAGGATTTTAATTAAAATGAAATTTTTTAGCTTTTCACTTTCTTTATAATGTGATGAAACTTGTTACTACAATTTTCAGGTAACAGTTTGTATTTTGTATGATAGCAGGAAGTAAATATTTTGGTAAACATAATGTTCTAAATCATAGCAAAAGCTCCAAAGCCTTCATCCATGAGTAAGTCACACATGAGGCCAATTTAAGACTTAGAGAATGACGAGGAGGTTTTCACGTCCGTTTTTATTGTCTTTTCATCTTTTGTAGCAAAATGTCTACATGTTGAGTACATATTTTTTTTTCTCCTTGTCTTCCTTACCAGTTTCCCTGACAAAATTTGTTAGTTTTCTATAAAAGCACACAAGGAAGTGCATAGGAAGGAATTAGGGTTATAATTTTATTTCCCAACTGATCACAGACGGAATGCATTAATTATGAGAAACAGAGAAAAAGCTGTAGTGCGTTATTGCAAAAATACAGTCAAGGCATGTTGTCTATCTACTGAATTAATATAGATCAGTTATTTGTGTAATCATCTTTTTTTCTCAGATTATCAAAGAAAGAACAATTATTCTTTCACTGTTATACAACTTATAAAGTGCTGTGAAGAGCACGACACTTTTAGACCAGCATTTCTCTGTAATGTATGTGTGCTATATTTATACTGCATTAATGCTACCCAGGTCTACTTCAGAAGCTTCCTTGTCTTAGAATATATCATTAGATCCCATTCTTCATGCACAGGTACATTTAGATATGGTAGCTGTATTTCATCATTTTACATGAGGAAAGAGAACCATTCTAGTTCTAAGGAAGCCCAGACATGATGAGAGAAAATAGATCTAAGATCACTAAAAAGCTGTGCTTCGAATCCTTCTGTGAGAAGATTTTATCCTATGGGTAAATTCCATGGCCTCCTATTGTAATTGGAAAACTTCAGAGATGAGGCTGGGCATGGAGCTTGTACTGCCCCCCTGAGCAGCAAAGGCACAGGAACTACTCAGTTTACTCACAGCAGCAGGTTTGTAAAAACATGTTGCTAAAACAGAACCCAATCTTGAGTATCATGTAGCTTGGCTTGTAAAAATGTGAAGACAGCTATCATACTGTTTTTAATTTACTCCCTTGGCTTGTAACTATGATAGTTCATGTAACACTGTGTCAGTAGTGCTTCCTTTCAGAATACCAATTCAAGATACCATTGTTGTGACAACGGCTGTGGCTGCTGCATTTTTCCTTTCTTTTCTTCACTGGCATCTGAATATCAAATGATGGTTTCTTGGAGAGCATACCTGAAACCATATCTGTATTTTAACTAACCTTGCTAGATGAGAGCTCCTCCTTTAATAGTTAGCGTCTAAATATTATAAGTTTTACAAATTATTACAATGGTGTAATTTTTGGCTTTGTTATGTGGTTCTTCTTTTGAAGAGGAGAGGATTTGTTTATTTCTGTAAGCAAAATAGCACTTGTAGTGAGAACAAACTACTTCCAGGTGATCTAAGAATCACATTAAAAGATTCTAAACTTCAGCTTTGATTTCTTGTTAATTTTGCATTTATACAAGAAAACAGTGACACAGTTGACTACCACAGTTTTTCCACATAATTTGTATTTGCCTTAAACTCCTAAAGAATTCTTCATTAAAATAAGAAAATACATTCAGGTGATCTTTGCATTAGCAATTACAAACCTCAGCTTTACAAAAGTAAAACCATATGATAGCATCTAATAACTTTAATTTCTTCCCTGATGCCTGATGGAATTAGTTCATAACTCATTTACCCAAATAATGAAGAAAATAAAGTACCTCTGTGTCCAGAAATGTATCGTGCCAGAGTTTGGGTTTGTTTTTTTTTTTTTTATTTTGTTTTGCTTGTTTTTGTTGTATTGGTGGTTTGATATACTGTATATTTGAAATAGAAAATAAAATAGAATCTGAGAAGTAAAGTAACATAAATCAATGGTTTGATTTAATTCTAGGATACTAATTTAGTTATTTAATGTACCTTGTGTATGGAAAGACTTGTGAATATGAAAAGAGTACTTACTGTTATGAAGTATAATTGAAAAACACCTTTAAAATGACATATTTTTACTTGAAAACTTTTCTACACTCAAAGACTAAAACCCCAACTAGAGAAAATGTCAGTAAACTAACCTTGTTAAATGGATAGGTTTGTAAAAAATGCTAGGTTATTATTTAGATATATTTCAAAGAAATTTTTTCATGCATATCTTGCAATGGCTCCCAAAACTGCTTAGTGTTTGCCAAGAGAATGTGAAGGAAAAACATGTGATGTGAGTTGTTATTCATCCTGATCAGTCCTTCAGGAAATAAGTAGTTGTTTGGGTTTTTTTACAGGCTCCAGGAAAATGTTTTTACCAGTCTCTAACAAATGTTTCAGATAAATCTTTTCCTGACATGACATTAATTGCTGCTAAATTACAACTTATGAGAAAACAATAGTATTAAGCATTAAATCGACTATTTTGCCATCATACAACATAATATCCCACCTGGCACTGCAGCTGCACAAAGCTTTGGCAATTTTCTAAAAAATCTTATTTGCAGCCCCAACGATTATTGTTTTCTTTGTGGATTTTTATTTTTTTTTTAATATTAGGAATAGAAACATTTCAAATCTTCATTATTAGCCCTTCTGTTTGTATGTGGTTCTAGAACTCATTGCTTTCCTGGATAGTCACTGTATAAAAGGATCCATGTAGTCCTAGGGAATTAGGGACTTTTAGGGGGCCTTTTTCCAGTCATCTTACAGATAGGATTCAAATACACTTTGAATAGCAAAATGTAAATATTAAGAAATATCAACCAAGTTTTACAGATAGTATCATTTGACCTTAATCTAATGTGTACCTTAACTGTATGTTGTATGTAAGCAGTTATTTTTGAAGTTGAAATATTTAGTAGTCTGTAGGACAATCTGATGTACAAGCTCCATATGTATCTGAGGAAATGTCTATCAAATAGAATAAATCTTTTAATAAATAGTTTTGGTTTTAAATTAATTTTCTCAACTACCATTTCAAAGAAATAATAAATAAAAATGAGTGAATTCTGCCAATAATTGTCATGTCAGTATGCTGAATAGAGTGCCTTTGTCACTTTACAGACAAATTCAGGTTAATATTACTCCAGTACAGTTGAGTGCAGATCTTTCCCCTTTCCTTCTTCTGCTGACTAACGTCAGGATTGCCCCAGGAACTGTCTAGTAACTAAGAACCCTCCTGTGGTGCCTGCATGCTGATGAGAGGAATATGGGGAAAGTATCATCCTCTTCCACCAGCCATGACTCTCACTGGCCATGTAACTCTCTGTTACATCAATTTCATTCGACACTATGGCAAAATCTTCAACCACTGTCAGATTTTCTTAGTGTCCTCATTGTGAACTAAAAATAGAAGAATAAATTGATGAAAATAACCAGAACTAAATGGAATAGATTTATTGTAACCAAATAAAACATTTGCTAATGTGGAATAGATTTCACAGGTGAGGCATTGGCTATCATTTTCTTATTGAATGTGATCTTAGTATATATATGAAAAAATCTCATTGCATAGTCTGTCAATACCACTTCTAGAAATTCTTGCAATAAAAAAGATTAAAAGGATTTTTTAAATGTATATATATATATATAATATTCTGGGAAAATTCTAGAGATTTTGTGGGTTTTAGAGGAGGCTTTTGTTCCATGACAAAATAATGATAGATTTGTATGATTAAAGCTGATTTTATATGGCATGTATCATAGTGATATAGTGACTTTTCATCCCTTCCCATCACTCATAACATGAAATTAAGATATACTAATAATACACTGAGACAAAATTACTTTGGTTAGGTTGAAATCCAGCCCACTAATTTTGCTCTTTCTGACTGCAGAGTGGATAATGTATGTAAATTTGGCTACTTAAGAACAAACTCTGGTCATCCTGGAAGATTATTAGACAGGATAAACCCTGAATCCTGAGGTTTATAGTGAAATGCACATAAATAAAACGAGCAAGTGTTGCTTTTACTGTTAACAGGTGAAGGAGAAGGGGATGTGTATGCATGTTCTGTAGTTAGATTGCTACAAAAGTTGCATAATCATAAACTAAAAATAATACTAAAAGACTAGTAGCTTAACTGAAGAAAATAGAACCTGTATATGTCCTGCAATAAAAATTTCTAGTGAAGAAGTTCAAGCTATTAACTTTGAAATAATCTGACTGTATGAAGGAGCACTTGGCAGGTCAACTACAGGAGGATTCTCAACCACCAAGGATGGATCCTATTGGCCATGTATTTTGTAGTGTAAGTTGTGTAGGGTTCACACATGTTCAATTACACATCCCTTTGATGTGAAAACTCGGGTTACACCTAGCTGGGAGTAAGAGTCAGAAATTTAAATGGGCTTCCCAGATAATCAGTAACAGTTTACTCACTGTTGGCCAAAATTCATCCATTGCTGGCTCATGTGTGAGCCATCGTTAGTGAATTATGGAATTGCCAGTCTCAGTGTCAAAGGTGCATTGCTTTTGCTTCTAATCTGTATGAGAGGTTTGACTTGACAGAGCAGAGTATATCATGGCACAGAGAAAAGAATCAAAAATAGGGTTATTTTCTAGTTCTTTGTCTTATCTCAGATCCATACTGTTGAAGATAAAAACCTTAGAGGACCTATCCTCCCCCTATTATGGATACTGTGAGCATTTGTAAAATGGGTTCATCTCTCAGATCTAAGAAGGAACTTGGGTCAGTATCTGTATTTTAATAGAACTGCAAAGACATGCCTTGTGTCTCATTAAGCACTTCAGTTGGACTTCCTAGCCTCAGACAATGCTATTACTGGCACTGAGGCTTGCTCCAGTGAACTAGGGAAACAGAGAGAAGAGCACGGTTTGCAATTGTTTGTTTGTTTGTTCTACTGTTCCAGATGGATTAAGCTAAATTATTCTCATCTCAGTGACTTGCTGCAGATATAAAGGGTTAGGATTCTTACTCTGCTGAGAAGCAAGAACATTGCCTCTGCTCCAAAATGTTTTGTTTGGTTTTTTTCTCTTTTATTTTTTTTTTCCTTTATGCATAACGTGTTCCTCCAGTGTTTGGTAGTTAAGTGAATCATAAACTTTTCATGCTCTGCAGTGGGTATATTCATATGTAAAATTACTACTATGCTTGTCATGAAATTGTAATAGGACATAGCACTTATCACAGCTGTGGACTTTTCCCAACAATCTGAATCTCCAGGTGTGCCCTTGAATTGACAATAACAAGGTGATATGCTACTGCTATAACTTTACTATATTTTATAATGTCACTGTCTGGGAAAATAGTTTCATAAGAAATAGTTAATATAGATTTCTGTTTCTAGCTCTTTTGCAAGATTCACATTTTTTGCTTGTTCGGAATTTTGTGTGAAAACATTTAAAGCATGGGTTCAAAAATATATATATATATAAAACTTTATTAATTTTATGGAATAAAATGTTGAATTTCAATAAATTAATAAGATCTTTTATAGTTCAGATTAATAAAAATATCCTATAAAATTAAGAGCAAAGATTTTATATTGTTGAGCATAGTTTCTGTCTGCTTAATCATTTGCATCAGTGTAAACCATAATAACCTGCAATTAGAACACTTGAATTCCATTCCATTTGCAAGAAAGGAATAACTGATAAATATAATTTTTCTTCATTATGGAAAATTCACATGTATCTGGGGGTTTCTTAGTTTTACACCCTGACTGCCCCCTCCCCTGGTCCCCCCAACTTGAAATTCCATTATATTTGTTTGATATTTCTCAAAGTAGTCAACAAAAGTGAAATTCTTCTTACACAGATCATCAGGAGAAAGCCCTTTATTGCAACTGAATTTTTCATGTAGTTGGAAAAGGAGTCTCAGGTTATATTAGGACTACCTGTTCTCTCTCTGCTGCATTTGTGTGATTGTGGCTGTTGGCATCACAGTTAAATGGACTTCTGCTGCCACTTTTTCAGATCCCCCAGAGGACATTTGGGCTACTCAATGACTTCCAAATGCTGTCTTGCTGGAGTAATTTCACAGGACTTTATCTTCACAGGTGTTTTTTCAGCAACATTATGTTTTATAAACTCGAGAACAGAAAAAAAGTAATTTCAAAGAACTAAGTGGATTTGGGAGTGTTCTTTGTTAGTTGATTTCTATTAGTCTGCTTAGGCATTAGATGTTTTTGGAGGGATTGTTAGGGTTTTTCTTTATACTGAGAACTAATACTTCAGGTGATGTAGTGAACCTGATTTTAAAGTATTTAAATTAAATGTTTATTGTCACCATTTCACATTTGTACAATTCTTATAATTAAAAAAAAAAATCTTAAGGAAATTAATAATAAAAGATCTTTTAATTTATAGTATTAGACATCTTAATGACTTACACATACACACGCTTTCTAGTAATATATTATTTTGTAATGGGAAAAGAGAAGAATCTATTTTCTCTAATTTTTTCTTAAATTTTCTTAAAAGTGGACCTATTAATCTGTAATCTACCACGAACTAAGTATGGAAACATTGTTTGTTAGTAAACTATTGTCCTTGCCTATAGTTGCTATTTGTGCCCTTGAGGCTAAAAGAGTTTGCATTTTTGAGACCGGGTTTAGGTGTTGAGTCTGCAGAGTTTTGGTCCCTACCCCACCAGCTTTTGGATGAATCTAGGCTTAAACACAGAATTTTGTTACACAGCCTATTCAAAACTAGATCTCGTCATACCTGCACATGGTATTGCAGTGCCTTGCATAAGTATCTTTGGCTTAGCATTTGTTTGTAGATCATTGCATTTTTTTTTTTAACTTAAGTTTCCACAATACTTTCCTGTAAAGCAGCTTATGCTTAAATCACGTAAAAGCTGAACCTCAGAGAATACATTGTGAATCACTGAGATTCAATGAAGTGGATTGTGCTGGGGAATGTGGGATTTTTAGCTATGATAGTGATGCATTTTTTCTTTTAAACAATGACATTTCAAGACTATAGAGAAGTCAATTTAGTTGACAAAATGCAAAATCTTTTGAGATTTTATCATTTCTTTTATTTATAATTTCCTATCTTTAGCAGAATATTTTGTCTTATTTTTTTTTAAATATTTTGTCTTTATTTTGTCTTGAAAATTACTACAATTATATATTTAGGTCTGCAACTGTTTGCACTTTTCTCTAGAAATATCTTCAGAAATAAATTTACCAAAATATTTTACTCTGTTTGAAATTCTGCTTGCCAAAAGCAGCCACATAAAATTTTAAGCTGGAATGTTTATTGTGGAAAGCCTTATAAAAAAGAAATGAAACCTAGAACCCCCAGGAACAGTCATGACCACAGAAGCTGTGCATGTAATGGAAGAATAAAACACTATTTACGCTGTCATTATGTTTAGTGCTTAGAAGTGCTTAGATCAGTTCTTACCACAGAGATAAAAGAAAAAAAAATTACTTAGTTATAAGACATAACTGATATCTAAATACTTTGAACAGTGATTTCATAATATTTTTTTGAATTTTAAAATTGAAAAAACATAATTAAAAAGTTTAATTGAAAGCTCTTGTGCAGATAACTTAATTTTCAGCACTGGAGTGTAACCCAAGACCTGGAAATGGACAACCATACATTTTTGAACATTTAGAAAGGTTCAAGTGCACTGCTGGTGAAGCCCCTGGGTTGTGATAATATCAAAGAAAGCAACTGCTGAGAAATAAAAATAAAAGGCAGCACACTGCAAAATAATACTGTGTTTGGCAGTGGTTTTCAGAAGAAAGCAATCAATTTTGGTTTGCTCAATCTAAAAAGTGATAGTAAAAATGATCTCAAATCCTGAGAGGTTTGCAAAGCACAAGATAAAATTCATTCAAACTTCTGTGGAAGAGATCTGAGGAGGGCACAAAATTGCATTGTCATCCCATTTTCAAAATGCTAATTGCTACTGTTAATTTAAAAATAAATTTTGGAATGGATAGTATTTAAATGTGCTAGATAACGGCCAGCATGTGAATTCACCTCGTATCCATTGTGTTAGATTAATAAGACTAGAAAAAGAATGGTCATGTCCCATATCAAATATCAACATATGGCTTCAGAACATTACATTTCTTTAAATGTTATTCAATTTTTACATTGCTCATGTGCTTAATGGAAGTACTGTTAGATTGATAGTAGAGGCAATGTTTCTTTTTTCCCTTAATTTAGACTTTTAATATTCTTATCAAATAAATCAATTAGAGTTACTGGAAAAAAGAAAAAAATAACAATGAAAAATGTGCTAAATTTAAAAGAAAACTTAATGAAAATCTGTTATATAGTTGAAAGAAATTGTATTTGTGCATTTATCGGTCTATGTAAGGTCTGAATAAAGAGAAACTAAGGGAATGGGGAAACCCATTTTTTTTCCCAGTTAGAAGAATTAGCTTTCTACAGCCATTAACCAAGTAGACATATGGTATGATTTCACAAAAGAATTTATGTAGAGCAAATTATTCATCAATTCCCTGTTCCTGAAACATGTATGCAGCACAAGTGTTGTGTGAGCTATGCCAAAAGAAAAAGATGTAAAAATATTTTGAGTCTATGATGATTTATTCTAAGAAGTAAACTATGTATATTTGGAAGTAATCTTAAAATTCTTTTTTATTTTGTTTTTAGTAAAACTTTAAAAAGTATTTTCATTTCTCATGAGGCAATGCATGATATAAAAGGAAGTGAGAAAGACCTAAAACTACCTAGAAAACCACTATACTTTTGTTCTGGAGATAACAATTAACTGGCTAGTGTCACAAAGAGTCTAGCATGATATTAGATAATACTAACATGCTTATCCTTCTACTAAATTTTATCTTTATGGGGGAAGGAGATTAAGGCAGATAAACTAGAGTCCAGAAGGTGGTTTTCAGAAGGCCAGGTACAGATTCTTTCTATGTATTTCAAGAATTCTGTGAAAATTTTGACTGCCTAATGATAAGACCAAATACTTTTAGACGTCATATTGTGCTCTTGATATTTGAAACCACTTGAATTCCCATCTAAAATTCAGACAAAATACAGATGTTTAAGAGACCATCAAATAAATTTAGCATAGTGACAGAGTTCTTTGTCTTGATTCCTAGATGAATCTTGAACAGTCAATATTTAATTTTTTAGTAATATTTATAGTAGCAATTTTATTATGGTTTTCTTGACTCATTTCTGTGAAGAAGGAGCTGTAGGATGGAAGCAAATGTCAGAGCCAAAGGCTTATTTGATTAAACTATGGCAACAGCATTAATCTTCAAAAGGAAATCAAGATAATAGAGGGGTCTGGATGGACCAGGAGATTGATAATTGGTTATAAAGCTTTTGACCTTTGAGCTGGTACTTCAGACTCAAGCTAAGCTAGTAGTGACTGAAAATCATTACTCTCTGATAGCAGTGCAGTTGCTGTGTGATATGGGTGATTGGTTTCATTCCAGTTTCTAGAGAACTGGTACTCATGTTGAAAAAATAACTACTCCCATTGTTAGGGGCTTAAGGAAGAAAAGGATGAGAAAAATTCTTTACATGCTTACTCAGGATGTGTTTTGGGTAGTGAGGAATAGGAGAAGCTGCAGTCCATTGGCACATTGAAAGCATCAACACCTACTGTCAGGCTCTTGTTAAGGAATTAAAGCCACCTATTTTGTCCACATGGCATTTCTCATTACCTCAATAAAAGAGAAAATTTTGTATGTGATGTGACTCTGTACACCTTTATAAAGACATTTCTCATTCTTGTGGTTGGTTTCCACTATTTTTAGTAGGAAAGAATGCGTGTTTTCTTTTTTTTTTTTTTTTGTCACTTGTAATTCACAGAAAAAAACCTGTCATTCAAGTAGTTTATATGAATCTGTTCAACCTTGGAGTTGTGCTTGACCTGTTTTGAGTCAATGGATGACTCATACCTGAATTGAGTTGCTAAAGATTTGTAACTGCTTGTCTGTGTTGGATTGTGTTCTTCATCCCTAATTGGATGACCTGATGTTAATAATTAATGCCACCTGAAACCAGCATAATTTAATTCTCTAGGAAATCATTTAGATTGCTGGCAATCTCAAAAACCACAGAGTCTTTTTAAAATGTTGGAGTATTACAAACTTGGTTTACTGGCTTAATGGTTGGACTTGATCTTAAGGGTCTTTCCTAACCTAAAAAATTGTATGATTTGTCCTCCTGATACTCTTCTGAGTAAAAGTTATATTTATCATCTCATCACTATCCATTATTTTTCATTCCTTTTAACTGTACAGAATGTGGCAATATTGCTCACTCCGGCACGTTTCTGACTTCCTTTTGGTTTGCAAGTTTCTTCAGTCTGTATTCTGAATACTCAGCAAACCAGGAGGAGTTCTATTGCTTCAGCATGCTTGTATTCCCATGTATTTTATGGGATTTATGCTTAATTTAATTATTAGGCATTTATTCTTGCCTATTTCACTATTGCTTTGTCTTTTGAATGCCTTTAAATTTATAGCTTGACTGTCTAATGTGTATCGTCACTGTAAGGTACTAGGTTCCTTTTCTTTCAAATACAGCCACCTTGTCTCACCGGGAGCTCCTTCCAAGTCCAAGAATTTAAAGTGTAATTAATCCCTGTCTCATTTTTCTGTAGCTAGTCCAGCTAGTAGACTTGACTAGTAGAGATTTTTGTGTAGCACTCAGTTCCACAGTAAAAAAGCCCACAGAAGAGAATAAAAATTACATTGGATCATTTGAAACTCAATTAACACTCCTGCTGTTGTTGTAAAAATTACATTCTGCTGATTCAGAGGTTGCTGCATTCTCTTTCCTTGGAGAGAAGGCTGGTTTAGAAATGCACTGGACTTGGGTAGGGTCTTTTGGAATCCTTTCAGATATGGCTTTGTAAAATACAAAGTGCTAGAAGGGTGAAGAAAAATTATAATTTTATAGCAAATCCTGTTGGTGGTTTTAGAGTAATGAGTGGGTCTCAGACTGCCTGCAATGTCAGGAAATAACCTCCATCTACTGCAGGCAGAAGATACAGGGAAAACACAGGGGTGAATGCAAAGACCTACCCTGAAATGCTGCAATTCATGAAAGCTTTATTACTGAATTCTGTCACAGGAATCTCAGAATTCAGCAAAAGAGTTAATGCTGCTTGTTTTAATATTGACTTGTCAATAAGTAAACATGAAAGCATTATTAGCTGTACATTGTTGCATAATTGTGTTAGAAGCATTTTTATCACATAAGCCCAGAAGGAAATGTTGTTCTTCACAAAAGTGACTATTGTGGCTTTGAAGAGTGTGCTTGACTGCCAAATTTTTGTAAACACACTAGTGCAGTAAAATGACAATCTAAGAATATTAAAAAGTACAGGGAGAAGTGAGGCCTTTCAGTTTATGATTAAGTTCTTTCTGAATGACCTTGTGTGTGGGGAGTTTCTTGCCCAAAGACATTTGTTTCTGGAGAATAAATGTTGATATAAAGGGAATGTACAAAACCCCTAAGACATAGGCCCAGATGCCAGCTTTACAAAGGATGAATCATCACTTTCATTTGCAGTTGTGATCCACCTCTCTCCAGTGGGGGCAAGGGAGGACAGACAGAAAAACACTATGAAATTTAGTCCACCTGCAAAACCAAAAGAAAGTAAGGAACCATAATTTCATGCAACACAATTTAAGTGACTTTCAGTTAAAACTTATACTGTGAAAAATATCTGTAAATGAAAATGAATGATATTTCACCATATATGCAAATTCTTTTTTGAATGATACTTTCTGCAGTTTCACAGGTGATAACATTCCTGACAGCTTTACCTTTGTTTTGTAAATGTGTTCAAAATGTTCTCTGAATGTAGATATATTCTGAGGTACTCAATGGTACCACAGTACCCAGTCAATCTCCTCAGGTTAGATGATTAATACAAACTATATATTACAGTTTTCATGCTGTACTTTTCATTCAGCTAAGTAAGCTGGATTATTTGCAGAAAAGATTTTTCAAATTTAATCAATGCAGCTGAGAAAAAATCAATAAGGTTTACAGAACCACTCCAGTCTTGCAGTAAGAGTCATTGGGATCTCTTTTTCATTGCCAGTGTTTTTGGTAAGAGATGCCAAGCAATAAATAACTAGGACTGTATGCTGCATTTTAAGAATATTTTTTTAAGGGAACAGGAACCTGCAGTGTTAACACAAAAAATCTGGAATTTTAAATTTTTTTTCTTGGTTTTTATGAGTTTCTTAATTTATTTCTACATCAGCAGACTCTAGAGCCCTGCAATGTGTGTAGTTCTGGATGCATGTTTCAGCTGCTCTTTTGAATTGATATCAAGTGTTACTGGTTCGTTAAGTTAATATTGTTACTCTCAAATCAAATAACGTGAAGAACAACGCTGTGAAAAAGCAAGTTGTTTCGTTTACAACTCCTGTTTTCTGTTAGGGGTTTCTGCAACAAAAGGAGTTTGTACAGCATTGGCATTCTTCTCCTTTTGGACTACTTCTTTTTGTTTGTAAGTCTAGTTTTTGGCAGGTATATTCAATTTTTAGAGAAAGGACCAGAAGTAAATTCTTCCAAAGAAAGGAGAATGTGGTTGCTTTGGCAAGCTTGAAATAAATCATGTGATTTAGATCCTGTTTGCCTTAGCAAAAAACTCAAAAAGAATTCTCCTGCTAAGTGGGTAGGTTTGCCTCTGGTGCTGCCTTCCTCACAAATATGGTGAATTTAAAGGGTGTAATAGATCACCACATCCATGGGGACTGAGTATTTGAATAGTACCAGCTATTGCATTGGAGTTGATCACTCCTACAGTAAATTCATTGTTTGTGAATAGAATGTCTTGGGCCTAAAAAAATTAGGGTTGAATGATACTAATAATTTCAAAATTTAATTTAACTAATTATTGAATTAATACTCTTTCCACTGAACTTAAAGTGAATTCTATGATTCCCTCTTCCTTCTCCCATACTCTCAAAAGGTATTAAAAGTTCTGAAGGTACCAAAAATAATTCTGTACTCACTCAGTGGAAGAGAGTGGAAGCACTGTAAATAAGTTATATATTTATAAATATTCAGTTTATGTTGTGGTGTACTATTAGGTTCTCTTTTAATGTTTTCTTAAGTATAGAGACTTGGATTGTTAATGTCTTATGAATGGTTTAGTCTCCTCTTCAGGCATAATTCACCTTCAAGTCCCAAGTTTGTACATTTCTAAAAACCTCAATTTAATATAATCTAAAGGTTTTGGTGAGAGTGAGTGTTATGCATCTTTTTAGTAGCCTCTTACCTTGGATAAGGACACTGCCTGGGGTATAAAAAAAGACAAAGAGAGTCACCAATTCAGCCATTTATCTTCCCTTGAGTTTTCTCTTGTTTTATAGCTTTGTATCTGGATGCCATCTCTCTCTTAATATCCCTCCAGTCTTAGGTTTGGAATCCCATATATTTTTATTTCTTTTTTTTTTCTCTTTCCATCTGCTTTAAAAAATTCCATCATGCAAACAACTAGATAGTAAATAAAAGCAACAAAGAGACCTCCAAGTTTTCATCCTATTGAAGTAATAGAAAAGATTTTCCAGAATTTTTTGTTTGCTTCCCCCTACCCCTATCATCTACACATCAGATTGAGGTTCAGATGACAATGTGTCTCAGAGCTGTGATAGAAATCAGATTAGGACGGGCTAGTTATAGAAGTTGCTTCTGTGAGCTACAGAATTGCATTTAAGAGAAAAATTACAATTCTGCTATATATAATACTGATTTATACTATTATAGTGGTGACAAAATTGTGTGTAAAACCATTGTGAAAAGAGCACATCATTATATGAGATGTCCCTAGCTCGTATTATCACTACTCTGTCCTTTTAAAAAAATTCTTTGTATGTTTATTTTCTTGCTGTGAAGAATGATAGCTGACACAAAGGAAACCCAGCCAAGGCAATGCATACAAATCAGAGCTGTAATAAAATGTTCTGCAGCAATGCCTACTGGCAGTAAAATCCCACAAGTTTTAGACAGCTATATATACAGGAATGCAAGCAGTTTAATTCTAAATGTTTGCTCATTGGGGTCCATCATCTTCAAGGGGTGTCTTTGTCCTGCTCCTCACCTTGCCATATTCAGTCAAGAGGCAGAGAAAAAGTGCTGTATGACGATCTGCTAATATTTTTTTACACTAGATTGTTTTTCTAATAACACATCATTGTGCTTTGGCTGTTATTCTTCTCATTTTCATGAGAAACAATGGTTGACAATGACAATTTAACTTTTGTATATTTGTTACAGATTATAGCGACCCAGTCAGTTGAGGATTGTGGCGAATAAGGCCAGCTAAGGGCTGAACTTCGTTTGTGTAAGGTCTTGGAGGATGTGGCATCATAATCACAGGTAGATTTAAAAAAAGATGTCTTTTTAATCTCAAAGAAATCTGTAATAATTGTGATGAACTTACTGTGTTAAACTTGGTGGATTCAGTTCTCACTTTTTAATTGGTGGAATTTTTTTCTTATTTTTTTTATTTGCTGTTATTTATGTAGTACACAGAATTTAGTTTTCGGCCCACTTAACTGAGCTCAAGAAATTGAGGATTCTAATTATCATTGCTGCATAACTCAACCAAAAAACTTGATGCAATCTAGAGCTGTTTCACTGCTACAGACCAATTCACTATTCACAAAGAGCTGTATTGTATGTTGCATTCTTCAGACTATTTCAATTTAGATGTAGATTGGAGAAAATAAAAGTACCTTTACAGTCTATTCTGTGCCTCTTAAAGGACAGAAACTAATTTTCTCTCTCAGCTTTATTTTTATGATGCTTTTTTTCTTATATTTCATGGTATTATTTTTGTCAAATGGTATTTATCTGCTTTCAAAGGCATACCTTGGCAGAACCCCTTTCATACAGGTAAAAACCAGTGTCATAGGCTTTCTCATGTTTATTAATACACTATTGTTTGCTTCAGTTGTTGCATATGGAGTGCACTGTAAACTGGCTTTACTATATTCTTGACAACAATTTTATACCAAGGATGACAAAAAGAATCAGACATGAAGATATAAATTTTATAACTTTAGTTATAATGTATTTTGAGATAAAAGCCTAAATGAATTTAAAGCATAGTCTCCAAAAGATGGCAAAGGTTGGCGAATTTTTTGGGTTATATTTTACTTTTAGTAATTTGGTCTCTGCAGCATAGTTAAAAAGTGTCTGAATCCTAGTTTTCCTGCTTAAGCCTGTCTTTGCTGTCTTTGGGACAAAGAGCACAAGGCAATTTTCGATTATGCATCTTCTCTTACAAAACTTTGGGCTTCTGACTAGTCAAAAGAAATTAGGAAATTGAGATTATATCTCAGTGACTCTGACAAATAAATGAAAAGAACTTCTGTGATGTCAATGCAATCAGCACTTGCTATCTTGGCTAGGTTTGCTGGAATTGTGCCAGAAGAGCTTGGGATGTGATTATCATTCCTGCTTAGTAAAATGGTTTGGATGATATATTTCCATGCACTTTGCCTTTAAAACATTATTTTTTTGACACCTGAATTGTAATTTAAATTTCATATTGTTTCAGGACACTCAGGTAGATAGTACGGGAATGTAATAAGAAGGATAATAGAGAGCAAGTAATGTAGAATTATTTTATTAAATTTTATTTGAAATTTAATGACATCAGCACTGAGTAGATTATCTTCTAAGAATGCCTGTGTGTGGACAAAGATGAACCTTGGCATGCTCGGTATATGATTTATTTTTGATAATGAGTTTATACTCTTACTGCATTTATTATGAAATAAAATTTTAAACTGCTTGATTATAAAATTAGGAACATAATTAAAAATCCACCTCAGCTTTTCATATGGCTTATATAACCCTCTAAGTGTTTGAAAAGTCTTTATTGATACGTGCATATAAGTAGAGATGTGTAAATCAGCATATTAATGAATATGTAATAGAGAGGTATTAAGATAACAAAAGCCTATGTATTTGCCTCATTAAGAATGGTTCTAAGTGTTCAAATGTTATGTTTAGCTGCATATATTTCTGGAGGAAAATGATCTCCAGATTTGTGGATTGTGAACTTTGAAGGACTTGACGGATAAAACAAATATTATGTAGCTGTCTGCTCTATCTCCCTCATAGCTCATTCCCTCCCCTTCTTTTTACTTTGTGTTTTTATAGTGGAACACGTTGGTTTAAAGCGAGCAGAGCAGGTAATAATCAAGGTCATCGTAGTATCACCCAGTCTGGAAAAACAAGAGTGATAAACAAGGGGGAAAAAAAGCCTTTTGCTGTTATCAAAGAAATACTACAGCAGAGATCAGGAGGCAACTTGGTTGTGGGACAACAATCCATAATTTACTTTGCAGATGTCTCTGTAATTTAAGCAGCAGGCAGAACAACCGCACAGTTGTAGAGGCTCTGGGGGAAGGATACTCAGAGCCTCGTAAATCATGGTAAGGATTAAAAGCAATGAACATTCATCTTCTTAACCTCGTAAAGCAGTATTGCAAAGCCAAGGATTATAACTTGCTGCTCATGTAATCTTTGTTCAGGGATAGAGAGTGTCAAATTTTTAAAATGCTTCTCTCAATTAACAGTAACATTTACCTTTTGAAAGGGAAAGAATATGTTGGAAAACAAATCTTAAAAAATTTCTGCTATTAAAGGAATACTTAACATTTCCCACAAAAGAAGGAATAAAAATATTGATTCTTGCTGAGCCCATTGTTTCTAAGCCTTGGTCTGTTTTTAAAAGTTAAAATTTATAAATATGCTTGAAAACTTTACTTAATAGGCACAAGATAAAAAAATACTTACCTTTCCCATTTTAAAATGGTAGACACCTGAACAACTCTTTGCCTTTGAATTGAATTGCCTTTGGCCTTTGCTTGAATTCAGCTACTTTTTCAACTCAAATAATCATAGTGATTGAAGAACAACCTCACAATGAAAAAACATAGCCCATGTTCAATCTGCTAAATAAGCACTGTAAAGCCGGAATTTATCTGTTCAATTTGTAAATGTTGCCAGTATACCTGGAAACAAGTTTTATCCACTAATGTATTTGAAAGTATTTTACTTTCAAACTCAGAATGCCAGTGTGGAGGGACTGAAAACATTTGCAAGAGAAATGAATGTATGTGATGTCATAAGGAGCCCCTTTCATAGCCCCGCAAACCAAGAAAATCAGGGAAGCAAGATCCTTTTGGTTTTGGTGGTTTTTTGTTTTTTTTCATTCTGATATGTGACTCAAAATTCTGTACATTTCTGTTGGGGAAAAAAATATAGGACTATAATGTTCAGCAGAGCCCAGTACTGCATGAGTGATAAATAATGGTGGTGATTAGCTTTCAACATGTATTATGAAGAAAATAAAAGTTTAAATCATTTAAAGCTCTTGTCTATTTTATAATTAACACAATAAACTGAGAAACAAAGAAAGATGGAGAGAGACATTTTACATGGACATATACTAACAGGACAAGGGGGGATGTCATCAAACTGAAAGAGGTTTAGATTAGATATTAGGAAAAAGTACTGTAAGGGTGATGAGGCACTGGAACAAGTTACTGAGCAAAATTGTGGACACCTTTAACCTTAGAAGTGTTGAAAACAAGGTTGAATGGGACCCTGAACAACCTGGTCTAGTGAAAGGTGTCCATACTCACAGCAGGGGATTGGAAAGAGATGGTCTTTAAGGTCCCTTCCAACCCAGGCTATTCTATGATTCTCTAATCTAAAGGTGAAAGATAGAGTTGGACCACAATGTTATGTCTTGAAATTTTTTTTAAAATAGGAAGATGTGTGTGTGTGGTTTGAGTCTTTATAAGAGAAACCTTTGGATTGTCAACAGACAGGCAAACATGGCATTAGGATGTTTATATTCAGTTATTATGTGTGACAGTGTTTTCTAGAGAGCATTTCCTGACTACTGTCAGAAGATCACAATCAGGAGAATATTGGTTTGTCAGCTGCTTCAGGCCGGACCATTTGATAGCTGCTTAAAGAATGCTGTAAAGTTTTACAGGCCCCCAGCAAGACTTTTTTCATCTCTTCAGGGTAGTTGTTTCCTCTGATTAGCTCATAAAGATTGTACTGGAAATGTCTTCCTGGGCAGATTTTCTGTGGTGATTTTTCTTCTAATTCAACTATTTTCCTTTCTTTGCTTTCTTCCTACTTTGATGATGTAAAAGTTCATTTAGTTTCTAGTATTCCTTTGGGATGTTTGATTACTCTAGAAATCTAGCCAATAAAACAGATGATGCAGGAAGAGAGAGTTTGCTTATATGTCTACCATGCTAGTCAGGAATGATGCTGTTGTTATGAAACTAAACACTGGCCTTAAATACTGCTTGTACATTGTTTTCTTTCTCTGATTTCAAGTAAACTTGCAAATGTGTTCTTTATGATCAAATTTTCATATTATAAATATTTGTCACGTGCACAGTTTCTTATCCTCATAAAACACATCATTCTGCATTTGTGAATCCTGGAATGGATCACAGATTAAGAGTCCATGATTCATGAGAATCATTAAAGTAAAACCATGAAAGAAACAGCTGTTTATTTAGTGAACTGGCAGAAAGCATACTTTGTTTAGAAAGTTTAATTTGGCTTAATGTAAATATATTTGTATTCTTTTTAATAAAGCCTTCTATAATTTGTACTATTCATGACAGACATAGAAAATGATGTTTTGAGAAAGCAGGATGATCAGGTTGCAAATGCATAGCTAAGACACGTTTTTATAATCTCATGTTCAAACACATGCACCTTTCAATACCAGTTATTAATTTGGAATACTTTAGATTTTAGGGCCAACTTGAGATATTTTAAAAAATGTTAATTTTCTGACCATGCATCAGAAACAAGCTGATTGAAAAGAGGTTTCAAAGAATATACCTGATGACATGGTGAATTCAAAAAATTAAGTCTTAATCTAATGAAAGGTTATCAAGCTCTTTAGAAAATTATGAATTTGTTTCTCATGGTTGAAATGAAAGAGCTAAATTAAACTGGAAATCTGCAATATTCTTATTCACCTGAAACAAATAATTAAAAATGGCAAGTTGTTGTTGCAATGCCACAGAAATAACTGCTAAAGAATTGCTTATAAAATTTTACAAGGAAAATGGAATGTTTTGGGGACAATAATTTTCCTTAGATATTAAAAAAAAAAATTGCATAATTGCAGTGTCATTGACAAATTGCTTGTAAGCAATTATTGTGTCTCTATTTTTTGCCTATCCATCTTGTGACATCATTCTGCCACCCATATCTTAAAAAGATTGTTTGGTTAACTGCTGTTACAACGTAATCCTGTTGAATTTCTTTGACCATGACCAGGGCAAAACATAGGAAATCTATACTCCCTAGTGATGTAAAATGAAACAAACAAACAAAAAATTCCTTAATTCCTTTCTTATATCGACCATTCACTTGACAAAGGCAAAAATCTTTATTTCTTAAGACCTCCACTGCAAAAGTTGTGGGTGGAATCAATGTCACTGTTACATAGTTCTAATCTTAAGACATAATGCTTCTAGTTTGCTCATAAGTGACGTCACTTGCAACATTTTGACTTAAGAAATGAGAGCTAAAAAATAAATTGAATGGTAGAAATTCACATATTTTGAATAAATTATGTCAAAGCTCTCTAATCTTGTAGCCTTATGGAAAGAGAAGGAAACAGGTATTTTAAATCCTGACTGAGAATTTTTCACTTAGTGTATTAATCTGTGTTTGATCTATATGTATCAAAAAAGACAAAGAATAAAGTTGATTGTAGAACTTTCTTTATAATGAAAAGGTATCTTACATTCCGAGTAAAAGTGTGTGGTCGTAAGGATATTTTTATAGGCTTAGACCTGGCTTCATTTAGTATTATCATTAACCTTATGGGTGATGAAATAGAAAACTATATTTCTTCGCAATTTTGTTGATAAATTTGCCATCTACAAAGCTGATAAGATTTAAGAGTGTGTAGAGATGAGACTGCGTTCAAAATTACCTTGAGGAATGGAGAAGTAACCACTAAAAGGTGTGGTAAAACTTTGGCAAATGGAACATCCTCGTATAAAAATCACCAGAGACAAAATACAGACTGAGGAACAATTGATTAGGTAACTACTCAGGGGAAGGAAGGAAGGAAGAGAGAAGGGATTGTAAACTGAAGATGATGCTGTAAAATTATTTCAGAATAAAGCATGAAAAATCTGGGACATGATCTGGTGTCTGGAGAAAAGCAAATTTACCACACATCATTGAAACAAGGCCCAAAAGACAATACAGGAAACTATTGCATAGACATCTCATGTTAGTTTCTGAGGGAATCATGAAGCTCTCCTAAAGCTCACATCCTTCAGGGCCCCTGAAGGAGAAGGTAGGGATTGGGAACAGTCAGGCTGCCATTCATGCCATGCCAATCTGAGTGCTTTCTGCTTTGTGAGCATGGAAAAAGGAATAGGTAATATTTGCCTTGACTTTAATACACTGTTAGTGTTCAACATTGCACCCTGGATGGTAGAAAACTAGATGGATAAGAAGCTGGTTGGATGGCTGAGACAAAAGCATTTATCATGTGCTGCTCGGAGGCCTGTGATAAATTAGATATGTGAGGGATCTAACCTGGGCCATTAGAGGTGGGAACTAGGCAGTATTCATAGGGAAACGGAAAGGAGATTAAGGGAGAAGGATTATCCCTCTGCTGTTCAGAGCTTGTGAGACCTCACCTAGATACTGCTTAAGGATTTGGGCTCCTCAGTACAATAAAAACATTAGCTAGCTGAATCAGGATTGGCTGACAATCCCCAAGCTAGTCAGGAGCTGGAGCATTTTTTATTTGGGGACAGAATGGAGGATCAGGGTTTGTTCAGCCTGAAGAAGAGACTGCTTTGGGAGAACGTGTCTGCAGCTTGCCCATGCCACCACGGGGATTAGCAAAAAGGTGGAGCTGGGCTTTTCATGGGCATGCATCAGAGAGAGTGAAAGGCTGCAGGTATAAACTGAAACAAGTGGGTTTCAGACTGGATATATGGAAATACCTTGTAAGTCTTAGGACAGTCAAAGTGTGGAACAGGTTTTTCAGAGAGACTGTTTAGTCTTTCTGTTCTTGGGCATATTGAAGACCAGACTGAATAAAGCCCTGATCATAGTGGTCTGACCTCACAGCTTACTCCTGCTTTGAGTTGAAAATTGGACAAAAGATGTCCTGATGTCTCTTCAACCTGAATAATTCTATGATTCTATATATAGTTTAGGAGACAATTTTTCACCTCTGTTCAGCTCCAGTAATGCTTTTGTAGTGTTTTTGACATTATGCTTTGAGATATCTGATTGGTTAAAAAAATCCCAGTCATTGCATGAGACAATCTTTGAACAAGTATATCTTCAAAGTACAGAGAAGATAGAAAAAAATTAGATATCTTAATCTGCCATGATAAGTTCCTGAAAGAAGGGAGAATGACTTGTTTTTTCCCAGATCAAATAGGGCAAGAATTAAGTGCTTTTAAACTTTATAGCAAGAGAGATTTGGATTACATAGAATTAAAAATTTCATTATGGAAAATAATCATTGAAATAGACACTGTAGGAGAATCATGAATTCTTCATTATTAGAGATATTTATGAACATAAGCATCTGTCACGAACACAGTGATTTCTGAGAGTAGAAAATGGACTATTTGAATATATTTTGTATTGTGCATTGAAAGACTATGCTAAAATGATTTTAAGCTTTCCTGACCTCAAGCCTCTATTGTTTGCAGTATAACTGGAAAGTAATTTTTTTTAAAAACCTTCAGACACTGAGTGTGTCAGGATTTCTTCAAAGACTGACTTAGCTGTCAGTATCACTTCTTTTCTCTGTACGATTTATGTCAAATCATGTTAAAATATAACAGTACTTTTTTACGCACGTCTATGTAAAAAATACACAATCTTCTTAGAGTTTGGACTGTTGCAATTCAAGCATTCACAGCATGCATCCTTAAATGCTTCTAATAAAATACTTATATGGTGGCCCTTTTTTATTATTTTTTTTTTTTTAGCTCATTAAAATAGTGAAAAGCAAGCCATTAGGCTGTTATCATTTTACAAAGTTTAGTAACCTGAAATAGAAATAACAACTGAACCAGGAATAAGTGATCCTGTTTATTTCACATGTTTTGGAATCACAGCTATTCATTTTCCACCACGCAGGCAGGGTAAGATAGCCTTGTCTGAAGTACGGGTTTCTGATGTTTCTTTTTCAGATCCCTTTAACTCCATTTTTTGCTGGAATGCAGTCAAGCTAGAGATGAGAATTAGGGTCAACTGCTAGTCTTCCTATATGGAGGTGAGGCTGAAGGCTCTAATTCTTGGAAGATTAAAGGCTTTAAGTGAAATGAATTAGAAAGGGAATAATCTCTTACCTACATTGTCAAGGTTGATAACTACTCTAAAGGTCGAACCTCAGTTTTAGTCTGAGTGATCTCTGGAGCAAATATATCATCTTATGCAAGGACTGACTCATGGACCAAGTAATTTTAGAACAGGATAAACAAGGGGAAAAAAAAGAAATTTTATTACAATATGCCCTCTACACTGTGTTTTTTAAAGTGCTATTTTGCTGCACAGTCCTGTTGCATTGTTTTGCTTTCAGTCATACCTCACAGAC
Source organism: Cinnycerthia olivascens (assembly GCA_035048155.1). Lineage (NCBI taxonomy): Eukaryota > Metazoa > Chordata > Aves > Passeriformes > Certhiidae > Cinnycerthia > Cinnycerthia olivascens. Next base: position 74,467,128 of record JAWWMU010000106.1, read on the forward strand.
CCCATTAGGAAATAATTAGAAGCAAAAAAAACCTCTACTTGTAGGCTTTGTGGTATTTCATCCAGCTGGTCAGGTGACAGGGACAACAGGAAAAAAAGGTAAAATACAATTTTAGTTTGGTTTGTTTTAATATTCCTTTCCATGACTTTGTGGAGTATAATGGATGTGAGCCTGAAACAGATCTTAGATATCTTGAATGGTTTCTCTGTGAAAATGTAGGTTTGTACTAAGTAAACTGGCAAATATTTCCATGTTAATGGACAGCTCCCTTTTCTTACCTTCATAAATTGTGATACTGCCTGTGGGGTGACTCAATGTGCTTAATGTCTGATGGCACTGGAAGAGAAATGTGTTCTGATTGACTTGTTTATTCTTCGTTGTGTCAATAGTTGTGTTTAAAGCAGTGACTCTCATGAGATCTCATGAGTCTGAGGTTTTGCCCTCACCATTGGCAGTATTATATGAATATAATCAGTAGGGACAGCTCTACTTTCTATTCTAATTGCCTGATCTAATTGTCATGAAGGACATCCTTATTAGACCAAACTAAAGATTTTCCATTTTTTTACTGAAGTGGTGGAATTCTCATCTGACATGTTGGATGTTGAGTTTGTGCTACAAATCACAGTTTGTGTGTTTTTATTGCTTACTTGATTTAAGTTGCATTTTACGTTGATTTATTTATATTGATAAAGATAGTAGCAGCTCCTGAAATTTTACTACAATATATATTATTATAAGAAATACTATAATAGTATGGTATGCAATTTATGAGTTTTGCTGCTAAGGCGGTGTGGTAGCAAGTATGTTACAGAAAACTGAAAAGATTAACGAGCCAGTAAGAATGTTAGTTTGAATTTATTCTGATTGTTGTCTCACCTACCAAGTCCTTTGGCATCTGCAGTTCATTTTGTGTCCTATAACTTATGATATCAAGATCTGATGGGTGTGTCGACTTTATGAGCTAGGCAAGTAGAGTACAATGAAATATTATCTGAAGCTCACTTAGCGTCACCTGATGTACAGTGATTTGTATAAGGTCTTCTCTGCTGAACCTATAGGCACTTAATTTTGCACTAAAGGTTTCCTCATATTGTTTACATTTTTTCCAGCAGTGTGGGTGTATGGTTTCTTTCTGAAAGTTGACATAATTGTCTCATGCTGAGCAAAGTGTGTCCTCACTGTTGCTACAGATGTTTGAGAGAAGTGGAGAATAATCCCTCAGTGTGGTTTTGGGGTGTTGCTACTGAGAAGTTATCTCAGATACTTCTCCTTGGCTCTCTTCTCATTTCAAATGGAGGGCTCAAAGATATGCATAGAAAAGCATTTTTTTGCTTACTTTATAAAATTAAAAAAAAGAAAAGGAACAGTGGAGTTGTGTAATATTTTAGGTAGAAATACCTTGTACAAAATGCCAAGTTAGAGTTTATATCTTGAATTTGGGAGACGAGTGAAATGTTAAAATTCAGAAGTTGTATAAAATTTCAGAATAACAGATCAGACTGGAAAATCTTGAGTGAATAAAAATTGTCACAGCAGAAAATTCATCTTTCTGGAGTCAGGACCACTCACCAAGTAATGTAATGACTGATTATGTGATAAAGGAAATGTGATGAAATTAAAAAGTAGAATATAGAAGAGTCTATAGTGATGTTCAATTTTCCCAACACTTCCTTACCTGGAAACACGGAATGGATTAAGGAGGTACACAGAACAAGTAGTAAGATATAAAGTACCTTTTAGCCCAGTCACTTTCTAGTAGGAACAAAAGATTTTTTCTGTGACTGAAGAAAAAATTGGTCTGGAAAAGGTAAATATTTAACTATCCAAAAATGCTAATACTCTGAGGCAGTTCTATGCAAAATATTAAATAAGTAATAGAGTAAGTGCCAGCTTTGACTCCTTCTGGATCCCACTAGCTGGATTGGTAAGAAAATTAAATTTTATTTTGTGAATAAACGTGAAAGCTCGAGAAAAAGTTGCACATACTTACATGATCAGCTGTTGGTATGAATAAATGTAACAGACCTCAGTGGATGAAAAAAGAATATTATAGACATGAAAATGAGGCAAAAAGGTGGCCTGCAAAAGGAATGCTTTATTGTAAACTTTAGAAAGGGAGGACTCCTTTTACAGTATTATGTGGGTTTTTTTTTCACTAATGTGTAGTTCTTCTGTCATTACCCCCCATACCCTCCATGTATAGACCAGCTATAAGATGCTTCAGTGTACCACTTACAGTTGAGTTTTTGATAAATGTCTATGTATTTCAATGCACTTTCCCATAAATTCATTACATTTCATAAAATTTTTGTAAGACAATCAATTCTATTTATGGAAAGAAAGTATTTTTTTTTACCATGGTGGTAATGGAGATAATAAATTTGCAGAAGTTTTAAGAAATTGAGATGGTTAAGATTTGAGGATAAGTGTCATATTCTTTCATAGTACTAGACATCTGAAACATTTCTCTGAATCTCTCACAATCCCTTAACAAATGATCTACATAAAGCCTTTTTCTGAATTTTCCATCTTTAAAGACAGTCTCTGGTTTTTTTGAACACTTATTTTAAGAAATTAATAACGGAAATAATATAATTTTGTTCCTTGAACAAAAGCTTATAAGACTACTGTGGGGAATCTTTCCCATCTCATCTTTTTTTACTATGATCTATTTTAGACAAGTGGGTGGATGAGTGTCAAGGTAGGGCCAATATTTTAATATATACAAATCTGTATTCAAGACTGAAAAACTGAAATATTTCCTCTTGCTCAGATATATTTTATATATCTGACTATAACCAACTACTGTTGGTTATAAAAAGAGTTGAAAAGCGTAGTGTACTAGATGTAGTAGAAGTTTTTACATTTACGCGATTTTTTATACTTTTCCATGATGAGTTGAAAAGCCACTACTACACCAAGTATGATAAGCTTTGTTACAATTTCTGTTAAATAATATAAAATAATCTCTATTCAACCTATAAAGTGTAGAATTTATTTTTTTTTATTTCAATGGCTTTTTGACCATCATAGTTATTTTTTATGACCTATGTAAGGGAGAGGAGCTAATGTACAGAAATTGCTTAAGTAATTCCTAGGTCATGATCATTACAATTTCTCTCAGTATGGGATGACAGTAAGTTTAGACTAAGAAGTCAGTATTTAACATCTGCTAAAATTATACTGTAAAGTCATTGACTCATAAGTAGATTTCAATGCCATTAGTCTGACTATAGAAAATGCTCTCACTGAACAAGAGTAGGTTTAGCTTATATCTCCTATCTTGGAAGTCAGGATTTCCTTTGTATTTTAGTAAGAATTGAAGTATATAAATAAATTTTAATTTACAGATGAAAAAAAATTACTTTGTTTGACATGGTAAAACTGAATTCTTTTCTGTCAGTAATTTCTAGTTTTTTGGTTTTATTTTTCCTGTTCTGACCACATTTTTTAGATAACAAGTGCTATTTACTGTTTTATTCAAATGAGAAGTCCCTTTAATTTTCTGGATAGTCTTTTTTCTTCTGAAAACCTCATCCTATAATAAGTTTAAAGGGAAAACTTTCCTTTTTTTTCTCCTCCACTGCACAACTCTGAAAATACCTTCTGCAGTTCCCTCAGTTAAAAAATGCCAAACAGCACAGCACAGAAAAAGCAAGAGGTAAAATCCTGCTTTACCTAGTACCCACTGAGCCTGATTGAAAATTTCAAGAATGATCTGGTAATATTTCCCCACATGAACTTCTACACTCTACCAAAAGGAATTAAGTTGGTGTGTATTTCAAAGCCGTGATCTGCATGTAATACTCACAGGGCCTTTTCACTAAAATATACTGTTGCCTTTGTACAAGCAACCTTTTCTGTAAGTGTAATTCAGTTTTCTAATGACATTGTGCATGTATGGATACACTTACAGGCATCCAGGGTGCACAGGAAGGATACAATTTTAAATGCAATCTCTTATTTAGTGTTTATTGTACTACAGGCTAGGATTAATTTGTTTGCTTGTGTTATTTTGTGTGTGTTTTTGTTTTTTTTTAATGACTACTTTTGTTCAGATATTCTACACTAAATAAAAGTTTAAATAGCAATTATATATATTAATGAGTAGTAGTTCGCTTTTTTCTGTGTTTATGTCACAAAACAATTATTAGACTTTCTTAAAGAGTTTTGGGATCCTCCCTACAGCACTGTGTAGAGATATATTGTACAAGTAGAAGGAAGAGGGAAATAAATTTAAAAACTGTAAATCTCAAGCCATCATTTGAAAATCATTTCATTCAGAAATCAATGCAGTGAAAGCCTTTTAGGGAGAAAGTAATTCATTTTAATTTGATCATAAAGTGGGAGAGTGCAGAGAGAGGTTTTGGGAGGGAAAGGGACTATGTAAGCCCCATCCTCTATGATGATACTGGAAGAAATGTTTTTCGCTATCACTTAATTTTATTCTGAAGTTCAATGTGAATCATGACCTGGTTATGTGCTCTGGATTGAGATGAAAGAAGTCTCACTTAAATGATTAAATGTTTAATGATAAATGTTAAATGTTAAATGATTAAAGACATATCAAATTATAAGCATATAAGCATATGCTGGGGAAGAGAAAAGCTAGGGGGAATAAAAGGGGAGATACAAAAGTTTGTCTCTTCTTCTGAAATCTATATGTTGTATTACAGAATAATAATTATAAATTGGCAAAATCATAGTGATATTTAGCAAAATGTAGAAGTGATTGTTAAAATGGGGAGGACTGCTGTGTGTTTATTTATACCATTTAGGATAAGAGATCTTTGTGGTGGTCAAAACCTGGTTTAAAAGAAAATACTTCTGAAGCTCACTGCTCCAGCATTGGCATAAAGAGACTTCACAGGGTTATGAAACTCTAGAAGTAAAATTATGTGCAAATAATTGGTAATGATAGTAACAGAATGGTAATGAAATTCTTATTTGGTTAAGTTTTTGTTTGTAAGTATTTTCAGAAAAGATATTTTAAAAGTAGGCTACTGGAACTACTTCTCTACGATTATACAAACAAAACAAACTGAAGGTTTTTTTACTTTCTGAGATTTTTTGATACTTCTTTGAAATCTTAAAAAAATACTGGATAAATGTAAATTCCACTTCATGCTCCAGTTCGTTATTTTAGCAAATATTTTGTACTGCTTACCACAGAGGGCTTAACTAGGGTTTGGAAGACAGCTCTCCATTGCTGTAAGGGCTTTGCTAGGTATTTTTACATTACTCTGTTAATGGCTTGTCCTGATTCTGGCTCAGATCAGCAGAAGAGGGCAAGGCCAAGACATTGTGTTATTCCATACCATGTTAGGTCTTTGCCAGGGTCAGGGAACAGCTTCCAGGAAAGAGGGTCATGAGTTTCCAGTGGAACAAGTGTGACTGCTGCAGCAGTGGGGTAATGCTGATCCTGACCAGAGAGAGTGGCTTGGGTTGAATGGCTGTGGCCAGATTGGGCTTCTGCACTCTCATTTTGGTACAATTTTGTTATTAATGTTGATGCTGTTACTGTTTATTTTCTGATCTCATTGCTGTTTCCAGTAAATTGTTCTTATCTCAACTCATGATCTTTACCTATTTTGCCTTCAACTCTCTCCATCCATGGAGAAGGAGGGCGAGAGAGGGGAGGAATATGAGCAGCATCTGGTTTTGGAGTCTCAGAATGGGGAGACATTAAATTGAGGACTACCATTCCTAAAGCATGACATGTTTAATGAAAATTATTTTATTTTGCAGAATATAAAATTCAACAGCCTTTGGAAGTTGCTCTTGTAGTATATTCTACAGCCTGTGTATAAGGCATTCTGTTGGTCTGAAACTGCCCAGACAAAAAAAAAGTTAAATCCATCTTTCACTGGTTTTTTTTTGCAAACTCTTTATCATTATATGTAGAGAGGACAACATTATTGCTCTTTTTTTCTGAGTCCAAATGAAAGCTGGTATTATTGCTATACTTGTGTGGTCTTCATTCTCTAAATGTGAGTACAATTAAAGTTTTCAGACAAAGATAGACACTAAGTCATCCAGAGAATTTGAGGTTATTCCGTAAGAGCACAGAGGCACTCAGGAAGCATACTTTCTTATTGGGGCTATTTATGGGCTTATGCTTGAATTTGAGGATGAGACTACTTGACTTGAGAGTTCTTTCTAAATGCTGTTTTTGTTTCTTAACTTTTTTTTTTCAACTTTGTGCTAGTTCTGTGTTTCCAAAAGGGAGATGATAGCATTATTCACATTTCTGCAATGTGTCTATGCATTATATTGATGTTTTTAAAGGGAAATCAAAACTTTCATATGTGGCTGTCAGAAGAATCTTTATTTACTTTGGCAGTCACTTCACATGGGGTTTGTTTTAGCATATGACACATCCTCAATTTCTCTTTTTTTTTCCTAGTCAATTCCGAGATCATTTGGCTTACTGAAATGATTCTCACTTTCTTATTTGTTGGCCAGTATACTATACTCTAATATAATTTTAAGCTGCTCTTGGAGCCCACTTTCTATCTTGTTATAGGGACATATATATTTGCATGACACCTTTTTGTTTTGTCTAGTGTAGCTGGCATTTATTGCCTCAAAGGAAGAAGTACATATAAGGTGTATTAGATCAAGAAGGAAAGAAAGCAAAGGAGAACAGAAGTAAGGGAGTTTCAGGAGCAAAAGGGGAGCTGAAGAAAAAGATGGAACAAGTAGTGAAAACATTAGACTTATTTGGGACATGCACACAAGGAGAGTTCAGAGAAAGAAAGGCACCCTCAACGCTTGCCAAAGCATTTTGACTTTTACGTTTGAAAACATTCTACTCAAATGACCTCCAGCATGAAATCACACCTTCATAAATGTTGTAAGTGGGTGCATCTTGTTGCAATGTGGCTCAAAGAGGGAGTCTTATGTATTAGCTAAGTTCTTTTTTCCTGTGTATTGATATCATGGAGTTGTTATCCCAGGTAGAAGCCTCAAACTAGTACAGATGGAGTAAAAAGACATTTTCCATCTCTCTTTTGTTTGTAGGTGCTTGAATAAAATGGCTTTGATTCTAGGGGTAGGAATAGGGATAGGGGTGGGTGTTTATAATTTTAGTTCAGGAGCAAGGAAGTTTCTTTAAGTCTGCTCCACTACAGCTCTCTTTTGGTCTAGCAAATATGTGAGATCTTCTTTTCTGGATTTTGTTGGTTTGTTTTTGTGGGGTGGTCTTTTTGTTTGCTTGTTTGGGTTTTTCCAAGAAGGCTAGAGAGTGAAAAATAAAAATGATAGATTAATTGGTCCTTGCATGACGTTAACATTTTCAATTTTTAATTGTAACATTAGAGAAAGGAGATAATTTCAATGCATGTGTTTAGCTGTTTCTTTTGAAGGTGTTTTCATCCCAAACGACTGCCTTTCTTCAGAAAACATAAAACTTACAGTATTATTATGATTTTCTACAAAACCAGTTGTGAAGACACAAGACTTATATTGAGACATCAGATCAGGAAACAAATGTATTAAAATAATAATTCATGAACATGTGCAATAGATTTATAGAATAGACTCTGAATAGGATTTGATTCCACTTTCTTCTGGGCCATAAATAAGCATTAAAGAAAAAAAATTTTGCTTATATTTCTAACATTTTCACCCTGTGGAAACACACAGTCACACTGTATTTCTAGTATATGTTATAGTTTCTTTATCTCTGTCATTTTAAGTAATCTCTTGGGTTATTTTTGTTAGAAATATTTAATCCTCCTTTTATTATTACTATCTCTGGTTTACATCTATCACCAATTAATTATTTAGAAAGGAAGACAGGGTTTTTTTTAATGTTTTTGAAAGGATGCATTTTAGCATGAATAAGTATTGCTTTTGTTGTTCTCTATTTTTAGAATTTCATAATGGGTTTTCCACCTTGTCATTGAATATTCTTATTGACAGGAAACAGAATTAGGTGCTGTTTCATAAAGAATCTTCTTGGGTAGCACTACAAACCAAACAAATAAACTAAAAAACTCCCAAACAAAAAACATCAACTAAAAAACCCCAACCTTTGTGCAAAAGTATAATTTCTATTCCTCGGGCATTATGTTAGTATAACAAGAGACACTAAGCAGGAGTGCAGAATTTCAAAACTATTGTAATAGTAGAAAAAATCCATTTTCTGTCTTTATCAGAGAAATTATTATTGTACTGTCTGTAATCAAATATTTTTCATATTCAAAATAATTTATTCGGACCTGTATTCTTCTTTCTTGTGACTTTTCATATACTTACTTTAATTGAATTTCCATAATACACTACAAAATATATTTAGCATTAAGTTCTTTGAGCTTTTTTCAAGGGCGCATTGTACTATTGCAGAGAGTTTTAAACATGTAATGTCCTGAAAAGCCTGGGGGAAATGGGAAAAAAACACTCAAAGTCATATTCTTTTCTTAAAAAAACTAAAATAAAATGTTATGCATGAATAAAGTTTGATAATGATCATACATGGAATATAAAAGGATGGAAGTTTTGTAACTTGTGCTGTAAACCAGAGCTGGATTAATAGAGTTTTAACACACAGTTGAAGGTCCTTTCTACAGACTGTCAGTTCTTCAGTCTGAAGTAAGTTGAATTGCAGAAGTTCATTTCCAATCCCTACTGCCGAATTCTGATACATCCAGAGGTCTTTTAAACTGTGTTTATCCCTTGAGGAAACATTTTGAAGGAAAATAATGTCACCTACACCTCTCCTGGAAAACAACACTAAGGTGCATCCATACTATGCACTTCCTGTTACAGGCTTGTAATGAAAAAACAGGGTTTTCTCTCTTAGGGATTTTTTATTTTCTCTTTAGATCCAAGAAATACTAAGCATAAAGTGAGCACTGATTGCATCTACTTGACAAACAGCAACAAGGATCCAAAAATTATTTCATATGTGATTTCATACCAGTACCTATACAAGAGGCCATATGTTGCTAATAATATGGGAAAGCCAAAGCCCGCCTAGAGTTGAGTTTTTCAGGGAATATAGGAGGAAATAGCCAATTTTATAAGTACATAAACATCCAAGGAACAGTACCAAAAACGTATGTGTCTACCTTGACATTGAATATTTATATTGACAGGAAACAGTATTAGGTGCAGTTCCATAAGGAATTTTTTTGGGTAGTACTACGAACCAAAAGCCTAAAGCTAAAAAATCTCCCAAACTAAGAACATCAAAACTGGGCCTACTGCTGAATGCATTTAATAAACCGCTGACAAAGGGAAAGGGAAAGATGTTTAATGCCTTTTTTTCCTGCTCAGTCTTTACCGGTAAATCAGCCTTCAGGAGCTATAAGAAACTAGGCATATTATATTCCATGGAGCTTGACAGGTGACACTCACAAGTGCTGAGGGAGCTGATTGATGTCAATGTGGGGCCACTTGGTTATCTATGAAAGGTCATGCCATTCAGGATAGGTTCCTGAATACTATAAGAAGACAAAAGTCACTCATATTCAAGAAAGCAAAGAATTAAGATCTGGGAGCTACTGCTGATCAGTCTCACCTTAGTGTCTGGGAGGGCAATGAAGCAGCTAATCCTGGAAACCATTTCTAAATGTGAATGAGAAGCAGGTGCTCAGGATTGGTCAGTGTTGACTGGGAAACCATGCTTAGCCACCCTGATAGTCTTCTACAATATTTAGCAGACAAAGAGGGAGCAGTAGAAGTTTTTAACCTGGACTTAAGTAAATTCTTTGACGCTGTTTCCCATAACATCCTTAGATAACACTAAACATGGATTAGATAATTAGACAGTGAGGTTGATTGAAAATAGACTGAATGGTTGGTTCTAGAGGATGATGATCAGTGACATAAAGGCCAGTTAAGGGCAAGTCAGTAGTGAAGTAACTGTGGGATTAAGGGTACAGCCAATACTGTTTAACATCTTCATTAATGAGCTAGATGATTAGGCACAATGTGTGCTCAGATTGTTTCCAGACAATAAAAAAACTGTGAGAAGTAGCTGATTTATCAGTTGGGTGTGGTTCACCAAGTTCAACTCTAATTCAGTGATGGGCAGAGCAGAAGCATGAAATTCAACATTGGGAAATTCCAAATTCTGCATTTGGGGAGGAGTAACCGCAGGCACTGGTACCAACTAGGATTGGCCAACTTTAAAGCAGCTCTGCAGAAACAAGCCTTGGGATCATGAGGGACAGCAAGATGACCACAAGCCAACCAGTGTGCCTGTATGGCAAAGGTCACCAACAGCTTCTCAGGCTGCACATAGAAAAATGTTTCCAGTAGGTAAAGGTCCTTTTTCTTCTGCTTGGCACTGATCAGACCAACTCTGGGAGTGCTAGGTGCAGATCTAGTTCCCCCAGTCCAATAAAGATATGGACCTTACTTGAATAAGTTCATTGAAGGACCACAAAGATGTAAAAGCAGCTAGAGCATCTGCTATACAAAGAGAGGCTGAGAGAGCTGGGACTGTTCAGCGTGAAACAAAGAAGGCCAAGGGGATCTTATCTATTTGGAAAATTACCTGATAGAGAAGGAGTGAAGAAGAGTTCATGTCAGTGGTACCCAGTGACAAGAAGCAATGGATGTAAATTTAAAAATATAAAACCACATCTGAACACAAATTCCTCGACTCTGTAAAAACAGCCATACAGACCAAGGAAAGGAATAGAAAATCCTTCCTATGTAGATGCTTCATCATACCATTATTGCTTTAATCCAAAACAGCAGTCTTCTCTTCACAGTTAACAAGGACTCATTGAGCTCTGATACAGTGTAAGACTAAAAGTCATTGACGTGAAGAAGAACCACAATCTATGTTTCATCATTCATTACTGTAATAAATGGATGGTTTATGACAACAATAAAAGATGGAGCCATTGCTCCATATACACATAGACAAAAGAAGAAGAGTTGAAGTATGAATAACCCCTATTTATGCTTCATAGTTTTCTTGCCACAGAAACCTGGTCAATACTTCTGTCATTCCTGTGCATAGCAAATCAACCAAAGTTTTATCACTCTCTAGTCTTGTTAGGGTAAAGATCTTGCTGTCAGGAGCAGACTGAAATGATGGATAGCAAGGGTAGTTTGTGTGCATCAAGCTGAATGATAAGTAGCACATTGTTGTAGCACATGGATATCATTAAATTAGTTGTAAGGCTGTTCTGCCATGTTCGTCTTTACTGCATACAAATCTAAAAACCTCAGTGGTGGTTACATAATATGAGATATATATTTTTCCTTGATTTTTTTCATAGAGTGTACATACAGGCCATAGTCATGAAAGACATTAGACTCTTTTTTTTTTCTATAGCAGATAACAAACCAGAATTCCTTTACATCTTTTCTCTTGCCACAGTCTTCAATGGCAATTTTGACTTGAAACTTCATGGAAGGAAAAAATAAGGCCAAAAAATATTTTCATTTCTAATATTCATTGCATAGGATTAAGAAAACTTCCAAAGGATCTGAGAATCTAATTTAATTTTTGGCAAATTATAAGCAAAGAATGAAAGAATTAAAGAATTGCAAGATGAGAGTTTGAGAATAAATCAGAATTAATTCCATGAACAACAGAATGAAATGACTAAATTTAAAGACACAATTAAATAGCAAATTATGCTACAAATTAAATTGCTCACTGAAATAGAAGCAGCTCCCTGGAGGCTGTGTGTGTTGGGCAGTAGTATCCTGAAAAGCACCAATGTAAAATGACTTTGTCTTACTCAATAGATGTATGTAAATGGAGAATCAGTTTGATTATTTTGCTGACTTAATGTCCAGTCATTTTTGTGGCTTGTCTCTTAGTATTCAAGTGTCCACATACAACTTCAGGAAAGTAGGATGGATCATTCACCAGATTCTTGACTAAATTCAGATTAATTTCTTAAAACTCATTGTTAAAGGCCATCAACATAAATATCCAGGTTGCCTTAACTTCTACTTTCATAGCTCTGCTAAGCATGCGCATTTCACATTCCATAGTGCTTTTAAGAAATAAAAAATGCCAGTGATGCTGGAAAATATTCTGAAATATGAAATATTCTTTTTCTACTATGTTGGCTCTAGGTTTAAACATTTTAAACATGTTTTAAAACATATTTATAGCTGAATTGAAAAAGTAGTTAAAGAACAAATGCATCATAAATTGTGTCACTAAGTTTCCTGTCTATTTCTTTCTATGGCTATTTTTTTTCTCTTTAATATATCTTAATATGTATAAATATGTAGTGTTTATTTATACATGTATTAAAAAAAGGTAGTATTTAAACACAAGATGGTTTTGATCTGTAAGCATAACAAATAAATTGAAAATAAAACAAAGCAAAATGGAAGCCTAATGATTTTGAAGTGGTGTTAAGAATCTAAGTGAAACAAATTCTTGTTGATTGTCATTATAAGGAAAAAGAAGAAAAATCAATAATAAAGAATGATGTGTTGATAAAGCCTCTTGGAAAGAAAATGTGGTTTTGAGCTTCTAAGCTATTTTAATACTGTAAATAGCTATGAACAACAAATTTTGAAGTTGTTAAGCAGTAGCTGAGTTCTCCAGTAGCACTTAGTTCCCTGGTTATTTTTAGTTGTATTATATCTTATGAGGGCTGTGTCACAGAGGCTGGGGAACAGCAGATTCAATAGAGAAGGATTTGTGTTCTAAAAGACAGAGTTCAGGTTTTTACAGAATAGGAGGCATCCCTTCAGCATGTTCCGAATTGTTTTCCTCTTCCAACATAACATTTCTTTTGCTCTGGATATCATATTCTCACTGTTATTTCTGATAAGATAATAGAAAAGAAAGAAATAAAGCATGAGAGGGGCAGGCAGATGGAAGACCTGCAGAAGGAAGGTCTGCTGTTGTTATAAGGACTGTTTGATGCTAGAATGAAGGCTCGAAGGAGAGGGTGCCGAAGTCTCTTTTGGTGATTTCAGGAGATGAGGTTTGGCAGAGCAGACAAGATGATGGAACTCTTCCATCTCTATACAAAAGTTCTCTTTTTCTCATGTCAAGGCTCTAGAGGAAAGAAGTTCATGAGAGATTAAATAAAAATGATCAAAAGAAAAAATAATTCAGAAATTTTAAAAATGCGGTATACAAGCATTGTAGTGATTTAGGAACCATAGTTTGTATTTTAATTAATAATGAATGTGGACACAGGTCAGATGTAGCTAGATCACTTGTCCTGTGTTTGAAGACTAATAGAATTATAATTGTCAGAGCTGGAAGTTTTGTTCCAAATCTTGTGTAATTGGCAAATGGAAGCTGCTGAGATCTGTACTGCCCTTGAAAAAGTCCTGCTTCCAAGCAGCCTTTACTAGAGGCACTAAGGTAGGCATTATTAGTAAAAGTGGTGCGTAATTCTAGTGATTGAAGCATGATCCTTGACAGTTTTTTTGCTCCGGTCTCTGGCTCTTCTTATCTGACATGAGCAAGCTGAGCTAGGCTGAGTCACTTCTGAGGAATGATTCAGAATTTAGATTCAAAATATATGTGCTCTGTTGCAGGGCTGAGTGAGAAATCTATATCTGAAAATTCACAATAAGGACTTTATGACTTTGTAGGACAATTCGTTGACCTTACTCAGAAGTTGAAGTCTGGATGCATCTGATTATACCAGGGGAGGAATAAATTGACATAAGAATGGTGAGGAAGAAAAGCACTGAGTTCCAATTAAAATAGTTCATTCTTTTGTAACTCAATACCTTGAAATATCCTAAATTTGCAGGCTTCATTTCACTGACATTTGTTTTTCTTGGCTAATAAGATCTCATAGCTCTTTAACCTTGCTAACTATTCCTGTGTCTTTCAGATGAAATTAACACAGATTTGTGGTTGAGCCAGAAGAAAATTAATTAAATTTCATGAACAAGCTCATTCTAACTTTGTTCTTTGAGGAGTTGCAGATGACACTGGAAATGTTTGTTTCTTCTGTTATAGGAAGTCGTTTGGTCTTTACAATCATTCATATGACTTATATGAAAAATGCTGTGTAATAGTATAACTATAATAATGACAGCAGCCATGGGCTTGCAATGACTCAGCCATTTTATAATGGTACTTCTGTGTAGATTAAGAGCTTTGTAATTCTGAAAAAAAATTATGCTAATGCAAGCAAACATATCAGTTTCTTTCCTGGGTCATAATTAAAGGAATCATAAATAAAAGAATGCATAATGCAACTTAGAGCTGAGCAAGGAGTTGTTCTCTGAGTTCCTTCCTATTTATATGCAACCTGCATAAAGGGGATTTTAGCAAGGATTATGGTCTTGCTCAGTTTTCTCTTTTTATATCAACATATAGCTGGTGAGTTGTAGTTCTGAAAGAAATCTATGCCACTTGAAATTATATTGTAGTCAACACTGGATGTTACTGTTGCATGAAGTACTACATGTTAGAAGAGATTCTCTTGTTTGGCACTTGATTCTCTTTCAGACTTCTCCCTAGAATGTTGTAGAGTATTTTAATGTCACAGTTTGGGCTGAAATTCAAAATATTTACCTTTAATATTGTGATGTGGTTGTTTTAATAGGTTGATATGTCCCTGAATACTTAGTTGGATATTTTGAATGCTAGAGAGAAGGCTAAGTGGTATTGTGCATCAAGAATTGTTCTGAAACTGATAATGAAGCCACGTAATGACAATGAACTTACACACATGCAAGGCTGGGGTTTCCTTTGTTGTAGGTTTTGGTGTTTGTGTTTGGTTCTTTGGGTTTGTTTTTTTTTCTTGGGGGGGACGCTGAGGGCTGGAACTGAATGAATACAATTGGGCACGACTTCTCTGATGCTGAGTTGTACAGATCTCCTGCAGGTCAAGTACCAAAAACCTCATTACATTATTCCTGTCTTCCTGAAGCAGACTGATTTGAGGTCACATGAAGAGAAAGAAGCTTGGGTTTCTGGTTTTAATTATGGATAATTTAATCCATGTAAATATTTATGAGGAAGAATAATGTCCAGAATGCCCATGTCTGTCTCAGAAGTAGTCTAAAAAAGCCTCTCTAACTGCTATTAACTTAGTATCTTTGCAAACAAGTAATCCCAAAAGTCAAAGTTTTTTAGAAAACAAAGAAATTATGTAATATTTTGACAATACATCCAAAACACACAAGGTAGATGACTTAATAAACAATGATACAAATTATTTTGGGGAGAAAAATACCTATGTCTTGGAAGTATCCTGTTAGACTGTAGGATTTTATAAGACTGAAATGTTCCGAAATCTTCTATATCTCATATCAAAATGATATTAAACATTGATTAGAGAAGAAATTTATTCCATACTTGATAACTTCAGAAATTGCATTAACTTGTTTGTTTGGGGGAAGTATTGGATTGCACTTTTTAGTTAATGGGTGTGACAGTACAAATGAATCTATTATTGCTGAAAAAGATTTAATCAGATAATGAAAACCAGGTTTTCCTGCAAACCATCTTGAAACTACAATGCAACTTCTTTGCCGGTCAAAGTGGTGCATGCATACCTGATGGTTCAAAAAATGCATTTAATCGTATTATACTTTATAATTTTCCCTGTGCTTAATAAACAAAAGCTAAAGCCACAGAAATACAGTGCTCTAGTGTACATTTATTTCTGGGCCACAGTGTAATTTTCCCACAGTGATCTACATTAGTCCTACATATCTATATCATCTATATCTGTATCTATATATCTCCACCCTTGCTAGCTTTTTTCTGAATTGTCTAGATAATTTCTGCACCTCGTTGTTTATAAAGGTTCACCTTTTCAAGCATATATATATAATCATTATCTTCATGCCTTCTAAAACTTGGAAATAGCAAGAGGATATCTTTTTGGAACAGTGGTCCATTAGCCATTGTTAATTAGGATATCTTTACAGATTTCACTCATTATGTTGTCCATGGTTTGAATTCTGTGTCCACATAGTGTTTCTTGAAAAAAACAAAGTGGTGCAGATTATGCTGAAGTTATTTGAGAATGACAGGTGTGACCAGCATACCTCTGAGCAGTGGCTTGGGTTTCTTCTTCATTTAAAAAGGAAAACAAAACAAAAAAAATTGTATGAGAATTATTAGAAAATGTAAAGAGAGTTTGGGAAAAAAAAGTCTATTCTGTTCTGATAAAGATAAAGAGCAACCCTAATGTAAAACAAATTCTGAAGTAAGTCTCAATACAGCAAAGACACATACACCAAAGATGCCATGGTGTTTATTGTTTCAGGCTCCCATCTCAAATTTTACCAAATCTTTTCTGCCCTTTGAGTGGCACTCTCCTGGAGTTGCCTGGTAAAAGCCTACCTGGTGTAGACTGGTAAAGATAACTTGTATGAATTTTCTCAGTGCCTTTTCTAAGTGGTATAGTCTCCTTGCTAAAAGTGATTTTACACTACTGAGAAAAGTCAGCAAAAGGAACTAAATTACAGGGAACATTTCAGCCTTTAGTGACAGAAGTATTTTCCATTGGGGACATACCACTTTCTCAGAGTTAGTACCTGGAACAGATAAGTATTTAATTCTACTGCTAAGGTTGCAGTTAATATTACAGGTAATAATTACAGCAGTGAAGTTAATGATCTCATTTTGTGCAGTCCTAGATACTGTAAAATGCTGCTATAACCTGGAAACATCAGATACTTGGTAATAGAATTTCCTTAAGCTAGTCTCAGACAGGTAGGCAGAAAGAGAAAC
Source organism: Cinnycerthia olivascens (assembly GCA_035048155.1). Lineage (NCBI taxonomy): Eukaryota > Metazoa > Chordata > Aves > Passeriformes > Certhiidae > Cinnycerthia > Cinnycerthia olivascens. The sequence goes on from JAWWMU010000106.1 coordinate 74,483,785, forward strand.
ACTGAATATAAAGTTAGATTTTTAGTACAAGAGTTGTATTAGGAATAATGTTTTTCCATTTATACCTATAATTTCAGGCTAAGTATCTTCACAAATACCTGTCTCAGTCCTATTTTAGGAAAAAAAAGTAGAATTGAGATGAGTTATGCCAGTTTTTTTCAAAAATAGTGTCTTTATTTGGTTTTCTTTTTAAAGGATGACAACTCTTAAAAACTGTGTTTTGTCCAGGTTTGAGGGTAATTTTGGCAATATTCATGCCTCTCTATTTTTTTTAATTTATTTTATTGTTTAATCTGATTCTTATTATCAGGAACTCCCGGAGGTCCCCAAGCAGTGTTCAAGGATCAATGTTGATATAGACAAACTTATGCAATACTACACTATTTAGTTGTCTTTAATATTAAAAGAAGATGTTGAAATCAGGAGAAATGCCTGTCTTGACATGCACCAAAACTTTTGGATATGATTCTTTGAGGGAAAAGAAGTTGATTTGGAATACTCTAATTTCCATATGGCTAAACAACACCAGAATCCTACCTATCTCAATATGTTACTGCCAAAATCAAGCTTTCAGAACAGTGAATTTGGCTTAGAAGAGCATGAGATTAATTAAAAAACCACAAAACAGAAAGCAGAAGAATTAAATAGACATCATACATGCATATATATGTGTGTGTGGGCACATATGGTATACACTATATATTATATGTAATGATGTACATACACATACTTTGTACGATGTATATAATATATGTATATATTTTATGTGTATTAGTATACATTATAAAATGTTACATATTCTCTAAAATACATTTTTGAGTTTGCCATAGTTTTGAGAAGGAGATTTGAACTTCTAAAAAATTTTTTTCCCAACTGATTCTTCAGAAACTGTTAAAAAAAAAAGTAACAAAATTTTGTTGATAAAGAGAATCAGATGCCTTAATAAGCTTTCTCAAGCTTATGCTTTGTAGTAAGTAGGAAAATATATTCTGCGTTTTTACAAGAGAAAATAAAAATTAAAATTTGTCATCTTTATCTTCACACATTTATCTTATATATGGTGAAAAAAATTCTGTCCAAAGAAGTGTATGCTAATATGCTATCAGCTTTCAGTTCAGTAAAGCAACTTCCTACAGATATAAATCCTACTAAAATAAATATACATTCTGCCTGTTAAACTGTTCCTTCTGGTGCCTGAACAGAGGCAACAGGCATGAGGAGAAGTAGCAGAAAGTTGAAGTGAACTGGTCAAGGTAAACAGGTAGGCAGAAGTGCAACAAAATCCCCTATAATCTTAAAATTTTATTCTGTACAGTTGCTTGAACCATGTACCTATTCCCTCCAAAGTGAGCGGTCAAGGAGTAAATTAGTGCCTTCACCTGAAAATATCAGAATAAAATAAAAAAATAAAAAAGGCAGAAAGGAAGATAGTCTAGCTGAAGATCTGAAGAAAAAACATTTCTGTCAGAGCTAGGCCTAGATCTCTATTAAAAGATTATATTTCTTTTTTCTTTAAGAATTTTTAAATTACATTTTCTATTGTAGTAAGACAAGAATTTAGACACTAATCAGAAATGCCAGATACATAATAATCATTCTATGTGGTCCCAGTCCATATATTAAAGCCTAAAGCTTTTTTTCCTAATGATGATTGTCTGAGACAATATAAGTTAACCTGAGGTGCTGTTGGGTGTGTGGATTTCCAGGGAATTTGTCACTTTTTCTACAAAATCTTAAAGATGTGTTGTTTTTGAGGTTTTGTTTGTTTGTTTGTTTGTTTGTTTTTTTAATTTTCTGAAGGATTATTATGGCATAGGCATATTAGTTTCAGGAGATATGCTTATCTTTCCAAGATAAGTGAGAAAGCATTCAACAGGTTTTTTGACAAAGATTTATTAAACCATGTTATTTACTTGTGTGTATTTTCATGTGCATGTACATATAATTGTGCATATAGGACAGATACAGGTTATGTGTGTATATATACGGGATACAATATTCCTGCTGTACCAGGTGCAGGTCCCAGGTGCTGGCAGGAGCAGTGAGGGTCTTGGGGCTGTGACGAGAAGCTGGTGCTGCCCTTGCTGTACACAGCCAGATCCAAGACAAGGCCCTGGCTGAAGCAGAGAAGAGATGAGGAGGAGGGAGAACAGAGAGAGGATCTTATGACTGACTGAAGCCTCTAATTCCCCATCCCTCTATGCTGCTCAGGAAGGAGGAGGAGGTAGAGGAATTGCAGTTGAAGAGGCGAAGGTCACCCTAGGGAGAAGCTGGAGGAGAGAAAGATATTTTTGTTTTTGCCGTTGTTCTTCACTATTAAATTGTGTAATAAGGACAATACATTTTCCCCAAATCAGGATGGTTTTGCATATGATGGCAATTGACCAGAATCTCTCTGTCTTTATCTCAACCTATGAGTTCTTCTGTCTTATTTTTGCCCACTGTCCTGTTGAAGGGAGTGAGAGATTGACTGGATGGGTGTCTGGTAGCTTTCCAAAATCAACTCATCATATCTTTGTAATATCAACCTGAAAAATGTTTTAAAGGCTGGTTTTAAAAGGTTAATTTCAACCGCACATTGGAGATGCATGTTTTACCTGAAGATCTTAGGTAATCTATTTGCTAGAAAGTATCTTCCAGTCTTCTGGTTGTCTCTGTGTACAAGGAGTCACAACAGAACTTGTGATTTTGTGGAAAGCTAGAAGTGTCACAGCAGAATGAGGACCCACCTGGAATGATTGTGTCATAACGACTCGTGTCTTTGAATGGTGTTTTTCCAGTGATACTCCAGTTATTGACAGTTGAAGGCAGTCCTGTTCAGAAAAGCTGTTGTTATTGTTGTTGTTGTTGTTTTTGTTGTGGTTGAGGCACCTTCAGATTAAATATTCATGTTGTCTTCCATCAACTCTGTTGCTGAATACATTGAGGAGTAAGCAGTATGTACAACTTACATGTCCCAACAAGGCGGTAGATGATGGGGGAGTAGAAACACAAAATTATGGAAAGAACAGAGAAATTATAAAAATGCTTGTTCATACTGGCTAATTTATGCATTTATCTTTTTTCTTATAGTATATAACTGAAACCTCTGCAAACAGTCTTCCAAGTTGTTACTGATGAACTCTTAAATATTTAAATATTGTATATTTATTGCAGTCTCTAATTATCTGGGAAGAAATAAACCTTTCCAAATACTTGATGGATAACCAGTTAAGTTATTCAATAAAATATTCTGTGTCTTTTATAATTATTAAAAACATAATACATTCAATAATTATATGACATTTTAATCAAAAGTAGTGCTGTATAGTGTGACAGCTAAGTGCACATATATTTTAACAAAAAAAGTCCCTGGCACTAAAATCAGAGCTATGCTAAGAGATTAACATAGCCCTATTAACCTGCTGATCTCTTGAATATTATTGTTTTCCTTTGTACAAATCAAGAGACTAATCTATAAACCGGCACACTACAAATCAGATGTTTTCTTTTTTTTTCTTTTTAATTCATGTCTAGGCTTGGTAGTAGATATGCAATGCCCACTCCTACCCACTGTTGTTATTGGACAAAATCTTACAGCTAGAAATAGAATAGAAAAAGGAAATCACCTCCGTTTTTAAAAAGGGAGGAAAGGAAAATCCAAGGAACTATAGATCAGTGATCCTCACTTCTCTGTCTGGGAAGATCATGGGGCAGATCCACCTAGAAATGGGGTAAGGCACACAAAAGACAAGGAGATGATCTGAGACAGCCAGCATAGCCATTGGAGTGACAGAAACATTTGACAAGGGAAGATTGACCAAAATCTTTCTGTAGGGCCTTCGAAATGATCCTACATGACATCATTATCTCCAAATGGGACAGACATGGATTTGAGCAATGGACTATTTGGTGCATAAGGAATTGGCTGGATGGACACAGACAGAGAGTTGTGGTCAATGGCTCTATGTCCAGGTGGAGGCCACTGACAAGTGTGTCCTTCAGGGCACCTGCCTTGGGTACAGTGTTCTTTCCTATTTTTATCAATTATACAGATGGTGAGATCAAGAGCACCCTCAGTGGGTTTGCAGATGACACCAAGCTGAGTGACGCACCTGAAGGGTGGGACCCCATCCAGAAGTGGGCCCATGAGAACCTCAAGAAGTTCAACAAGGCCAAGTACAAGATGCTGCACTTGATTTGGGGCAATCCCAGACATAAGTACAGGCATGAGAGGAAGTCATTGGGAGCAGCCCTGCGGAGAAGGACTTGAGACTGCTGCTGGATGAGAGGCTGGACATGAACCAGCAATGTGCACTCACAACTCAGAAAGCCAAATGTGTTCTAGGCTGCATCCAAAGCAGCATGGGCAGAAGGTCAAGGGACATGATTCTGCCCCTCTGCTCTGCACTTGTGAGACCTCACCTGCAGGGCTGCATCCAGCTCTGGGGCTCCCAACAGAAGAAATGCATGGATCTGTTGGAAGAAATCCAGAATAGGGCTATGAGGATGAAGGGCTGGAGCACCTCTTCCATAAGGACAGGCTGAGGCAGTTGAGGTTGTTCAGCATGAAGAAGAGATGGCTTTTTGGAAGAGCTTCTAGTAACTTTTCAGTGCTTTAAGGGGGCTTATAAAAAGGAGAGAGAAGAATTTTTTATATGAGTACATAGTGACGGAACAAAGGACAATGGTTTTAAACTGACAGAGGGCAGATTTAGATTAGAACTTAGGAAAAAATTCTTTACTCTCCTTTAGGAAAAAGTTCTTTTTAGAGTGGTGAAGCACTGGAACAGGTTCTGGAAGGTAGTGGCTGACCCACCCATGGAAATGTTCAGGGCCAGGTGGGATGGGGCCCTGAGCATCCTTAATGTAGTAAATGGCATCCCTACCCATGTCAGGGTTGGATTTGGATGACCTTCGAAGTCCCTGACAACCCAAACCATTCAATGGTTCTGTAAGTAACACATTGGTGCTGAACCTAACCTGATAGGACACTTAAGAGCTATAGTAATAGTGATGATAATGGCTAGCATAGAAAATGCAAGAACCTCAAAAACAGTAATTTAGTGAGTGCAAAACTTACCAGAAAATCTGTCTGCAGGGAAGATAAATTCAACATTTTCATTAAAAAAACGTGAATCTTTGCAGACACCACACATTTTTCACTTGCAGACTTTAGCACAGTATACGCATACTTCATATGCATTTTTGTACATATATGTATATAAATATATAAAGAATTCAATTCAATAAGCCTATAGGTTCATTGGGTTGAATTCTTTTCAGTTTCACTCACAAGGTACTATTTTATTAACCTGTTGACTCCCTGAAAACTACTGGTGTTTGTAGAACTATATCAAAGAATGTTTTGCTTTCACAGAAAAAAATTTGAAAGCTGAAATTATTTTATTTTAACAGAAATCAAGTAAAACCTCAAGAATACTAATATTCAGAGATCTTTGGGAACAAAAATACCTTAGCTTGCAAGGTTGTTAAATCAAATTCTTCAAAGAAATTTAACAGCTTATTAATATGTAGTACTTAAGTTTGACATTCATGATTAAACAATATTTAAGGTAAAAGATTGTTATTCTTTTTTCATAGAGTTGTCATCATTCTGGTTGGAGTTCTGCCAGTTTAATTTTATGGCAGGTGATACTGTTGCAGGATTTGCACTATAGTGATGCAAAAACATTCATGCTTTGAAGCCAAGGTTGAAAATATAATCAATAGAATACAGGAAGAGAAGGGGACTTTTTTTTTTTTTCAATCATATTAATTCTATGAATATGCTAAGTGTTGGGTGGGTTTTCTTTCCTTCTCATTGTTAAATCCCTAGAACTAATTAATCCTCTTTCAGAGAATGTCAAATGTACGTTTTCTTTTGTTTGAGGAGCCTTGACATTACAATAAAGACCCTGGACAAGAGAAATTATTGTCTGTGCATTATATCAAATCTTATGCACCACCTGGTGGTTTTGAGAGGTGGTTCTGTGCCACAAAACTTACATCTGAACAGCTGATTCCCCAGGTCAAAGACAGTCCTGCTCTGTAAAGCAGAATGTATAGAATGTGTCTGTGTGTCTGGCATTCCTTGATAGGAAGGAAAGATAAGATGAGCTCTGAATTCACACAGGGGTTGTGAGTCTAGTGCTTTTGCAATTATTTTCTTTTTTCTGGTGTTCCTGTTATTTACAGGTGACATCATCATTCACTGGCCTTTCCTCCTCTTTCTCAATCTCCTTTCCACAATTGCACTGTCTAAGAGTGATTAAGTTAATAATCTCAACCCGACTTATTCCACTAGTTTCTTATCTGCAAACCGTTGTGTGGAATTGTGTTTTTTCATCCAAAAGCTATTATATTGCTGATAATTCTCTCTGCTTTTCGGTTCAGTATCTGGTTATATATATTTCTAAGATATGCCCTATTTCCTTTCTTAATTATCTGGTAAGCAAGTAAGAGGACATGCATAACAGTCTTGCCATGCAACAAGATCACCTAGAGCCATCACCCTGCTTTTTTTTACACATGTTAAGTGAGCAACAAAAGGCGATGTGTGATATTGTCCTCAGTCAAATACACACAGAGAACAGTTGTTTTCCCACCTCTAAGACTATATTGGAAATGTGTTTCTGTGCTGCATTATGCTGTTTATTCCTCACAGTAAAGCTAATTTTTCTGCCTCTTCTTGTTCTCCAGCACCACTTTCAGTATTTTACCTTAGAGTCTTTTTACCCAGTTTTTCTTTCTCACCTCCAGACAAAGCGTGTTTGTTTGGGTTTTTATTTTGGTTTAGTTTGTTTTTTGGAACTGAAACAGAGCATTTTTAAAAAACATTCAAAAAAAATAAATATTTCTTCTTCCCTAAGCATGTAAAAATTCTAAATTAAAATTGGAAAAAACAGTAGGATAAAATCTTAAAAAATATTTCTCCAGCTTAGTCAACCAAACTAGTAGTGCAAAGGTAAAGAGAGATAGAATGTGTTTGAAATAGACCTGTTTATAAATCAGAAGTTACCCAAATATATTTGCAGGCCAGCTATGTGGCAGAAGCTAAAGCAATAAACAGACTCAAATTATCTTGGACATATTTTCTTCTGGAAAATCCATTGAAAATTAATTCAGAGAAGTGCAGAACCCAATCAGTAATGATTCAATAATTTCAAAGCCTTGATTTCTTTTGTTCTCTTGTTCTGGACTCTAATGTTGTTTTTTTTAAGTGTTCTTCACCCAGAGACTTGTATTACAGCTTACTTGTGCTTTGGATTCAGAATCTAAACAGTATTTCTTTTACTTTTAGGTGCATTTATTTTTTCTGGAATGGAAAAGATAACTCAGAACTACTTTCATTGCAAAGCATTCATAGTTATTGCCTTCATATGGTTTATGCAGAGTTTGCTGACTTTTAACATCTCAGGAAATATAGAAATGTATGAAAGATACTCTTCTAAGACAAATCACACAGCCATATATTATTCCAACAGTTTCTTTTTGGAGCCACAAACCATTTCAAGATAAGGCTATTAAATTGTTTTATAACTTCCTTGCAACTTATTCCAAGATTGAAAGACACATAAATTATGTGTCATGCTGGTTTTGTATATGCCAAACTTTAGTAAAATAAGTAAAAAAATAAACAAACTTGGCTCATGTACAACAAATCTTTTATGCTACAAGAGTTTTGATTGTTGGTTTGGATTTTTTTTTTTTAAATTACAAACCAAATGTATCCTACTGGCAAACAACTTCCTCTAAATATTTGCAAGGTTAGTGTGACTTTTACTCTCCTGTATGGTGTCCCAGATACCACAAGTCCCAACACATGGGAAAAAGGCAGAGGCTAAATATAGAAGCAATGCTCAGATGATGCCATTTACATGAGCTGCAGTGCCTCAGTTAAGGGTCTAACAATACAATGACTTTCAGATAAAAAGGTATCAGGGAAAAGAAGATAAGAGGGTACTTTTCCATTCTCTAAATTTTTTGGATAGTGGGAGACATTGTTGAGTGATGTGCCTGCCTAGCAACCTTTGAATATATATAATATAGCATTTTCTATCCACAACTACCTTTAACAAGGAGTGCTATTGAACAATGACTTATTAACTTCGAGTCTGGCTGCTACTACCTTTACTAGAGGTAAACAGTAGTCTTTTTCGTTTTCTTTTTCTTTTAGGATATGGGAGAAAATAGATTTATACCATCTTGATCTCCTGGATTTTTCCTCCATTCTTTTGCTCCCCACTCCTATCAGTGATTTGCTTTTTTTGTACATCTTCTGATGAAACTCCCCAAACACCAACCTGATCTTTCTTATGCTGAACTAGAGTTCATTGTTTTTTGTAAGAAGTAGATTTGTTTTTGTTATGTGTACCTTTATTCTATAACGTTTTTCACATCTCATTTTGTCATTCTGTTGTTGGAGCCCCTAAGGGTCCTCAAAAATTCTTTGCAATTTTCCTTGTTCTCTTAAATACCTTCATCAGCAAACCAGCTCACCTTGCTTGCCTCTTACCCAGGTTATTGATGAGGGTATCAGACAACACCGGGACCAGAACTAGTTTGAGCAGAAGCTCTGGAAGGATTCCATTGATGATAACCCCTAACATCACCCCTGCATTATGCAAAATAGCTCTTTACACCTATGGTCTGAATTCATATCTTTGAATGCAGTGGCTGCTTATTTTTCGTAAAAGCTTGAGGTAAAGAAATTTATCTTAAAGTCTTTTGGAAATCTAAGGAAGACACAAGAACTTGGTCACTCTTATCCAAATGTGTAAAAAGTCAGGTGACTCTACAAATTTTGCAGCATCAGCTTCTGTATAAGAAAAGACAGCTGTCCCTTCCCAAGCACAGTATTCACCCAGATGTTCAAAATTTTTTTTCCTATTCTTTTTTCTTTATCTTTTTAAAAATGAATTAATAAGTCTGAAGTTCCTTAATCCTTTTGAAACCTTTTAAAAAAACTAACATTCACATTTGCCTCCCTTTATTCCAGAGGTAACAACTAATTTTCACTGACATGTTACACATCATCATTTGATTCATTTTTTTCTTTCTTGAGTTCTTGTTAAACTCTTAAGTATGTAATCTGATTCCAGTCATGATTGTTGTGTGACTAGTATGTGTTATTAAATGTTAGTACCACTTTTCCTCAAAAGGCCAGCATATACACATTGCATCCATTTACCTCCAATCCAAGGACAGAGATCCTTTCTAGCTTATACAACATTTCATTGGATTTCAGGGCTTAGTTATATCCAGTCAGGGAAGTAGAGAATAATGTTGGAATAAAGTAGCCTCTCCCCACACACAGACAGACAAACTTTGAGAGGGAAAAAAATTGCAACATTCTGTTCACTCATGTTATTATTGTAGCTCTCAAATATGTGTACTAGAAATTATCAGTTTTTTATAACTACATAAAAATTGACATAATAGAAAACCAGTTTGAGAGTCTAGCTAAAGCTAAGAGAGCTCATGTTGATGTATAGGATACGATTGCTTTCTATGCATTGTACCATTTTTGATGGAATAATTTATTGTATTCTGGTGTGATTTTCTGCCTTCAGGTGTAATTTGAGCAGTGAACATGTTTCTATATACACACACCCACACTATATAGATTTTTTTGTAGTTAAAGAGATGAGAAGCAGAGAATTAAGTGAAAAGGTAATATTGGAGCTAACTCATTCTACATTTAAATGTAAAAGAGAAATGAAATTGCTCTATCTATTGTAAGTCAATTGTCTTCACATCTTCACAGTCTCATAAGAGGAATTCACTATTTTATTTGTACTCTGTGCAAAACAGCATGAAAAATCACTTCAAATGTTTTGCATTTTTTTAAGTCTCAATAACAAAAAAGAAGAGAAAAAATCTAGTTTATTCAATATTTTGCTAAAGCCTTAAATTCCAAAATACAAAATCTATTGTTTTTTTTAATTGAAATAATTGTGAGGATGGGGGTGAAAAACAAAGTTTACAACACTGACTAGCCAACAATAAACTTTTGATTTTGTGTTACTAGTGAGTTTTCTTACATGAGAAAAACTCATGTTTTTCTGAAGATGCCCTGTCAAGAAATAAAAAAAATCATAGGGTGCTGGATGATTTATAATCACATATAGCTGTTCTGAATTACATTTTTTTTTATTCCATTTATTCCATGACTTTAGGAATCAGTTTGTTAGGATTCACGTCAAAGGTAGCTTTTCACTCATTAAGCACAGAATGCTTAAATCTGGTAGCTCATTTCAGGTTCAAAGTACTCCATTTTGTAAAACAAGAAGAGAGTGAATAGGTAAATCTCTCAGTAATCCTGTAGGCCAAGTTTGACACATTAATTATATAACAATTGATATAAAACTGCTGCAGGTGGCAGCTCTGAAAAGAGCAGCCTAATGGGTGTAAGTAATATAAAGTAAAAATTAGAGTTGTAAAACCCCTGAAGGAATAGTTACTTTTTTTCATGTGAAATCTTTCTTCAACATGAAACACTGTAACTTTTACCCTATATATCCATATACATATATGTACATGTATACGTGCATACATACATATGCGTATACATGTATATATATATTTAAAATTGAATACTTGTACTAATCCCAAAATGAAGGAAAAAGGTTGGAAGGTGCAAAAAAAATGTTTTGACAGTATGTAATTGTTTTTATACTGTATTAACCAAATACATGCTTCCAGAAGTTCTACCATTTGAGTACCATACCTAAAGAAAGAATCTGCAGAGTGAATTTACCAACCTCTGTTGCATGAACTTATGATTGCTTACAAGACTAACTAATGTTTCTAGTAAGAATATAACTAAAGCTAAAAATTAATTTCCATTACAATCTGAAATTTGAAAAAATATTTTAAAAGCCAGGAATTATATTGAATAATTTATAAACTTTAACCTATAATACTGAATTATTAACTACTAAAGTTTTGTGCTGGGAGCTGTTCTTTTTTCCAGATTTGTACAGTGCTAAGCAAAATGAAATTTGAATATCATTATCAAGAAATAACATTAGTGCCAAAGATATCCTTGTTGATCAACTGAGAAATGTATGAATGTACTTCTTGTGTGCATGTATTGTTTGTAAACCATACTTAAAATATACTTGTTCATCCTGTTGGAAAGATTTACACAATAAAATTACTTCTATCTAAAATCTATTTGACAGCATTAAAAGGAGAAAATTTCTACCATAATAGTTTACCCTTTTCTGTTTGTTCATGTTCAATGACAGAAAAAGAGAATTTTACTTACAATTTTCTCAAGTTTCTCAATTCATAAATATGCTTAAGCACTTTTTAAAGAAATTGAATAAATAATCAAGATTCAGTATATTGCTTTGGATTTGCCAAAATCCTGTGGAAAATTACGTTTTTAGAAACAATTCATGGTCAGGACTAACAAAAAATACTGGTTCGGATTCAGAAATACTGTGCTCTATATCAATTTAGGGCATTTGTGCCTATCTATATCTACTAAAACTCTAGTCTAGAATTTTATATATAGAGAAAAGATGAGGGAGAAAAATTGTCTTGCACTTTGCATCTTCTAAAAAGAGACAAAAATTGCTGACCACTCATACTTTGATACGAAACATCCTCTCATATGTAGAAACAAGAAAAATATCAGTACGAATATGTTAAATAGCTGATTAACTTTCTCTTTCTTTGTCATGTCTCTTTTCTGAAGCAACTCTTATGTCCCTAAATATTAGATTGTCTTTAAAGCTATGGGTTTTTTTACACGCATAAGAGAACAGAAAATAAAATGTCTTTTTAAACTGTCCAGGTACCTCTTTTACTTTTTGAAATGTTTTCTTTTCTCCTCTGCTGTCTACCAGGACACTCAGAAGACAAATTGGATTTTAGGATTAAAGGAAAATGAAGGGTCAGAAATAATGCTGTGTGCATAATCTGACTACTTATGTAGCCCAAGCTGTGTAAACAAATCAGCAAATTTGAAATCATTGAAGAAAAAACCACAACAAACACTGCCTGAGTATATAGTGTATCTTGTTGGCCAGCTCAATAATAAAGAACTATTGTATGCCCAGCAAACATTTAAGAACAAAAATGAAAATGCAATTCAGTGCTTTCTGGACAGGTTGGTTTGTTTACCAACAGGACAGGTAGCTCACGGTGAGACTGCTGGTTAAGACACACCACTGGTTTGGGGTCCAGTTGGGTAATTCTTTCCAGTAAGACACACCAGCGCTAATGATAAATATATCATTATTTCTAATTGCATATAAAACAGTGAATTGACAGCAAGCATCATTCTCAAACCACCAGGAAAAGGCAGTTTCACTCCTCAGACCCAGAGGACAAGAGGAAAGACACTATGCAGGAGCAAACCTGGCAGGGGTGCAAGGCAGAGGTGCAGATAGCAACAGTGAATTAATTAAAAGACAACCTTGGAAAAACAGCGATCAAAGCAGCACTTTATCTCACATCAAGAGATTTAGCTCAGAAACAGTACCATAGCACAGAAATTAAACTCTTCGACTGGAGAATTATTTGGAAGTTCTGTTTATTAGCTACTGTTTAGATTTAGTGCTTTCACAATTACTGATAAACTAGAGTCTCTGCCAAATCAGTGTGTAACAACTATGTCATTAAACGTTTCAAACAACCCAATCACTTTGTTCCTAGAAAAAGATGATTCATCTTCAAACAGCTGACAATCTTGTTTAGCTGTTATAAGTGTGGCAACACCTGACATGCTATAACCATTTAAATGCGAAAGAGAAATTAAAGCTTGTTTCTTTATAAAAAAATGTGTGATTGAACTTTTTATTGTTGTTATCAATCACACTTGTTTCCTTTATCTGTTTTATTAATTCCTGCTACCAATGTTTTCTTCTTTTGTTTTCACAAAATATAGCAAGTGGTTATTTTTTGTCCTCTGTGATATCAACCCATAATTCATTTCTAGCTGTGTTCTCAGTTAGTGAGTTGTTGGTTTATTTTCTGTTTAAAATTCAGAGAAGACCGAGACTTAACGAAAATTTTAGTACTCAATCACAGGTTTATGTATTCAGGCTGTCTTTTTTAAAAAGATAAATTCTTCAGGCACCAAATTCTGTATAACTCATCCCCCAGGTTTTCAGCTATTCTGCATGCTGTATATCATGAGGTTTTTTCCATTGGATAAGCCTGTTTTTCCCTTACCAGTTCCATAGTGGTTCTGTGGCAGTTTCTACAGTCTCTGTCATAGAGAAGGAGTATGTACTTACACAGGTGTAACAAGTTGATTTGCAGGTTTTGGTTTGTTTGTTTGTGATGTGGCAGAGTTTTGCCTTTGTTGCTTGGTTTTTGGTTTGGTATTTTTTTCATGTATGTTACCAGTTTCTAACTAAAATTAAAACCAAAATCAACAAACCTAAAGTACCAGTATATTATCACATGCAAATAATTCTTTAAATAACTCCTAAAAAAAATCTGTACTAGTAAATGAATGAGAGCTAAGTTGTCCTATAGATATCATCTAAGTGCTCTTATGTTATAAATTAAACCTGTTCACCATGAGAAAAAAAGTCTTTCAGTATTCGACTTGATCAGGAAAGCAGTTGTGAGCTATGTACTGGCATCATGTTTTGTAAAACAGGAAGAAGTTATAGCAACACAAGAAAAAATAATACTAATGGAAACAGATAATTAGCATGAAATATCTAGTTAGGGTACAATTTTGTACAATTTTCAATCTTTAAAATGTGCTAGATTAAGAAGCCTGATACTGTATTTACAAAAGGACTTACCCAATTTTTTTCTGACTAGTACAAAAGATGAAGATTTCCTTAAATATCAAATAAAATGAGAACAGCAAAATTATTTAGAAAAAACATTTTTGTTGTTTTTTGACGCATGTAAGCAAAATAATATGAAAAAACCTCACAGAAATGCATAATCTCTTACTAGATAAATTAAGAAATAACAATGATTCAGTCCCATCTATTATTCTTTAGCATTATATTCAGAGAAAAACAAAAAGAACAAAGAAAAAAGATTTTACCATCATGATTTCAAGGCACAGCTCATCGTCTGCAAAATTTTTATTCCCCAGTTCTAGAAGTGTGCAGACAACAGTACTTACATTGGAAACAACCTGAGAAATACATCTAGGCTACACCAGAAGGCAAACAAAAAGGGGATATTTTGTTCTTCCTAGAGGCAAGAAGAATGTTAAAATAAATAAACCCAGCATTGTTCTAGCATTTTTCTTTGCCTTCAGGCACTATACCCATTTCCGTAATTTACTGTCAATTGTAAAGAAAGATAATGATGGAATAGCATAGGTAAATATTGCAGTGATACAGGTGGGGATAGGCCAAGGATTTTTTGCTCAAACATTGTTCCATTGTTTTTTACATATGAATCTTTGAAACAGTGAGATTAAGTTAGATTGATAGATAATCTCATTCAAAGATAATAGGAAGAAAATTACTATTTATGCAACTGAGCTACAACGCATGGCTGCATGTGCTATGTCCTGTACAAAGCTGTTCTCCTTTTCAAATGAAGGACTCCTTTACTTTTTCCATTTCCCCAGAAAGTAATGGTTTGGTTTGGTTTTGTTTATTGTTTTGTTTTGTTGGGTTTTTGTTCTGCTTTGTTTTATGTGCATGAGGTGCTTTGGGGTTTTTTTAATATCGTAAGGGAAATTTCTTAAGAGAGCATATCAATATGGAGTATTTATTGTTAACTCAAAACATTATATTCTTTCTTCATGGTTTATATTAGAAAAAAAGTAATTTCAGGCCTTTACAAATCTTTCTAGGAAAATGAATGATCTTTCAAAAGTTACTGTTCAACTAGCGAACATCAAACTGGTGTTGTTCATTTGATGTTTGTAACATCAAATTAGTGTTGTTCATACTGTGAACCTAATAGTAAAGTTCAGTCTACTGTGTAGCAAAATATCAACTCATTCAAGACTGCATCAGAAGCCAATCCTGATCATGAGAGAAGAAAGTCCATTACTTTTTTGAACCAAAAGTAGTTCCATTTAAAGACACTGTATCATGGTCTCCACAGTTGTGTGTTTTGATGGGAGCAACCCTATACTTGTGATTGTTGCCGACGTGGGGAATGTCACAAAATGATAAGACATTTAAAATTTAAAATCATTCTGATTAGTAATCAATGTTTGGTTTAGGCATACGTCACGTACTTCACAGACATCACTGGAGAGTATTTAATATCAGCCATTTAATAAATGATCTATTAGGGTCAGACTTCATGATGACTCCTTGGAGAAGCACATGTTTATATCTTTGCCATTTACTCTCAGCTGTCTATCCTGTTGGGAATTAAGAGCTGTAAATTCTCCAGATAGCTGTTTATAGTCAATGAGGACCTGAGATGACTGTGACAAGATGTTGGCTGCTGCAATTCCAACCTGTCCACTGCAGGAGGACCCCATTTTCTCTTTCAGAATCTCTCAGCTTTGATTGTGGGCTGACTGTTTTTGTGGAGGAAAGAGGGAATTGTACTAAACTATGTTTATCATTGTTTTGGCATCAGACCCTTTCTAAAATTTGTATTTTTGTATGTACATAGCATTTTGCCTCTTCCAGACTACCTTATGTCCCATACCAGAGCCATTTCTGTCATCTTTATTGATAATTTGCTAGCTTCAGAGTGATACTTTACTAATGATGAATTAAACCACATCATCTTCCAAACAATTCCAAGCTGCAGAAAAGTTCATACTGAGAGCCAAATTTGAAGTGTGACATTTATGGCTATTTCTTGAAGGGCCTGGCATTTGCTGCAGGACAAGCTGCTCTTTAAAGCCTAGCTGATAAAATGTGACATCAGTCAATTAAAGAAAAAAAATAACAGAGATGTGTAATCACAGAAATTACAATGTAATCATGCAACCCAAAGTATTCTAGATGAGGAAAACATTAACTATTAAAATCAAAATTACAATCTGTGACAGAAACAGTTTAGTATAATATTGGATGTATAACTGTGTAAGTAAACATAATTTTTGCAACTAATTAACACATATTTAAAAGGAAAGAAACAAGGATAAACCTGTTCACACTTTTCTGAAATTTTAGAAGAAATCCATCAAAGAGAGATCAAGGCCCACCAATGATGATGTCAAAACAGGATGAAATCCATGTCAAAATAATGATGACATCATTTTTAGCTCTAGTTTTCCCATTTTAAGCTTGTACTTACTTATCCTTATGATTTTATCACCTTGTTTAAAGGAAATTTTCTTTCTTAGTAATATTTGTGCCAAACCACGTACCTGTACATCAAAATCCCTCTGATTTTCTCATGAGAGGAATTAGGATTTTTCTTAGTATTTCACTGCATAACAATTCTCCTGTACCTTGTATCATACCCATGGGCAGATGAAACTGCAGAATTTACCAAAGTGTTCTAGAAATGATCTTGAAAATAGCTTGATAAAGGTCATATTTCCTCTGAAATTTTAGCAGATCTTTCCTTTACTCTGGTACACCTGAGACTAGTTGTTTTTTTTTAATTGCTTCATTCTACCATATGCAAGAATCATCTGGTTATTCTCTCTTAAATCCTTCCCATACAGTTTAGAGCACTCACTCTTTTTCTTCACTAGTTTTACATGTGTTCTTGATTTATAGTATAGGCTATAGCAAATGATATAAGCATATATGTGTCTCAAGTACATCTAGTTTACCTAAGAGTGTTAATTTCTTTGTAAAATGGCCTCTACTTAGAATTACTATGTCAATGACTTTCTGTCATCTGGTTATAAAAAATTATTTTTTTCCAGATAACTCATGTAGATATGCATAAATATGTGCAGAATATTGATTTTCATTTCCCCTGAAGGACCATATTAAAATATTTCAAGTGAATTATTCTTCCTTTGCAAATACATTTTGAGGTCTATCAATGAGAACATATCAGTCTTGTCATAGACTGAAACAGAGACAGTAAGCACTGCCAGCGATATTATTTTTATTTTGGTATTTAACCCAAATGGCTCTAGATTCTTTGGGGAGCTAAAAAGAGGAAAAATCGGTTTACATTTTCCTGTCCATTAAAGAATGAAGACATCAGCAATCTACATATCCTCCAAGCAGGAAATCTAAGAGACGAAGATGTCATATACAGGGTGCTGTTACTTTTATCAGAATTGCACTGTTCTTCATGTGAATTATTCCTTAATAATTAAAATAAATCAAGTACCCCTGCCTCTTTCCATAGGGAATTGAGAGGAGCCATCAAGTTTCTTTATTTTTAAGATAAAATGAATGTTGATGAAGATCAGCACAGATGATTGGATAGATTATTATTGATCCAGATCTACAAGTCAGCTGATGTGAATGTTATTTTCAGACTAGAGCTATGACAATGTCTCTGGTTTAAAGATCTTATAGACTGCATTAGAATGCAGGCTTCTAGCCTGGCATGGACTCAGCCTCAGCAAATTCATTGATTCCTCATTGTCATTTAAAATGCAGTTCTAAGATAAAAAAGTAATGATTTCTTTTGTCCTTACAAAGATTTTTAAAGCCAGGAAAAAAGAATTCCTCTAATCAGTTTATGCCATTTTTAGATGCATTCATTTTTGCTGCTTCCCCTCCAGAACAAGAGCTGTAACATTGCTTTGCTTTGCTCTACCTTTATCAATTGGTAAGCACAGGTCAAACATAAATGTGTTAAATTATTGATCTCCATGACAACATTCCATTACCTATCTAAGTCGAAAATAGATTATCAAATTGAGTAATCTCAGTAGGGTTTTTTGACTACCTGATCCAGTAACTGCACCACATAGTGAGAAACAATATACCAATTCTGTTATTAACTTATGTAGAGGCAAACATGTGAAACTGAATGCATTTACAACAGATCAGAAAACTGTATCATTTACCAGTGTGTCTAACCAACCATAGTTGATAGTAAAAAACAAGAATTCCCAACTCATTTAAAGAAAGATGAAGGAGAAATTCAATACAAAGTTTTTATGTAGAACTCTTTCTATAACATCGGGGCTTTTAGCCAATTGTGTAGATGGTAGAACAATTGAAATGCTTGTAAAGTGTATCTTACTCTCAACAAGAGGTTCTTTTAATGGACATAGAGGAAGATTTCCCTAATTAAGACAATTTTCATTTTGAATGTATTTTATGCTATATTTCATGGAATATAAAATTTAAAATTACATTCTGCATTATAGCAAACAGTTTCTGTTACTTTGCTAGATACTGATAAAATTCATTCTGTTTTCAAGGCTACAGTTTGATCCGGTGACTTTGCTTAGTTTGAGAGCACTACACAATATTTTTTTTTAATTAGTACTTTTACTGTACTTATTTTATTCCCTGAAGCATGCAGGAAATTCCATTATCTTTTTCACTGTACTAATAGCCTTTAGTGAGCTGGACTAGCCAATGTTTGTTGCAAATGAGAACACCTTAAATGTCTTGCTTTACCATTAAACTTTACAGAGCGTGAACAAAAACTGTACCAGGTTGGCAGTGACTGTTTGTTCCAAAAATGAATGCAGTAGAAATTGTTCATTGTCAGTAGTCTGAAACATTTTTAATTGCAAAAAATTGTAAGAAGGAAGAAAAAAAAAGGTAGAACCAAACAGTCTTGTAAATAATGGAATGAGCAAGCCTAGAGGGTGTTATTGATCATAATATTACTTGCACCAAATTGTTTTGGCTCAGCCTGCCTCGAAAAGCAGTTGTCACATTGAGTTCTCATCTGTCTCTGTCACTTTTCTTCATTTCGTTAAGGTACTGCCTGCAAGCTAAGGACAGGGTAAGAACACTGCATTGCAGTTTGACTCCTTAATTCCTTTACAACCAGCATCACTAGATCTTTGGTAGTGGGCTCCCACTGGACTGTCATGCCCTGATGTTAGCAGTGAACCTTCCATCTTGGAGGTATGGATCACAGAAAGGATCAAAATGCACTGTGAATATTACAAGTTTCGGTGATGAATGCAAGTGAAAGAAGAAATTGCAGTTTGCCATCTTCTATTTGAAACAGCTATAGCTTGAAAATATGCGTAAACTTAGGGATCTTATGCGCTTGGAACAGACAGGTAGTTAGAAACAGATGGTTGTCAGTAAGTCATATATTACTTCACAAGTGATAACACCTGGGAAATTTTCAATTAATGCTCAATTGTCAAGACATAGTTCAACAAATTTTGGCCTTTTGCCACATATCTATTAATAAATATTGCTTTTCATTCCTGTATAAGCTTTGTGAAGCACGCAGCTGTGCCACTAAGGCAAAAGGTTGAATGGAAAATATAACAGTTGCTTCCTGACAAAGGATCTTCAGTGTGTAGTCTAGCAGATTAAAGAATGGGGGTACTTATATGTTACTGTTCATAAAATACTTTCAGACTTCATGTTTGTTATTCAGACTAGACTAACCATTCTGCTCTGCTTCTTTACTTAATTCGCTCTTACTGTAATTATGCAAATAGGACTTTATT
This sequence comes from Cinnycerthia olivascens, assembly GCA_035048155.1. Taxonomy (NCBI): domain Eukaryota; kingdom Metazoa; phylum Chordata; class Aves; order Passeriformes; family Certhiidae; genus Cinnycerthia; species Cinnycerthia olivascens. The sequence continues at coordinate 74,503,250 of JAWWMU010000106.1, forward strand.
TCATTAGAGGTTAGGCATATATAATGAACTTCTAGTAAGTATGTTTCAAGTCAATAAATATGTTGAAACATTACATCTTCAAAGACAAGAAGGATTGTCAATGTAAATGCAAAGAGACAGAAATATACATATTTTTTTTCCTATTCCTGAATTGTATAATGTTATGAAGTCCAATTTTATATCCCTATTCATTGTAATTAATATTCATTATCATTAAATACATTCATTATAATTAAATACAACTGATTTGCTGCCAATGCCCCCATTTTCCCCCTCTCCTGTTATCATCCTTGTTGTATTTCTTATCAGAACTGTTGCTCACCTTTCATTCTGCTCTAGCTCACTTGTCTCCTTTAATTCTTTTTCACTTAACATAATGCATGACAAAGATAATGAGGAATAAAATAAAAAAAAATGGTCACATAAACCATACTAGTGCTTGTTGAGGCTGTATTTGATCTGCCTGTCTGTGATATAGAAAGATGAAAACACTGACCCTGGTTATTTATTTTCTGACAAATGCTAACAAAAAGTAATCACTTTATTACCTTACTATGAAATTTCAGTTCAGCTTTAAGCAAGCAAAGCTCTTTCCAAGTCAACTAACATAAAGGAGTGCAAATTTAAATCAAGTTTGAAGTAAATAATGAGCATGAATATAAATAATATACTTAATGAATATTCTAGTTTTTGCTGCAACCACTTAACTGTTTTAAAATTATAACTGAATTTTATCTCCACCACTGAAACACACTGAAATGAGTGATACTTAACTGTTAAAATAAGCACAGTAACAATGACATGTGAAGCCATTATCACATCTAAGTCAAAGAGAAGGAAGAAATACGAAGGCTTGGTGGGGAATATTTTGGGTGGGAAAGTATAATATATTGTCATTAAACTTGAGCAAGATTGGTTATTATTCAATAATGGTCATATCTTCTTTCATGTGAGAGTAACAACATTTTGATCTGTTTCATGTGACATCTCTTTAAAAATCAGACCTAGAATAAAACCCATTTTCTTTGTCAAAGGAAGCTAATTTTAAATGTCATGCATAAATGTTGTTTTCTGATCCTAAATAAGCCACAATGAGAATAGGACCCTTATCCTTTGAACTTCTAAGAGTGATCTTGTCATTGTCAGCAGTTTTCTGCCCACATCAACCTATTTCCTGAATTTCCTTACAAAAGAATGACAACCATGGTTTTCTGTAGTTGTCCAACAGTGTTTGAAAATAGAGAGAAGAGCTAATTCTTTATTTTCTTCACCTCCATGATCCCCTTGCAATTTTTTTTTTAACTGTAAAGCCCATATGAAAAGGCTCATAATAAGAAAATTAATCCGAGCTCTTATTTGGTGGTGTGTATTTGATGTCCAGCTAATGGAAAAGAAAAGTTAGTTTTAATTTTAGTTTGTATTTCTATTTTAGACCAGAAGGCAGAAACAACTTATTTTACAGTGGACTTCAAAGGACTGTGCAATATGTAAATTGCTCAGTGGTAAATCTCAGCACCAGTGATGTCAAGAGCCAATTAGTCTTAACTTCTGCGATGATGAACAGCTTTTACACTATAATAAACAATAATATTTATTGTATGCTGTGTAAAACTTTGCTGGGGCTGAGTATGTGGATCCTGAGCTTTGGGAGGTGGTACTGCTGGTAATATTTTTCATCTTCTGGAAATTTTGTATCATTAATGAAATTCCAAGTGGCTCAGAAAAACACTGAAATAAGCATAGTGTCAGCATCAAACCTGGTTTCTAGCTAAACTCATAGTGTAAGTCTGCCAAAATGGATAGGAAAGCTTTTTAATGACTTGTGCCACAGTTGTGTTCATCCTCTGTCATTAGAAAAAGAGATTACTGCCTGCTGGTATCAGAGAGTCTTGTCCCTGGAATGGCCCTGACTATGTCACGTATATCTTAAGGGCACCCTGTCCAGGTGAGCTCAGGCACTGAGTAGCAATGTTTATACGGCCTGCAAATATGGCCTGGCATGCTCTGCAAGCACTCAGTGTAGGCATATTCCCATATTCCCTACGTGCAGCTGGCCTCTCCGCTCTGTCTCGATAAATGGAGAACCTGGGTCAAGGTGCTCTCACACGAGTTGTTAACTCTGGTTTTACTGAGGGAGGAAAGCAGCACTCTTTGAAGGATGTGGTTCTTGGCTGTGGAACTTATTTATTTTTATTTTTCTTCTTCAGCTCAAAGTCATGTCAGCGTGTTGCTTTTCAAAACCAAGCCATCTCTTTTCATCTGTGGGACAGGGCTGTGCTGAAAGGAGTAAGGTCACTCATGCAATTGGCTCAATTTGACAGTTAAAAATACAGCCATCGATGGCTTAGCCAGACAGATAACTAGTGGATGAGCCCAAATAAAAATATTTGAGATATATGTTTTAGCAATGATTTTCTTAAAAGAAGAAAAAAAAAAAAAAAGGAAGTGATTTTCAAATTAATTTAGAAAATTTTTCATATGTTGACCTAACTGGAAATATTTGCGTTAAAATCTGTTTTTAACACTAGTATGGCTTTGTTTTTTGTTGTTTTTCACCTAATGATTTGAGTGAATGAGGTTTTAGAGAGAATGTCAAGGAGATAATAACCCTACAAAGTCTTAGTGGAAAGGAGTTCCATTTGTCCCAGTAAAATCTTAAATTCGATAACATAACATAATCATATATTATTTATATTATAATGCCATTCAAATGTCTCTTAATGATTTTTTTCTTAAATCTGGTGTATTTCTAAGAACTAGACATTTATTTACATCTGGCTATGTGTGTCCACCGTATTTCAACAAAGATGAAGTAAGAACAAAGTTCTTTTTCTCTCCAAAGCATAGTCTTGTATAAATTGCCTTCTTAATCTTGCTTCATTAGAAGCAGAAGAAAACAAATATGGGGGAAAAGGCTTACCATCTGCATTTCCTTTATCCATGTGCTCAGCCCCTAATGTTGTTTCTGTGAACTCAGAAAATAAATAGGTTCCTTCAAATTACAGAATTATAAACATTTTCTGCCTTACTGATTACCACAAGTATAAAATTCCTGTTTATCATGGAGACTACTCTGAAAGCAATCAGAACTCTGTCATTGTCAAGGTCCATGACTAGAGGACAGAGGCTGTGGTATGGAAATAAGTAATGCTGCATCTTCCAGTGTAAACAGGAATTAATCTTTGATGTATTGAGCATATTAATCATTATCCAAATAGCTATTCCACAATAATGCAACTGGAAGAGGCCTGAAGAAAGGACTCCATCTACCATTAAAGTGGTTATTGATTGAAGGTTAATGTTGTGTGTCTGGCAGATCACTCTGCATACTTCTTTTAATCAAATAAGCGCAGAACTGAATGACTGACTAAACTGCTTGGCTAGCTGTTCATCTTATTCAATATAGGATATCAACATTGATTGTTTAAAGTAATCCAGTGACTAAAAATCTACAGCTATATGTCAACTGGAAATAGTAATGTGTTCACGCTTACCTACCAGAAAAGAATTTGATAGATTTTTTTACTTTGTTTCCATTCAAGCTGTGAACATTTATTGCTTATTCCACTCTCAAAAAGGTTTCGCCTTTTTTTTTTTTTCCTCCTGTGAACAGAATAATTTATATTCTATTATATAGTACTGTGCATTTCTGTATGACATTCATATGAAAGAGAATGACAGGGTTGGATAAATGCTCCTGAAGGATGGAGAGATGGAGGTAGCCAAGGGAGCATGCTCAGAGATAGAAATGTTCAAGTGATGTTGGGCTGCAGGCAGCAGCTATGCAGAGCCTTCAGGTAAGTGCCAAGCCAAGCAGTGAACACATAGCGCAGGAGAGACAGGAAGGCTGCTAAAAACAGGCAGTGGGAATAGAGCTAGGTTCCCAGAGTGACAGAATCAAGACATTTTCTTGGGAACGTGCACAGATAGCTGCCCCAGTCAGGAAAACGACCGAGTTGCTGAAATTATACTGGGAGTGAGACTGGGGCAGAACTTCCACTGCTATGGCAGAGTGGGAAAGGTTTTCCTTTTATTTCTCTTCTGTCTTATTAGTCAGTCAGAGTTTTCTATACTTTCAAAGTAGAAAGGGATGATAAAGAGCTAAAACCTAAGCACATAAATTAAATGGCTTAGTCCCTAAATGCTGAAGGATTACACAGGAGTTAACACGGCATTTCAGAGCACATAAATGAAAAGCCCAATTAAAGTCTGCATAAAGTAGGTTGTGTAAATGTCATACCAGTCTAGGACTTGACAGTGTCAACTTGTCAGCTGATATTTCCCCTGCTCTGATATATTCTCAGTGGATTGACAATTCATTTCTCTGTTTTTCTAGCTTAGGCCTGACCTTTATTCTTCAAGGGCCAACATGAATTGTGGCACAATCTTCTAGAAACATCAGTAGTGAATGTCTTGTGTGTTACTGTTAGCACATAAAGAAACCCATGCAAAGAAGAGATTCTAATGAGTATTTTGTTACCATCTTTTTGTTGTGTGGCCTGAATTTGAGCTTTTAAGTTGTATTATACTAAAGCCAGTGACAGTTTAAAAAAGAAACAAAAATTTTTATCCTCTTATCCTTTGTGGCAATAAAAACTAATCTATATAATATGAATGTCATATGCTGTGTATCTTTTGAGGAGTTTAATTGTTGCATGACATAATTCACAAAACAGTAAATATTAGTCTGTCTGAGTAAAGAACCTATTTCTATTTACATGGTAATGAAACTTTCTCTCAAATAATCAGCAAGCTAATGAGACTTTCTAAATGACCCTCGACTATACGTTGGTTATTCTTGTAATTTAGATCAAATACTGTTGATAAATAAAGCAGAAAATCCTTAATTGAATGTAAGCATTCAAACAAAAAAAGAGAGAAGAAATTAGAGAAGAAAAAGTCAGAAATGAAAGGAAAAGGACAAAGGAGTTCTGAATGGAAGTTACTCCAGCCAACATGATTGTGTAGGAGGCAGATATGCACTGCATTAATGTCTATTGATTCAAGCACAATAAGGTTTCTCCAGGCACAATAAAGCTTCTCCCTGATTGCTTACTGAGCTATATAAAGGCTTTCCAATGGGCAAAGTAGCAAGATTCTTCCCTAAAAGTGTCTGCATTCAACATCATCTCTCCTTTTCTGTACTAGCTTGCTCAATCATCCAGTGTCTGATATGAATTTACACAAACAGCCTCAGAGGTTCCTTTGCTTTCACATCTCCTGTAAAACAAGCTTTTCAATGTTCCTCATGAGGGAGCAGCATTTTAAAGACCAGCAAAGACTCCAAGGAACATGTAAGATATGTGAGTATATTTTCTAAGATAGGAGCAAAGTTATATCTTTATAAAATGCTTCTTTTTTACTTATATACATCTATAATATAGCATGAGTACAGTTTTTGAAGGAGAAAAAAAAAAAAAAAAAAGAAAGAAAATTACATTTGTAAATATTGACACTAACCCTGAAGCCCTGAACATGGCCACTCCCTTCTCCGTGATACCTCTAGTGACTGACTTCCAGGGCTTCCTATTTTCCCACGTGGCCTATATTTCACATTCCTTTTTCTTTTCATCATTGCCAGTTATCCCCTGTTATCCCTCATTTTTAGGGCAATTATGGATCGTGCTTCCTGTCCTGCTTTTATGTGAGTGCACTAGAAATAGGGAAAACAGTTATCCAAGCAAATATCTGGTTGTCTCTGCAGCTGAATGTGTGGGAGAACAGAGCAGAAACTGAAGATAAAGTGTTTATGATGATACCTAGAAACTCCAGAAAAATAACATTCTTATATATATAATATTAACATCACATCCTTATTTAGAGAAATTTTTAATTTCTTTACCAGTATGATGACTTTGGTTTAAGAATGCTTTATTAACAAATCTCATCAAATTAGAATATTAATTCATAGAAGAAATAGAAGAAAGGTATATTGTTTGTTATTATATTTTTAAATTTTAAAGGAAGTAGTAACTAGTTATTAACATACACTTGTTATTGTAGTACCCTACATTTGTCAGTGTTTTCTGGAGAAAATTTCCCTCACACATAGCTTTAAAACTAAGTTTCTTTTATGCATGCAAGCTTCTGCCTGCTACATGTATATATTTTGCACAATGATGTGCTACTCATTTCTCAAGACACTGGAGGGTATTATATATCAACCCAAGGGTTTGGTCATTACCTCGATACATGAGATTCATTTTGCTGCTTGTGAATGTTACGGTTGCTACAGCTGGGTGAATCACAAGCATATTTTAAACAAGAACATAAAAAGTTAATTTTTTTTTAATACAGCAGTGTTATCCTATGGCCATTTGTCTGTGTTCTGAAACAGTGTCTTTAAACGTGTGGTGCATGATAGTTGGGCAGAAATGAGATTAGTTTTCCTCAGCAAGGGCAGAAGTATCTGTTAAAGCACACTTGGCACAGTAAAGACATGAACGTGTAGGAGTGGGTTCAGAGGAGGGCCCTGAAAACGATCCTCCTGTGAGAAAAGGCTGAAAGACTTGGAACTGTGTACCTTGGAGAAGAGGAAGCTCCACTGACACCTTATAGCAGCTTTTCAGCACCTGAAGAGGGCTTGTAATAAAAATGGGAACAAATTTTTTAGCAGGGGCTTTTATGATAGGACAAGGGATTTTATCTGAAGGAGGGCTAGATTAGATATAAAGAAGATTGTTTTTACAATGAAGGTGGTGAAACACTGGAACAAGCTGCCCAGAGAAATTGTGGATGCTGCATCTCTGGAAGTGTTCAAGACCAGGTTACCTGCTGCAGTAAGCTATGTGATCCAGTTGAAGATATTCCTATTCATTGCAGGGAAATTTGAACTAGATGACCTTTCAATGCCCCTTCCAACCCAAAATATTCTATAAATCCATGATATAAGAACATTTTTTTCAGCAGATAATGAGTAGCACTTTTCCTGCACATGTCTTGTGCATGGACAGAACTCTGGACTGAAGGAAGTGCAATTTCCAGATGAAGGATGGAGATCAAACACCATGAGACCTTGATTCTTTGGCCTGTAAACTTTACTGCCAAATTTGAAGTTGACAAATTTTAACCTCTCTTACTGCGAAAATAAACTCATCCTGTTTCAAAGGCAGTTTTGAAAATGATTCAGTTATGTGGAAAGAGATTTCTGATCCATGGCACCCCTTCTGAATCCTCTGTATGATACAGAGGCATTGGTCATAATCTCCCTAGCTGAGTTGTTGCCAAGGACAAAATTGTGAGTAGATAATGACTCAGTACATCTGTAGCTTGCATACTGCCTGTACTGTCTTGGGAAAAATGGTTGTGAAGAGACAAAACAAGAAATTGAAACTCAACATGTGATTAATATTATTTATGTCCTGGCTTTTCTTAGACAATGGAAGACGTCTTATTACTAAGATCAAAAACATTACAGAAATACCCACATTTATTAATTGATTGCAAAAAAAGTCATTGGACTGGAAAGAAGAGGTTTTTGGAGGGGAATGCCAGATTTGTTTTAGTTTGGTTTGGAAGAGGGGTTGTTTTTTGGTTTTGTTTTTGGTTTTTTCATTTTGTTTTGTGTTTTAGGGAATTTTGGTGTTTGATTTGGTTTTGGGGTTCATTTTGGGTTTTGCCTATTTTTAATATATTTTCTCTTTTTTTAAATTTTCATTATTAAAACATAATTTGCTTTTATTTGTGATTCTCTCTCACCTACATCATCATTAAACTTCTTTTTCTTGTGGTCTTCAGATTTGTTTTTACAAAAAAAGCCTTTGGTAACTCACACAAAAGAAGTACTAAGACCACTTACTGCATTATTAAAGAATTTTGTCTGAGAGGTAAAGGAGATAGTATAATACATGTTGTACTACAGGGCTGTTTATCAAGAAAATTGGTAGAATATACAAGAGCATGAATTTTATTTCTCTTTAAAATTAGCTGTACTTTACAGCAAGAGCTTGCACAGATGGTTTTTTGCCCAACCTATATTTTTCTGTGGCAAAGATTGATATGTATGGAGATCATATTTATTTATTTATGATGGTTTATGCCAAGAAGTATAAAGTTTCTTTTACTACATCTGCCTTTGTCTTTTAGCACATATGTTCTGTCCTTCAGCAGCATTAATAACCTTCCTACTGTAAATTCTCTAATGGGTAGAACAGTATTTAGCTCTCCTCTGTTTCTCAAGTGAATATTCTCTTCCAAAACCAAAATCTACGAGACTTCTGAAGGCACAAGTTAAGTATGTAAAGTCTTGATAAGATTCCTGATTTGCATACATTTAGGGGCAACATTTGAAATCCATTGGAGGTGCTAGGTCATTCAGCTAATTTGGACTCTGAAGTCAGTAAATATTTTGCTGGAATTTTAACATCTTGTCTACCTTACTGTGAATTCTTTACTGAGTGCTACAGTTCCTGCTGCTTCTGCTCTCCTGAACTGATTAGAAAGGAAAATAAAACCTGGAATCCTGCAGAAGGAGTTCAATTCCTTGTAACAGTAACTGCTCAGTTCACTAATTGTCTCTCTTTCACAAATGAATCCTGTTCTCTCTAGATGATTTTATGACAGTGACATGCCTAATGAAACAGAGTAAGAAATCTACTGACAAAGGTTTGGAGGAGGAAAAGAATACGAACTGTATTTTGTTTTGAAAATAAAGAAGCACTTGAAGTGTATCAGTAGGAACAGGCAAGAGAGTAGTACTGCATGAAAGTGAATTGCTGGGAAGTTACCTGTGAGTGTAAAGACTAAACCTGTTCTTGCCTTAGTTGAGTTCTTATTCTTTTTTTACTGCTGTGCTTGGAACTGCCTTTACTGCTTGACATTAATTTGTCTCTACCATATTTTTGTTATATATTTCTATTAAGAGTGCTGCAGAATTAATAGTACAGAGACCTTTAGTGAAAATACCTGTTAGAATCCTAAAATGAGTGCAACATCTCACAGCTCATCACTTAAAATTCCTGTCTTGCCATATTAAGGAATCTCAGACAGCATTAATGCACCTGGAGGACATGGGTCTCAAAAGCCCAAGTGTAGCATAAAGGAAATGGACATTCATTTGTGTCTTAGAGCCCCTTGGGACCTTACAGGTATAAACTTGGCTATAAATTGGCAAGCAACCTTGCTTGTCCTCAGGCTGTCTGAAATCTATGAGAAGAGAAGTTTGTAGAGTTTTTAGAAAAAAAAAGAGCACTCAAATGGATTGCCATTTGTTTAAAATCCAGCTGTGGGACTGTGTTCTGTGTCTTATTATGGGATGTAAGATGAATTTTAGCCCACTGGCTACAGATTTTCGTAGCAAGTCAACCACTCTTCTGCATTGTTCAGTATTGACTGAGACACATTAAACAGTTACCACTGGGTTTTTTAGAGGAAGATTAATAGATAACCATACAAAACCTTTGCCTGAATATTAGTGAATTGAGATATTTTAACTGTTTTTTTTTTTTCCTGCAGAATAAAAGGAGTCTGAAATAGTCTATCACTGTCTCTTTTGGAAAACAGGAAAAAAGCACTTGGAAAAAAGACTGAGGGATTTGTCTTGAGTGCTCAGATAAGTACTCTAGTATAACCTTCAAGTACCCTGCATATGTTGACAAGCTTTTTCCTAAAGATTAAACCATTGTTTTGTAGCCATGTAGTACTGAATTAACAAGGATGATCCAGAAAGAGAAGTCTTTTCAAAGCTGATGCTCTAAGATCAAAATATATTAGCTTCTTATTTTAATTTTTGTTTTCCTTTGATAACTTACTGTGCTTTTGTCCTCTGCCAGAAGCAAATCAGAAGTGATTCCAATTGACAATAAATCTGATGGCATATCAATAAAGAACAAAAGCACAAGAGGTTTCAGGTAAAATTAGATTGTTCTCATTCAGATAATTACCACTTATCCACAGAACAAAGTTTGCCCTACTTTTATGTTTCTTGAGTAGGGCACCGGAGTGGGATATTGTTCCATTGACTTTTTCTTGAGTTTTAGGCAAGTCACTTCTTCATTATCATGAATTACAGATTACATTTAATTTCCTTTATAGAAATTGGTAAAGAGAAAGTACTATGTAGTTGTTCAGTTTTATTTTTAGTTTTTTAACCTTAAACCTCCTTAAAATTAGTTTCATGTTGTATGTAACTCATTACAAAGCATGGATAGTTTTATGGAAATTCACAAAATTTTACCTAGAATTTAATACAGTTGATATATAAGGTTGCAGAAATAAGTAGATGAATGGTTTGATTTCTCTGTCTTTCTTTTCCCTGGAAAGATCAGTTGAATTAGTAAACCAGGTAAGAAGAAAACCAGGATCAACATCAGTGGAGATCCTGTACATTACTGCTGGATCTCTAACAATGAGACTTCTGAAAGTTCGTTTTCATGTTCTATTTAAGCCACTGCTTTGTAACTTGATTGTCTTATGTTTGGCTCTGCTACATACATCTTGTATGAGTTTTGACAAGTTGTTTGGTTAAACTTTGCATGTGTTACATGGCTTGCAGTTATGAAATCGTGATAAAGATGACTATTTTTCTGTTTGGTGTACAACCCTGGTACCACAACAGACAATGCTTGTAAATAAGACACGCACTTGTGAAGGACACTCTTCTGAATCGAAATATTGTAAGTCAATATAATCATGAGATTCAGGAACCTGGTTTCTACCAGAACATCAGGCAGGACTTTTTATAAAGTACTTCTCCCTGAAAAGAGTATTCATACCAGAAATAAACTACAGAATCTATTTCTCAGATTTCATAAAGCTTTTCCTTTTTAGAAAGATTTTTGTGGAAAGTTTCACGTGTATTTTTTCTATACAGCTTATCTGTCACTTACTGAGATATAAAAATGTAGAATATCAGTCAAGTTGTTCTGTAACTGATTCTAGGTTTCTCTGCATTTTGCTCAAGGAAAATTTCTCTATAACCATGAATTTTGAAAGATTTACATAGAAAACCTAGAATACTTTGTAGAACAAACATAAAAAGCACCCTGTTGTGAATGTCCCCAAGTCTCTACTAAAGAAGTTAAAAAGCAATTGTCTTGCAGTATCTAGCACTGTTGGTCCTAACTTAGTCATAGGAGATCAGCATAAATGAGCACTATAAATATTCTTTAGGCCAGGATGAAGAAAATCATTACAAAATGAGTCTAAACTGCTGTTCTTTCCTTCAAAATGTTCCAATGTCTAGAAAAAATTCACCACTCTGATAGTCTGGAAAGACATATTGAAAATTAACAATGAAGAAAAAATATAGATGCAGGATAATCTCTGTGTTTCCACATTAAAACTTGACTAAATAATGACAAGTGGGGTTTCCCTTGCAATACCTAACAGTGTGTTTATCCAAATTAAGCTGTACAATATACAAAGTGCACCCCATAATAAAAAAATACAGAAGAGATTTTTATATTGTTCCTTTTTTATCCATATCCTTCATATTTTCTTTGGCCTTGGTACATAAATTCCCTTTTAAATGAATAATATACACTAATGCTTTGACTTTAAGTTGATGTAACACTGGTGAAAATAATGGTGATATTGCCTCTGAGAAAAAGGAAAAGCTCAGTAAAAACTCATACACTGAGTCTTCCCTTTTTTCTCAGAAACTTTGTCCAGCTTGATCTGTGCATGGTAGAAGTTTGACCATCAAAATAAAACACAGATGTGGCAGAAACCACCTCCCACATTTTGCATTCTAATAGTTAGATTTTGGCTTTTTTTCCAATTCAAATGAGTACAGTTACAATTAGTCTTTATTATACAGAGAAAAAACAAATAGTGAATCATAGCTTCATTTCCTAGAGTGTTTGTTATATAATACATATTGAATTTCATTTGTATGCTGTATGCATATGTTTATTATTCTGAAAGCTGATTACCCAATTTCTTCTAAAGTCTTTGAAGGCAGTGTGCCAGCCCTTCCTAAAGTTTGCAAGCATATTGTTTTTGACAGTTAGGAGAGTTTGAGATTTCTGTATTAATTACTCTGTTTACATAAAAATGAGCTTTATATCATTTGTGTATTCCTATTATACGTATTTTAGAAATTACAGAGTAATTACAGCAATTGCTTAAACTGCGTGTGGTGTCTAATTTAATTTAATAAGATGCAGCTACATCATTTTTCACATCTCATAAAACTAAATATATGTGACAGTGAAGTCACAATGAAGTGTTGTAACAGTATATAATATATAAGGTTCTAAAAATGTTATTCATTTACTTAATGGTAATTATTCATATAGTTAAGAAATATCGATGTCTTTGTCTCCATATGTAATGTGCAAAGTATGTGAACGATTATTACTTTTCACTTTGTTACTTTATACAAAGAAATGCATGTTACTTTTTTTTCCCACATTGGGCATAGCCTTTACCAGTTTCAGTCCGGTAATATTAGCTCTAGTCTGTGGTAATGCATTTCAGCAAGCCAAAAGGGATTGCCATTTATCAGACTTGACAAGTGGTGGCTGAATAATAACTTTCCTGTAATGCAGACACTTTCCTGAATGTTTAAGTGCTGATGGTTTGAACATTAGAGTTCACCAAATTTTAATTGATTTGAAGTTCACTGATTCACTGACCTCTAAGTAAGTGCCAGAACATACTGGGGTTTTATTTTCTTTTAGTTGTCTACCCAGATAAATTTACAGTCAAATATTTGATCCTCTAAGTCTTGTAGGTACCCCAGAAATGTACATCCTGTTCAAATATGTAGAGTCTTCTCTGCACAAGAGACACACAATCCCTACATCCAAAAAGATTGGTTTTAGCTGTGTGTGAAGTACAGTAAATGTAAATATTGCTTAGGGAGGGAAGTACTTGAACAATGAGACATAATGTTTCTGAAGACTTGTTGGCATGACTTACAAGTGTAGGTTCTGTTGCTAGACAGTTTCAGAATAAGGATGAGATTATAGAATCTGGCACATGTTTGAGCTAATTCCGCATATTTTTTGCCAATATTTGACTGGCAGCCTGATCAATGCTTTCATTTTCCTCTCATGCTTCACAGCCATAATTCAAGTTTGTGAAAGGATCATGAAAACTTGTAGCTATGTTCTTTTGTTCCTGAACGAGGAAGTTTCATTAGTAGTTATTTTTTTTAAAGCTTTGTACTTTACATGCACACAAACTCCCCAAATATTCTGGGGTTTTTCAGCTTCTTGGGTTTTGTCGCATTTTGACTTCAAGACATGTAGACAGTCCTCTGAACTTCAAGGAGAAATAGGAATAAAAGCTCTTCTGTGCTCTGTGACCTAATAGGAAGCATTGTAGTGACAAATACTAAGTATTGATCGAACATATGAGCAAAAAAAGACATTTTGTTTTCTGTTTCAGAGCAATCATTCAAAAATTATGTGCTTTCTTCAAAGACATCGGTGAAGGATGAAAAAAATAATAAAAATGAATTAATGAATGTATTTATATTTTCTTGTTGTAAATGTTTTCCTTCTATGCCATCATTTGTGTTTGGAAAAGGAATTTTATGTTACACTCTCTATTTAAATTGCAGTGATCTATAAGGTTTTTCTGGAGGGTTCTAGACCTTGTTCCCCACATGAGACACTCCAAAGTCAGTAATAGGCATTTGGGCAATAAATGAAGGACCTAAATACTGTCATTTCCTCATCTGAGGAGCCAGGTAAAGGAAATATGGCAAAATAATCTCATTTTTTCATTGCATCTTTATTGAACATTTGATATAATGGTTTTAGAAATTGTTAGAAGAAACAGATTCAAACAGGAATAGATAAGAAATATTCATTATATTATGGCTTTTCATATATTTTTTCTGGAGAACATTACAGTCTTGTCTTCCTCTCCAGGTCTTCAAATGATGACATATTCAAAAGGTGACAATATTCATAAAGACCAGCCATTTACACAGAAAATTCTTACACTAATAAGTAAGAAATGGTTACAATAGTAACTATCCAAAATAAAACAAAACTGTAATTTAGATATTTAATTATTCCTGCAGTGTATGAAACTTTTCCTAGCTGCATAAAAACTTTGCTTTATTCAAGAAAACTGCTTTAGTTATTTCTGTCTGCTTTGCCAGACGCTCATGCTGCTTAGTGAGTTAATGAGTATACTCCTGGCATTTTTCATTAATGAAGCCAATCACTACAGAATATATGTATATATATATTCATATAATGGAATACACAAGCTGTAAAAAGTTTGCTACATCTTTGCCAGTTATATGCATTTCAGAGAAATAAGAAAAAGACTGATATTCTTCTTATCCTATGTATTAATATGCTTTGGCTTGAATTTTAGTGGATTTTGGCTTTTTTTTCTCTTGACAGCAACTGAGTGCTGTGTGTGCTGACTTAAACATCATGTATGAAAATTCACACAGGACTGCAGTAGTTAAATAGATGACTTCATGATACAATAAGCCATAAATAAAGTCTATTTGATATTTACCTACCACTGGAGAAGGGTCCAAGGAAGGCAGTTTCAGCATTTGTTGTCATTCAGCAAGGGGCTCAAGAATGAGTTGAATCTCTGTAATGTGGAACTGGCTCACAACAGGAAGGTAAATAGTAGAATTAGTAATATAGTGTTAATTCTTATTAAAGTACTGTACACAGTGGTTTTCACATTTTCATAAACAAAATATACCAAAGAAGAAATCAGTGATGGAAAATATACATATTTTATTACAGCAAAAAGGATTTTGCTGATTTTCCAAACTCTTAGTATGCTGGATAAATAAAGTGAAAAAGTCTGAGTATATATCTAAATATATGTTTAAAGATTTGCTTCTAGTTCTCTCTCTTAAAGCTACATGATCTGACTCAATCCTAAAGATCATCCATTTTATCTAGGAAAATGAAATATATACAAAAATAGAAAATTCTTCCTTACTTTTATACACCTTGTTCTAGACTGTAAAATGGCATGCAGGCTAGGTGCTACAAAATAATTTTACATCCATGGTTTGTACTATTGCATATTTTGTTTTAAGCTTTTGTGATACAGTTGTCAAAATAAAACCAGTCTGGGTTGGTAATGGGCTTGAGCATGTGTTTTTATAATGTAGCTGTGATTTTATATTGCATATTTTGATAATATCTTAACTTGTAGGTATTCTGTTCTGCTTTAAACTTGTATATATATGTGTGCATATATGTAGTACATATGTGGATGTGTGCTTGTAATATACTGATAGTACAGTTTATAATTTTCATATATACACCTATATATTTTTATGGGTATAAAACTGTTGCTATTATCAGCATGAGATGTACTGTAATTTGTACTGGGACAAATCATCAGTTCCTTAATCAGGAAAATTTTGACAGCGAAGTCTGACTTACTGAGACTTTACCCTGAAGATTTCGCTGTGTATTTAGACAAATTTTATTGTACATTTTTAATACTCTTGGAAAGGTATAAAAGGCACAGACCAAATGATAGAATGGTAAAAATGTTAATGTTGCTGTCTTAGTTTTATGCTTTTTAATGTATGTGAAATAATTTTCTTCATTCTTGAGAAAACAGATTGTCTAAGTTTGTTTCATATGTTAGAAGTTCATAAGAGGAATCATTAACACTTTATTTTGAGAAAGATGATAACACCAAATTCAACTTTTCCAACAGGGTTTCTATCCTGCAATCTTTTTTGAACTGATTTAATGAGCTCCAGCACTATTTTTCACGCAGAGTTCAGATTCTGTTTCATCTGTGAAAGCTGATGGTAATGTAACAAATGTAGTTGTAAATAAATTTCATACCCCAGCTTTTCTTTTTGGTCATAACGATATCAAATACTGCACTAGGAGAAATGTTCAGTTAAATCTTAGCAGCTTGGATAAAAACTTCCCAACAAGTTCCTTTTTTTCTGGTCTTTCAGAAGCTGGTAGATTTCCTATACCTTCTTATATGCCTATATTCTGTAAGTCAAACTCTTAATAAATGCAGAAAAAACAAAAAACAACAAATAAGCAGGGGAGAGTTTAGTCTGCTCTCTGAAAATTAGGTTGGAAGGCTATGATTTCTTTCTTTCCAAACTACAATTAGTCCAAAAATAATTTTCCCTTACTCTTAAGGAATTAAGAAAAAAATAAACCACAAAAATGGAAAGCACAGTCTCATGCAAATAACATTTTCTGAAGTTTTATGTAAGATAACTCTTCCTCCATAATTAAATCTTATTCCCTTGATGAATCCTGCCTCATATGGGATTGAAAAAGAGCAATTAGGTAGCTTCTTTCACTGGACTATGACAGTGCCTCAGAAAGTTGATGCACATTCTGATATGCACTTCTTACTCTTCCCCTGACGTACCTTCCACACTAGAATGAAGGGTATTACTGCACAGTGTTTTGATTAATCAATTAATTCTGAACCCCTTTTGAGGATGTTATCACTTATTTGTAATCTAGAATGCACAGCCTGAGCCCTTCTTCTGGTCTATTCCTCCCACAGAGTATCTTCTAGGAGTCAGGCTGTTCCTTTCCATGACACTGCTAGAAGATTTTTCACAGAAAAACTGGCTATGTTAGCTCTGCAGTGTTGTCAAAGATTAGGACATTGTGAAAAGAAGGGTGCGATTTGAGATCTCACTGAATTGTTTAGATGCTGTTCAGCTTGCTGGGATACTCTTTTTTAGCTCCTGTTTGGAGATTAGATAATACTACAAACCCATGCATGATCTGGTAACAGTTATGCTCTTTGTAAATTCCAGCTGTTTGATAATACAGGAACAAAACCCTCTGTTTAGAAAATAATGTGTTAGTTAGCTAGCTACACTCAAGTAGGCTTCTTTGCCTGTCTCCATTTTCAAGTGGAATGACTAGGTAAGCTAAACCTCAAACAGACCCCTTACTAGTCCACAGTTTTATAAATAATGCAGTGCTATAATTTAACACTCTATGTAGATGAAGAGAGATTTGTTTAGGCAAGAGTCTGAAAGGAGTCAAAATTTTATGTGTTTTAGCATAAGAATAGAACTAGTCTCCAGGTTTGGGATGAAACAGTTCTATTGATGGAAGTCCTTTTAGGCAGCAATCTCACTCATGCTGTCTTCATCTGAAAGTAACACTGAATGTCAACATCCTCAGCTGAAATGACAGCTTGACTTTGGGTCAGTAGGCAATGTATTTTTCTACCAGAATTTTTTTCTTGATGTTCAACTACACCCCCAGAGAGAAATTTTTGACAAGCAAAGAACAAAACATAAGGATTCTTAACTGCAGAGGTTAGGTTTGTTTTTATACTCTCAAGATGCTGGGAAGATGCATATGTTTTTAAAAATCATTACCAGTCAGGAGAAAAAATTGTTCTTTCATCTCTTTGTGTGAGCTACCTTTTTTGTTTTGAGGTGTAGAATGATGAGACTAATGGAGAGCAGGGGTGTTAAAAACCATTATTGTCACAGGTTAGCGGATCGTAAGAGATAGAATTATGACTACACAGGAGTAATTGTAAAACTTGATTGCTTTCTTTCCCCTTTTCCCAAACTAATCGCAGAATCTGTCTTCCTCATTGTAATCTGCTTATAAGAAACAGTGCAAAAGCTGAAGCTAGTAATACAGGATGACTCAATTTGACAATTTTCAGCTCTAGATATACATTGAACTAAAGATGAAAAATTGAATTATAACTACCATGAAATATTTGTAATAATTGACAGTAGGTTCAAGAAACTATATATAAGCTTGGTTCTCTGCTGAGTACCAGATATGTAAATTGATTAATAGTGAGTGTTTATTGGTTTGTTTTTAGTTTGGTTTTTTTTTTGGTTTTTTTGCTTAATGTATTTATATCATTATTTCTATTTATAAAACCATTTTTTTTGCTATTTTCTTTTTCACATCCTGCTTTTCTCCATAGGAGAAGAGCTGACAGCGTTTTAAAAGTGCAACAAAGGAAGCAATAACAAGAAATGTAATTTCTTTGAGATAATTTCTTTTTTGTTGTCTTGTCATTGTTTATCTAGAGATATTAGAAGAAATAAAATTTCTCTGCCTAAATATAATGGAGCTGATAAGTATATAGAATTTAATACAGCATTTGAGAGTTCGGAACAAGCAGTCAGAAAGGAGGCTTGTCTAATGCAACATCATTTCAGAATTATATGAAGAAATTGGAAGTCAGAGTTTCTACACTTGTTTTTCTCGAAGATATTGGCTAAACTGATTAAACTTGTTTAATTCTGTAAATTAACATAGTGTTAGTATGTATCAAAATGATACTTTGCTACTTTGCTGACTATTAAGAGAGGAATGTAATCATTTGAGATCTTCAGATGGAAGTCTTCCCTTCTCACTCTACCCTTGCCTCCCCACAAGTTTAGGAAGAGAATCATTCTCTTTCTTGAAAACTGTTAGTGATTATTCTTGGGGTTTTTTTGCATGCCTTAAAGAAGTCTTATTTTCATGAAAAGCTACTCCTTTTCTTAATCTTAATTTGTATAAATTTAGCCCCTGTTCCAACAAAAGTGCCTTGGCTCTAAAGGCTGGTTATTGAGAACAGGGCTATTCATCCCAGACATTTCTGCCTTTCACACACTACATAACTACAATTGTGCTGGCTGCACTTTCACATGCTGATGGATGGCTGAACTGTTTGGGTGTGGATTAGACATAATTTTGGAGGCTGAACAAGTTAACAAACTTCCCGTTAACAAATAATCTAGGAAAATTATGATACCTGACCTGAAAGCAGATGTTGATATTGGAAGATAGAGGGGAAAATACAAGTGTGTTTCAGTGTGGTTTTTCTGCCTAAATTAAAGTGCTTGATGTGCTCTTTGATCTCTTCTGTTGGTTCATTTGGGTATAATGGCCTTCTCTTTATTACATTCAACAACATGGTAATCTACCAGATGCAGCATGATGAATATTAAATATTCCATTTCTAATACTGGACTCAGATGAATGAAGATGGATACAGACTTTACATTTGCTGAGAAGGAAATAAGTATTGTCTTTTCCAGAATCTAGACAGAAGGCTAGTCTTACTTTGACTATTTTTTTGTTTGGTGATAACTAGTTAAAAAGAGTGAATATATTATGTAGTGATAGCTTACATTCTTGTTTTCACAACTGGAAATTGTGAAAAGTTGTAGCTCTTGTAGGAATAAGTGTAACTTAAGAAATGAGATCAGCCCTGAAGAAGTCTATCTGCAAGATGTAGTGTCTTAAAGATCCAGTTGCACCACAAAAGTCAAGTTCCTGATGGATATATTTATAACAGTGAAAGAAACTTCTACTCTATCTGGGACATTGGAGAGGGAAAAAATTCTAAGCATTTTAAAATTTGATATTAGAGAAAATCTTACAGTCTTTATATAGCCAGTTTAGAATTTACTTGAAATTTACTTTGAATTTTTCACAAATTTAAACAAGAAGAACCTCATCTGATATAAACTGGCATGACCCCACTGAAACCAAAAAAGTGTTTGAAGCAGCTGTGGAACTGACTGCTGCTTTCAGAATGGAGGGTTGTCTTTATTCTGCCACTTTGTTTATTTATTTATTTATTTATTTATTTAAATCTATGCAGATCTATTTTTATTGGAACTAGAACGCCTAACTCATTTATTACCTAAGGTATTTTTTGGTCAGAGGGGAAGAGGGCTGCACTTTTCTGTGCAGATGGCACAAGTAGTGTACAGTGGATTGGAGTGTACCTATTAATCTCATCTAAAGAAGCAGACAGTGAAGAGGTTCAGTTCTGTGGCAGCCTAACCATTAGCAGCATCCCAAACTTGATTTTATTTCTTTACTTTTTTGGACTGAAAGCATTTTGGCTAAGATTTATTATGTCATTGTCATCTCTGCCTTTCCTCTGTCTCATCTGTATTCTTTACAGAGTCTATAAACATGGGCTGTCAGCAAGCTAAACCTGTCAGATTTCCACTTCCCCCCTCCTCTGTCTGCTACTATGCTGCCCAAGAAACAGCCCCACACGCTGCACTCTCACTGTGATTCTCATGATCACATCTCATTCATCACTGTGATTCCAAACTCAGCTCAACCCATTAGAAAAAAAGGTCAGGGATATGAAAGGAAAAGAGAAATAAACAGCTACCCAGCGGAAGCGGTTGAGCTACAGGAGACGTGGGAGGTAAGATCGGAGCCAATTTCTCTGCCAGCAGCTGTACTGGGCATAAAGTACTTGCTACACAAGTTCTAAGTGTTTTAGACTGGAGGGTTGTGTAGGGGTTTTCTGCAGCTCCTGGTTTATTTCCCAGCACAGTAGTGAAAGGATAGAAAACCTTAGTTAAAGGTGGGAAGGTGATAAAACTTTTTGTAGTTGGTGTAAAGACATATTGGCTGCTGAGTGAGTAGAAACCTGATAGCATGCAAGATTTGGGCTTGACAGTTCAATATACAGTGGGGAAAGGACAGCTTCTATGTTGACTTTCTGAGCCAAACTTTAAGATGCTTTTGTTTTGGGATTGTAAGAATTTTGTATGGATGGAAGAGGAATTATTTTGTATGAAGCAGCAAAATTCCTTTAAATGGTGTCTGATTCCTCCTCTGCGCTAGGCTGTCAATCAAGTTAGATAGAATTTATTTTAAAGTTATTCTGGTGTAGTAATATCCTCTCTTCATTCTCCTCACTACCACTTCGATCATTTATACTGAGCTGGCTTGTTTTCCTGGTCAGGAATTATTTTTTTTGCCTTTATGAAATTAACTTTTTCCCTATTTCTTCATACTTCCCATCATAAACAGAAACAGCTGCTAACTCTTTTCTTATTTGCATTTTTCAAATTTATATTTAAAATATTGAGGAAATATCACGCCATTAATTTCTTTCTCTCAAGTAAATAAAGGGAAAAAAAAAAGAGAATCTGCAGACCCTAACAAAAATAACTTGTAAAACTCTGTTTGGAAGAGATTTTACTTACAAATAATAGTAAACGTGTCAGGATTTTAGTTTACTCTTTTGTTTACGTATGCAGTAATTGGTAAAGAATTTTATATGGTCCCTGATAATAACATATTTCATTAACAGCAAGTGTGTTGACATTGGTCAAATAGTCAAAAATATAAATATCGATATTGAGTAATAATGTGACTGTGCTATGTGAGAACAGATTGTTTGTCTCCTAACATTTTTGACATGTTTCTGTCAGGCTCAAGTTATAAGCTTGTTTTTATGCTTTATGTATTATTTAAATGGAAAAAAAAAAGTGAATTGATTATTTGGTAATTCACTTTGAACAAAACAAGAAAAGGCAGAAAGAGCTTAGTGAAATTATCAGGCAAATGATAAAACCAGAAGTATCCAATGATTGAGCAGGGAAAAGGAAATTTTATAGGAAATGATTCTCATGATATCCATTAAATGTAATGCTTTGGAAGCAACCTTCAGATCTGTTAGCCATGTGCCTCTGACTCTTGTAAGGTGAGAAGGAATACTACCCTGTATATTTACTCCATTTCTCATTTTTTTTCAAGCATTTGCTGTCATGCCAAAGCTGAAGACAAAATGCGGGAGTTAGTGGCTCAGAACACAATAGCACATCTTACTGAATCACTCATGGCAAGAATCTAGCAGCATTGGGGAGAAACTTCTTATAATTCAGAAAGGAACTTTTGCATTAAAAATAGAATAGAGGACTGTAATATCCTTTACTTCTGTGCCAGAATTTGTGTTTTCTTCAGTAAATATAACTGCTCTCAGTGTCCATCAGGAGGCTCTTTTCTCTATGTTCATCATTCTCCATGGAATGATAGTAAGGAAATTCTTCAGTTTTGAACACACTGAACATCCTAGCTTTAGTGGGTAGGAGAAGTTAAGATCCTCAAATTGGGTAACCACATTACACATTGTATGTATAATAATGTAGCAACTGAAAAAGACAAGAAAAGATAAACACACGGAGTTTGGATACTCAGAAAAAAGTTAAATGTTTAGCTGAGAATGGATAAATTCTAGATTAATGTGAACTGTGAGGAGTAAAATAAATTGTGGAAAATAAGAACCAGGGTTGAAAACATATTAGAAAAGAGAAGTACATTTGAATTTCTAAAATTTACTGTATATAAATGCAGCATTGTGATACAGAGCAGAGCTCCATACTGACACGATTCGTACTCTGAAATAAGGGAAAAAAACCTGCTAGAAATTTCAAAATTGTGAAAAAAGAGATGTGAAAAACACCTAGCAGTACACCTATAAAAGAGGCTATAACTGCAGAAGAATTAAATAAATGTGAGTAGCTCTTCATGCACTACATTGAACTGTAATAATAACAATGCTGGCAGTATGAAAATGATGATCCTACTAAAGAAAACCAAGTAGAGGATAAGATTAGAATAATAAAGCAAATTGCACTAAGAAAATAGAGTACTTTAGAAAATAAAGGTATGAGAAATAGAGATCTTTTCTTAGAGTGTAACTTGTAAAAAAATTATAGAAGAGTGTTTTTGTCTACAGCATCACTGCAAATAAAAAATCAGGTTGAGTGGAGTATGAAAGAGGGAAGAAGAAAAGTCCAAAATCCAGTAGTCCCCTCTTTACAGTTATACTAGGAAGAAGCCAATTCCTGGCCAGTTTATCTTCTGGCATCAAATGAGATTGCTTCAGTTGTCTTGCTTAATATCAGATGAAAATGAGGTGTAAACCAAAGATTACTTTGCACTAGGATATCAAATATTTGTTTATGTTTCTCTGCTAAACTAAACTGGTCAATATTGAACTTGGCAGACTGAATCTGACAAGTATTTAAAATTTGAAGTAATGTCTTAGAAAAATAAATGGATATCCCCCTTTCTTTCTTGAATATATAGTAAAGTTTGCATTACATAATGCACTGCTGTCCAGATCAATGCTGAACTGCTACATTAAGCTATGAAAAATTGTCTTTAACTGGCATATGAAAGGCAGTTATTTTAAAATAAAAAGACTGAGGATGGAAAGGCAATTTGGAAAGTGAGTACTTTCAAGTGACTAATTCATCTCACCAAGCAAAAATTTGTGTTAGCATTCACCATCTACTAAATATCATGAATGATAACAGAACTTGCCTACTCTTAGTTGCTTAAAGTCACTAAAGCTAGACTTGATTTGCCAGGTTGTAAATCAGATTCCTGTAGTGCAGATATGTAGGGATTGGGTTTCTACTCCTTTATTTCTTAAGGAGGATTGGTTTAGTTGCACAGACTTCATTATCCAAGCCTTGCATCTCAGCTGGCTGCAATCAATAATGTGCAGTCCAAGACAGATTTACAAAATAAAACAAATTATACCTTTATTAAGGACTTCATTGTGACTGATAGAGTTCACACCTGTATATTGGGTATGACAGCTATAATGCTTTCACTGCACTCAAGCCAATGAGTACAAAAGCATGTATCACTCTAAGGATTGACATGACCATTGACCCCTTTTTAATTTTCTGGCAATATTTACTTTCCATTTGACAAGGTCTTAAAAAACGTTATTTACTATATGGAATTAGGAAAAACATTGAAATAGATTCAGATTTCTGTTCAGAAAGTAGCTAATACTCATATTTCTCAGATAGGAGCTTCTTTCTGTCAGCTCTAACTACTCTGTTCTTCTCTCCAGAACTCTGTGGGTTTTATTAAGGCTTCTTGAAAATATGAAAAGAAGAGGGTATATTTGCATGTTTAAGGAGTGCTTAGTCTTGATTAGTGGTGTATGGGAAATCAAGTAGGGTCTTATTTTTGCCACAAGGTATTTATTTGATGTAATTTATTTATTTAATAAGAATAGTCAAACCACTGAGTGTATTTGAACATTGGATTTTATTTTTCCATCTTTCCCTACAAAATTTTCATGATTCAAAAAGACTTCTCAGTTCTCTTGTATGTCTCTGTAATGAAAATTAGTCTAATATCATCAGGGAATGCATCCTCTGACTGTGCTGCTTCACTTTTTTTCCTTGCCCCTGTCAGTGAGGGAAAACCAAATGTTTAAACATGATTAGTCTGTTTCAAACATCTTGCATGAATATGAACTAAGTTGTAATTTAGGAAAAATGTGTTCTTTTTTATAGTTGTATTACTTGTTTGTTTTTTTTAAATATCAATGTTTGAAGTGGTTTAAAGTCATTCAAGAGTGACCAAGATCCAGTATTGAATGTAGTTTATTTCCACTTTCTTTCATATGAGGATGTATGAGAGTGCTGGCCATTTTATTTTCTTCAGGATGTAGCCTGTAATATTTTTTCACTCAAATAGTATATTACTATATTTATGAAAAAAAAAAGAAAAAGAAGGGAATAATTTTCCAAATGACTCAGGAAATAATTAGAATTGAAACAGAAGGGAGAATAAGTAAAGCAATTTTTTTAAAAGTATTCAGATAATTTTATGGTTAGTTTTACAAGAATTATGCAAAACAGTTGAAATTCAAACTACTGTCTACATTGTGCTATATTCATTACTAGTACTGTATTTAATATGTTCTTGGCATTCTGTTGCCGACTACAATAATGGGATATAATGAGATCTCTTTTTTAGTGCCCCAGGTGTAAAAAGTGTATTATTCAGAGTTTCTCAGGCAACCACTGGAATCTAGTCAGCACTCAGATGTACTTGCTAGTAACTGGAGATAATCTGCAAGGGTTGTGGTTCCAGCCCAGCCAGCAGCCAAGCCCCTCACGGAAGCTCACTCTCTCGCTCTCTCCAGACAGGCTAAGGAGGAGAATGGGAAGGGTAGAAATGAGAAAACTCTTGGATTGGAGTAAAACTGTTTAATAAGGAAAGCATAAGTCGTGCACACAAGCATACCGAAACATGGAACTCATTTCCCACTTCCATTCATTCACCACTTCCCATGCGCAGGCAGATGTTTGTCCAACTCCAGGAGAGCAGGGCTCCGTCACATATAACAGGGCTTTGGGAAGATAAATGTCATCACTCTGAAAATCCTCTGCTTCCTCACTCTTCCCCAAGCATGAAATCCTGAGCCTGATGCCATGTGGTGTGGAATGTCCCTTTGTTCAGCCAGGGTCAGCAGTCCTGGCTCTGTCCCCTGCCAGTTTCTTGTTCATCCCCAGCTTCCTTGCTGCTGGGCAGAGTCAGAAGCAGAAAACACCTTGATGCTGTGCAAGCCCAGCTCAGCAAGAAATAAACATCCCCATGTTATCTGTGCTGTTTTCAGCACAAATCCAAGACATAATCCCATACTAGCTACTATGAAGAAAATTAAGTCTACCCCAGCTGAAACCATCAAAGTGACTTACCTGCTTACAAGGTCCAACTTAAAACAGTCCTGCCATGGGGGACTTTGTATCATGTGCCGTGGAGAAAACATACGATTAAGGTGAATTTATTAGTCACTGAAAGGGATCATCTCACCTACTGTATGTCTTGGTTTGAAGTTTTTAGCAACAAATATCCTGAGAAGCAGCATGGCCATAACTTTTGGAGGCAATTAGTGTGCTTTCCTTTCCCTTTGTAAGGACTTTGAATTTTACATGATGACCAGTTGTATGACCAGGAAAGGAAAATGTATTCCTGTTAGCTCTCTCTGCTCAAATATAGCTGAATGTGAATATTAACTCTCCTTCTGTATTTCACAGGTGAGATGACGAAGAGATGGACCTAATTCAATATAGTGGTATATTGCTAGTTGTGATTTAGACAAGAAATTGTCTTTTAATCAAAAAAATTAATTAATAAAACAATACCCCTCCCCCCCGTCAGATCCAAATTAATACAGATCCAAATTAATCCAAATTAATAAGGTTTTGTTTTAACCGTGCAGAACAGGAATCTGTTCCTGATATATCGTGTTGATATGGAACTTACCTTACACTATCATATCCAGTGCGTGTCTAGTGCCAAAACAACTTGACCTTGTAAAACACAATCTCTATTTACAAACTATTTTTATACATAATAAATTCTTTGTCAAGCAACTTTTTTTCCCAAGATACCTTTATTTATTCATTATTATTTATGACATAAAGATTGTACAATGCAACAATTTTGATATATTAGCTTATTTAAAGTACCTTTTTTTAAATCTTTTTGTTTAAGAACCATCCCTAAGCATTTCTAAGTATTATTTTCTTTTTACTGAACAATTTATTTTTACTTTTTCTTGCTGCTATCCTAGATTAGTACGTAAAAAAACAGGTAATAGTGCTAAAAAGAGTAAAGCCCCCCTAGTAGTATCTTGTAGTATTGCTTCTCCAGAGACATTCTGAAAGAATAAATAAAAATTAAATCCACTATTGTCCGAAGCTTCTTTCTTTGTATATATCCAAAGTGTTTCATTGTTGATAATTTGTTTCTGGAATTGCTTTTTACAATTTTTTTTTGTCTTGGTATCCAAGGTAAATTCAACAAAAGCAAATTGTACTCAAATATTGCAATATGAGTAGAAGCATTTTCTCATTTCATTTTAATTTTTTTTTTCTACTTAGAAAAGTTTGAGAATTAGCAGGGAAAATTATCTTCAAAAAATTTCTCCAATTTTGCTTTTTTAATTGTCAGCCATTAATGAAAGTCTAAATCAAGAAACATTTAAATTAAATTTTAAAATTTAAGATTCTGCAACATAATATAACTACCTAGAAGACAGTGCAAAGAGAAGCTGAAAAAAAGAAATAAATTTTCCAGACTGGTGGTTTTTCAACATGTTTTGAAGTTCAAGATAGAGGATATAATTCAATGCATTCCTTTGAAATATTTAAATAATATTAATCAACTGCATTTTTGATAGGAAAGAAACGACACTGCTGTTTTCTTTTAAACTGTTTCTTTGGATGTAATAGATTTTAACAGTGTTTTAGACTTGAGATACTGGCATGACTTGTAGAATCTTATACTAATGAACACACGGATGGAAGAAATTTAGCTGGGTATTGGAGTTTAGGCTAAGCTTCCATGTTTGGAAAAATCATTATCTTTCAATGTGAAAAGAAAAATATTTGAATACTAAAGACAATATCAGGACCAAGTTTTTATAATTCATTGGAACAAAAAGTCTAGAAAAAAATTAAATAATTAAATATTTTATTAAAATCCTTTAAAAATTGAATAAAATTGCTGCCTATTTACATTTTTAAATGCCATATTTGTATGCATTTGGATTTTAGACATATGTGTTTCTATTCACTAAATTGACTGTCATGTTCATTGACCTACAGAATGATATTTTTTTAAATACATTTTTTTTTCCCCTGTGCTTTTCTAAATCTTTTCCAAATTTTTCACTTCTTATATAAGCATACTAATGAATGTTTCTTCACTGAGTAGTATAATCCTATTTAAGATTTTCCTTCATTTTTTTCTTTTCTGGTTAACATCCTTTAAGAGTCTTTACACTTAAGAGTCTGAATTTTCCCCTAATTAGATCATGACAAATACAAATGAAAGCATTAGACATAGCCATTTTTACCATCACTGTTCAAATTAAAATTCTGTGAGGCTCAACCATTTTCTTGTTTCTTACTCCTGCTTTCAAACAGATAAATTTTGAGTTTCTCATAATTTATTTATTTTCATTTGTTCTTTTTTCCTTTGTCATCCTATACCAATCTCATATCAAATAACCCCAGCACTAAACCCAGGGTACACCAGTTTTCTCTTTATTGGTGTTCAAATCAGAAGCCTGGTTTTTATTTTAGAATTTTTGCAGGAAAATACCCCACATTACATGTGTTCATAAAATATTACTGGATTACTCTGTTTAGTTCAGATGAAAACACTTCTACATTTCCCAGCTGTTTTAATGATTGCTTAAACAGAGACAAGACTTAGTCTGGAATTAAAAAATATGAGTTCAACTCTCCAATCCATAAGAAAAATGAAGTTATTCTAGATTCTGTGTGAGAAAGGGAAATTTTATTTCTTGCTTCATAAGGATATTGAGAGTATTAATACCCTCCAGATTATAGGGCATGTAAATGCTATCAGAAAATGAGGAATGTGTCTATTGATAGACTTAGATAATGTGCCTGTCACTCTCAAAAGCTCTTAGGTAGTGAAATGCCCCATATTTACTGGAAGTTAAATAAAAACTTTTATCCAAGAAGGATGTTTTGTACTTTGGTCTCATGCTTTATTTTAATATAATGGAGAAATAGTATAATCATCCTAGTTAAAAAAAAATAAAAAAAAAAGACCCATGAAATGCAATAAATGCTGATATGGAGAATATTGAGAAGACATTGTGAAAGGAAGCAGACAGGTCTACCACAAAGAACTCTAATGTTTCTACTGTCCTACTGCACTTAAACCCCATGGATAGCAACTCAAGTGTCTGCACTGATTGGTTTCATTCTGCACCTAGCTGAAATGCCAGAAAATTATCTTCTTCAGGAGACTTCAGTGCTTCTGTGTGGAGCTAGGTAGGAACTGCTGAGTGAAACTGCTCAATAGGCACTT
Organism: Cinnycerthia olivascens; assembly: GCA_035048155.1. Lineage (NCBI taxonomy): Eukaryota > Metazoa > Chordata > Aves > Passeriformes > Certhiidae > Cinnycerthia > Cinnycerthia olivascens. The sequence continues at coordinate 74,531,587 of JAWWMU010000106.1, forward strand.
CTCAAATTTTCACAAGACTAATAAGCAGAATTCCTGGTTAAGGGGTTGCTGATATAAATATTTTTCAATGGAGAATACATTTGATTACTTTCAATGATCTCAAAACAATAAACAAGAATAAACTAGGATTTTGGTCTTCATAGTATTTTTAGTCTATAACCAGTTTGTTAGTTTCCTAAGTGTATGAACATATTTTGAAAAGTATCTTAGTTTGTTAAATGAAAATCAAAATTCTTCAAATTTTGCATCATGAAAATGGCAGAGTTTTTATTAAGGTAATTGTTAATATTTAATATCACTGGTCATTCCATGAGAAGCAGAGTGAAACTTCACTCTGTAAGATGAACTTCATCTTGCAGAAATGGCTTCTATACAGGAAAACTATGGTAAAGATGTAGCTGATCACACAGTCTAATTCCACTCCAATAGTTCTTGATAAAGTTGAATGTATTTATATGTATGAAATTATATGGACAAGGTGTTATGAACCCTGGCTTTGATCCAATAAGTTACCACTTCGATAAATGGGTAACTTTTCAGCTTATCTCCGAATTTACTGAAAGTTTTGCTCAATCACATATACCATGCTGTGACTATAAATTACTAAATTAAAATTGACAATGAAAGAAATCTTTGCAGTACAGATAATCTGTTCATAAACTCTGTGTTATTATCTGAATTTTACCAGCATAACCATACCAAATGAGTAATTTATAGATACATTGACCTATTGTATCCGCATTTTCAAATTATTAATTGGAAGAGAAATAATGATTCATATTTCAAAATCACCACAATTTTTAGCTCTGTTGAAAGTACAGGTAGCCCCATTCTGATCTAGGGGATAAGTAATCATACACATGCTATTATAAAATGTTTCTGATCTTTTTCTCCTAGTGTTTTTGGTCTTCCCATTTTTCCCTTTATCTCTCCTATATGATCATGCACAACTTACAAGAATAGAGACCTATTGGAAACTTGAGATCTCTGTTATTTTGAAATTTAATGCTTCTCCACATATTTACAGTTTTCTACATATAGATGTAGTGTAATACACATATCATTAATCCAATAATTCATTATGTCATGGCTGATCCATTCTAAATGCTCTCTGCATTGCCACAAACATTGCCTACTGCACAGAACTGATGACTAACACTGTCTGACAACTCACACTACAATTTCTGGAGATCCTAAAGTAGCAAATATATAATGTGGGTCATGTTAATGTTCTTGAAATGATTGATAAGTTTTTAATTATAAATCAAATTTTAATTTAGTTACTCTGTTCAGCCAAGTACATCTTATGAAATTTAATGTATGTAATATTAATACATGATATAATTGAGTTCTGAGTGCTGGTAGATTTGGTTGCTTGAGAATGCAGAGTAGATATTTTCATAATGACTAGTTTTATGATTGGGAACTTATTCCCATAAAAAGAAATGCAGGAAACTACCTTTTTTAATGGCATTTTTTCTACTGGAATGGTGACATGAAGAAAAGTTACTGTTTGAAGTCTTCATAGACAATTTTTTTTCCAGTTATGCCCTAGCCTTGATAGCACTTTTCTATAAGTATTGTGGCTCTCTCTCTTCTCTTCGGCACTGTCACTGATACATAACTCTACATACGGAAGGGTTTGAGCAAAGCAGTTAACAGCAACCAATCAAGGACATCTCCATGTTATTTTAATTTCCCCACCAAATATAGGTAATAGATCGTGGTTTCCCTGATACACTTTTCAGGTTCAAAACACTTTGCATGCATTCAGTTTGATTTCCGTAGTCAGTCTTTCCTAGGTCTAACAACAGGCATGTGTTTTCATGGTTGGTAGATGGCATTTATTCCAGACTTGGAATAGAAGAATAGAAATTATCAAGACTCTACCATATATTTTGTTTACATTAAACTTTCTCACTTTTTCTCAAATTTCAAAAATTCCTGGAAACCTCATGAGTCTGCTAGACCTCATGTCTTCAGTAGTTTAGCCTGTGGTATATTTACAATTTTAATGACGTTTGTACCCTGTTGGTCAAAGTAGCTGTAGGCAAGCAATTTCAATAAATACAATGTGTTGAATAGTATATGATAAATGAAAAATGAAGTTCTCTTGGAACAACTCCTATATGTGATAAAATATTGCAAAATACATATGATTTCCATAAGTTGAATATGCTGTCTAGAGGTTTCAATGCTTAATTAGAAAATATGATTAAAGGAAACTGAGTAGACAAATGGCATCATGACTTTCCTTTGTGTTTATTCTTTTACAGTGAATTAAGGATCTCATTTTTTAAAAGACTTTGAAATATAAAAATGTGGGGAGAAAGTTTGTTGACCATAAATAAACATTTGATATTCCATACTTTACTACAATTGATAAATTCAGCGTTCAAGATAGAATAAGAGTTTATCATCTTGATAGTTAAACGGTGCTACCTCAGTAGTAGGACAGGCAGCAGAAGGAAACATATATCTTCAACTTTGAATAGTAAGGAAGCTCTTTAGAATCAGATATGTTTAGTTTGACTAAAAACTTACTTTTAATCTTTTATCTATTAGAGATAGTTTACCTTTTTGCAGGTTTCTCTTATTGTAGACTAACAGTGTAAGGGATGCCAATGGAAATTTGATATTTGTATTTTTAAAGAGATTACTTCAATGTGTGTTTTTCCTCCTTGTATTAAGTAATTTTGAGAATAATTATTTTGGTTCTATATACCTGTGACATTTAAAAAAAAAAATTAATGCATTTTAGGTGAATACTAATGAATATCTCTTCATTTCATCTATGAACTAATTATTTCTTCTTTGACTATTAAAGATACAATATCTCTACTTTTGTTTTCTGCTTCCATTTGTTTGCAATCATTCAAGGTAATGATTACAGGCTCAGACTTTCAGTCACCACTTCCAGTAATACTAGAAAAATTTCCACATATGTATTACTCATAGGAAGCTGTATAGTCAGATAAAATATATACATGCATTTGGGCTGGAGGAAAATTATGGTTCTTAATGTTGCCTATAGGGATACTGGTTCTCCAAGAACAGAAGATTAATGATGAGTCTTGCAACAATGACAATAAAATTAATTTTATATCAAATTAAATTAACACCATAGAATCCTAATAACCCTAAATACTTCCTTGGACATTATTATTGGACAAAATGTACAACCCATAACAGTTAATGTACCAGTGATGATAAAGATGTAGAAGAAACTGTAATTCCAAAAATTCTTCAGGTATCATTTCCTGTACTCTCATCTTCTATGTATTTATTCCCTAATGTTTATACAGGTATTTGTAAAAAATAAATGTTATTGCCATGACCCTATAAAGTTCATAAAAATCCTGCTGGAATAAATGTTCAGAGAATCAAGTCTCAAATTTCTAAAATGTTAAATACCTTTAGTATTCTTATTTTGGGACTCCTAGTAGATATAAATTTTTAGGGAAAATGTTAGAAAATTAAAATTTATACCCTAACAATTTTAAAATATAACTTTAAGGAGAAAATATACAGCTCTGCATTTTAAAGTAATCAAGCATACAAGCCCATTTTTAGTTCTTAGTTGTTCCTGCCTCTACCTGTTTTTTAGATCCTGTTTCTTTACTTTCTTAGTCATTCTCAATGCTGAGCTCTGCCAAGCATTTTGGAAATCTGTGCAATAGAAAACATGTAGCATGGAACATTGTGTCTAAGTAATTTTTTTTAAAGCTCCTTCCAGCCAGGGATAAATCTTTCTTCTTTCCAGAAGATTCCCTGCAGTGTATATTTTCAATATTGTTAGAGTTTTTTTTTATATTTTACGGTAAAATAGAGGAAACGAGAGAATTTTTTCTAACAGGGAGGAAAATTCCACCTGGTAGGAGTCTTGTGTGTTGCATGCATTTGTGTTTGGGGGTCTGTGTAACAAACTGTTCCTTCTTAAAAACAAAACCACCTGTCTTTATATTTTATTTTCATTAGGAATTACCTATAGATTTCAAAAACAGAAACCTCCTCCCCCCCAAAAAAAAGAGAACAAACAAGTAGTACTCTTTCTTTCAACAAAGCAACTCCCACTGTGTCACAGACGCATATTTTGAAAAATCCTTCTCTTTATGATGTTCTCATTGCAGTGCCTGTGTCAGCCCTAACTGAGTCTCACGGGAACAGGGCTGTGCACAGGATTTCCAGACTGCCATTTTTAGTGCCAGTTTGAAAGCAAGAGACTTTGGGCCATACTTTGAAATATCATTCAGTGACTGTTTGATGGGACTGGAGTAATTATTGAATTTATCATTCCCTAAACACTGAATACATTTGAAATCTCTAATGCTGGTTTTATTAGAACAGAGACTAGAAGCATGAACTTTTAAAAGTATAGAGCTCAGATAATGCCATAAAGCTAAGAGAGAATGTGAAAGGGAATTTCTCCTTCTTTTTTTGTCTTTTTGGAGTTCTCTTGCTTTCCAGGCCTGTTATTAGCTCAGGTTCTGAGACTGGATTAATACAAATGAATATTGTTGATCCTTTGAAAGAGGCTAACTCCCATTTGGAGGTGTGTATGTTTGAAAATATAGTTTTCTTTTTCACTGTATGCTCTCCCAAGGCAGCATTTTTTACTGTCTCGTGAGCCTCTCACTTGCCTGCTTACCAGAGAACGTCTCTGGCCCCTAGGCACTCTTTCTTCTTGAATGAAGGAACAGTGTCCCCTTACTCCAAAGGTTCTTTCTGATCCAAGACAAAAGCAACATCCATCTGCCTCCTGCCTGGATCTGGGCTTTTAAAGAAATGGGGCATGGTGGTTCATAGTGATGATGTTAAGCAGATTCCACTCCTGGCACCTTTGGAAATCAAAAGTCAGACATAGGTTTGCAAGAAACAAGTTTGCTCAGTAGGGTTATGTTATAACCTGAATGGATAGGAAGGAAAGTTCTTATTCAATTATAATTTGGTCGTTTAGTGAAGTGACATAATTTATGTTGCTACCTCTGTCTTTCTGAAAAGAAAAGCTGTCTGTCCTTGTGCTTTCCAAATGGCATTTCAGGATGTTTGGCCAGTAAATTACATTTGGTTAATGATTTGCATGCTGCAAATGTATGCGGCGCCTACACAAATGTCTGAAGTAGAGAGCAGTACCATCAAGAAGAGGGTTTGTAGCAGTTAGGTAACATTTGTGCTGCTGTTTAAGAAGTTTTCAGTGGTCTCTGTGAGGCAAATCTGACCAAAATTTTCTGGGGAAGACTTTCTAGAGTCTAATTGCATGGATAGAAAGCAACATTCACATAGCCTGTGCTTTTCAATCCTTCAGACTCCTTGTTTCAATCTTCTGAACCCTGCCACGATGTAGCCTTGGGCATTGATTCCAAATGCAAAGTGCTTGGTCTGGCTTTCCTAACATGTTCCAGAAAGACTGCTAATTACATTGGATGCTGTGCTGGAACCATGTACCAGTTTCTGTCTCTCATGCTCTTATTTGCTCCCTGTCTTCTTTGCCTGAAATGAAAGGACTCATTTAGTTGAATGTATTTACCTGAAGAATTATGGTCTGGTCCCTTGGCTGTAAGGCTGGTCGGAGGCATTTGGCATGGAATCAGTTTCAGTGGATTGTGGCTGCCTGTTCTTACTGTATGAGGTTGCCAGTTGTAGTTTATAGTCTGCGTGGAGCAGCTAATCTCTCTCTAGTGTAAAGGACAGAGCTGGATTGCTATATACTATACATTACATCTCCTGCCAGCTGGAAAGATTGCTGGGCGCACTGGAAGATTTTTTTTTTCCTGAAGTAAGGACTTTTACTTAGTTTCTATACGTAGCTTTTTTCTTCTCTTGATTATCTCTTAGCAACAGGCTTGAATAGTGTTAAGAAGATTAAATGAATAAATGAAAAAGGAGACTGGTGTGAATTCTTTTTAACTAATTCCAGAACAGGACAGAACAAATGGAAACAGATGTAACATTGATCTACATCTGACCATCATAGCATCCCACAACTAACCAATAAAGGATGGAAAAACTGCAGATGAGTTCTATTGACATTTATCACAACTGTGTGAGTGTAGAATTGTTTAGAAAGACAAGGCAGGGAGGGGGGCAGGGGGAAGAAACAACTCTGAAACTTTTCCTTAGATGATTATATATGAATTCAAAAGAAAAATCAGAGCTATGCTAAGTAAAATTTACAAGAGGAAGAGTTACACCATAGATTTAATATATTTTTTCTATTTGAAGTTGAAAATGAAGCGGCTAATGCAATGCTTTCAGGGTAGATTGAAATTAATCCATAAAGTAAAAATAAGAGTTAATGATATAGTGAAATTTAGCCCTTTTTCATCTTTCATCTTCCCATGTAATGTTTGGAATACATGAAAAGTAGTGAATTGCTAGTTTAGATTCATGCACACTTGCAATAAAGTATAAAAATGGCTATAATGAGTCAAATATCCACATAATCTAATATTCTGTCTCAGATAGTGATCAAATGTGGAGGCCTAGAAAAGAGTATAGAGAGTCATTATGTCCCTCTAGTTTGGCACAGCTCAATTCCTGTGTCCATTTCTGGGCCCCTTACTAAAATAAGGATATTGAGGGGTTGGATCCTGTCCAGAGAAGAGCAACAGAACTGGTGAAGTGTTTGGAGAAAAAGTTTTATGAGGAGCAGCTGAGGGAGCTGGGGGTGTTTAACCTGCAGAAAAGGAGTCTCGACGGGACCATATCATTCTACAATTGCCTGAAAGGAGGCTATAGCCAGGTGAGAGTCAGTCTCTTCTGCCCAGTAACAAGCAATAGGACAAGAGGAAATAGCCTGAAATTGCCAGGGAGGTTTAGACTGCATGTTAGGAAAAATATCCTCACCAAATGGGTCCTCAAGCATTGGAACACATTGGCCAGGGAAATGCCTGAGTCACCTTAGTGGTGTTCAAAAGGCATGTAGATGTGACCCGTAGTTTAGTGGTTAGTGGTTTAGTGGTGACACATGGTTTAGTGGTGGACTTGGCATTGTTAGCTTTACAGTTAGTCTTGATGTTCTTAAAGGTTTTTTTTTAACCTCAATGATTCTGTGATTTTATTGTATTTTTACATTATGTCTTTCCAGCCTTCCTCTATTTTCAGGTCATGGACGCTTGATATGAATGAACATCTTATCTGTCTTTTTAGCAAACTGCTATGGATCAGTCTTCTATGACCTTTTCAAGTTTCCCCTAAGCCTCTTTTGAAACAAGCAATCAAATATGGTTTGGCAAGAAATTCCACAATTCAGCCATCTGTTTGGAGTCTGTCTCCTCCTGGCTTGTCTTATCCCTGTCTTGTTTTGAAATGCAGTGTTTAACCCTGTCCACCTCTTTTTATTTGTTACTTAATTTTATAAAATTTTACATTTCCCAGACACTTTTCTTCCCAGAAGGCAGAGATCAAATTAACTCAGGCATTGAGTGTAGGTAAGACACTCCATCCCTTTGTTTGAACATAGAGATCTAAGTTCCTGGGATGTAGAAGGAGGGAAGGGCCAGAACTGCACACGATATTGAAGCAGCAGATGTACCATGGATCTGTACATTGGCATGATTATATCAAAGCCAGGAGTATTTTCAGGACTACATATATATTTCAGAGATTTCACTAAGTTGATACAGGCACAATTTCTCCTCTAGAGATAGATTCAGAGCAGAATCCTGCTTCATGTATGTTAAATGCAAACTAGGAGGTTGTGCTGAAAGTCCTGGTTTGTGGGATGGTCCACAGAAGCTAGCCTTGGTTCCCAAAGGATAAGCCCAAAAGCAAACTAATGATTTTCCATGCATATGTCTTTATGTCTTCTTTAGACTTAAACCAGGTCTATATATAAATGAAATAATATAAGATCAGTTATGCTTAAACCATCTCTGAGTCCAATTATTGCTCCCTCATTTTGAAGATTTCATTTTCAGAGAAGAAAAATAAAGTCATCTGGCCCACGAAAAAGAAATCATTTGATAGCAAAAATATCAAAAAAACCCATGTAAAACACAAGTTTTTCGTTTTATTTAACTATTGCCATAATTTGAATAATTTTACTGGGATCCATGGTCTTTTGCATTGTTTGAAGACCTGAGTTAATAAAGGCAAGCTAAGTTGAATGTGTAGCAGTAAAATCAGCATTAAAATAGTATTTATTAATGGTTCTGCAAATACATTTTCTGACTGGAGAGAACAGGAAGAGTTTGAGCCCACAGTGTATTTATTAGTTGCATGTGTAATTACAACCAAAAGTAGAGCAATTTAAAATTGTTGGAATAAATTCAATTAACTAGGAATTGCTTTGTCCGAAAGTGAGTTATTTGAACAGTTGCCAATGTTATGGCTAAACAAGACAACAATAAATAATTCTCTTTAAGGAAGCCTTTCCAGTTCAGCAAGTAAAGAGCTCAGTGCTCTTAACACTCGAAGACAATCTTGCTCCTAAATTGACAGATGGGTAAAGCAAAAGCTGAACAAAGTCCTCTGGTTTAAGAACAAGATCTGAGAAAGGGTCAGTTAGAATGGAAAGCATTCTTCAAGCTTTTGAACAGACTTTTCCCCTTCCACTCTTGTACATCCAGTGCTACATGTATTTTTGTGTTTTGTTTACTTTCTTATTTCACCTCCAGAACAAAACACTTCTTTAAAGCAGGTGGCAGCTACTTGGTATGTTTAAGTACATTCTCAATTTTTATTTATTACCTTTTATGTTAACTGACAAACATGTGTATGAACATGTGCACAAGTCCACTGTAGCACTGGTCATGTTTCTGTTTTTTCTGATGTCATATCTTGTTTTAGTTTTTAAATTATACCATACTTTGTATGAATATTGTTCATACAAAGAGAATATCTTATTGTCCTGGGTTGATGCTAAAAACAAAAAACAACTCAGGTCAAAAACCTGCCTTTAAAATGAGTAAAAACAACTACATGAAGAGTAGTAAAAAGAACAGTTAGTCAGAAGAAGACAAAGTGATTTCCATGTAATTTTTAACTAGACTTTCCTGACTATATTTTTCTGAAACCAAAGTCCATAATTGAGAAATATAATGAAATTCATGGAAATGTTCTGTTTACTTATAAACAATGAAAAAAATTGATTGATTTTAAGTTTGAATGCTGATAGAATGCAAGAGGATTCTAAATGCAGTAGTATACTTCACCAGATCTCAAGGACTCAGAACAGGCTTAAAGGTTTTTCTTAGTTGCTTGCAATAAAGAATAAAATAAAAAGAGTATAGAACAAGAATTTTTATAATAGTAATTAAACAAAGGGCCTGTCTTCACAAATTAAATGTTATACTGCTAATTTATGAACTCTACTAAGTTAGCAGCAGAGATTAATAAAAGAGTACATTCAAAATATGATACATATTCAGCATATTCATAAACAGCATATTCATAAAAAGCAGATTCAACATGTTTCAATGAAGTACATTTTTAAAAATATAGTCAGTTGGAATCCCTAAAGTCCTTAAAACCAATTCACTTCCTAGCCAGAGATTAATAAGACCATAATGTTATTTGTATTGTTAAACTTCTTAATTAAGCAGCACAGAATGAGTTTACACAAGCACTAAAAAATCCCTTCTTAAAAAGGTTTTATGAAACCATTTGTAAACATCCACAGTAAAGTAAAGCTCAGTGGATCTATCAGCACAATATTAGCTCTATTTGCATGTCATATGAATACAGGTACTCATTTATTGGCACCTGATAACTTTCATAAAAGAACAGGGGCAATATAATTGGAAAAGAAAGGACAACCAGACTGTTGGGGATTTATCAGCACTGCAAAGTTACTGTGACTCATTGCTATGAGAAGCTTTAATTAACCATCAATCATACTGAACGTTTAAATGATCGCATACGTATTGTGATGTACAACATGCAGAACTGCTTCAGGCATCACAAAAAAAAAAAACCTGCATAGAAACCAGTGTCAAATATCCCATTTGTTATAATAACTGCTCTTTAAGTACATTTATTATTTAAGGTAGAGATATGGAATTTATGAAACAACTGAGATTAAAATGTGAAGTACTTTGCAGGTTATGGAAATGCTGGAATTACTTTAAACCTTCAGTCTAAAATGATATGTTTTATACTGGAAAACAAATTAGAAAACCAATGAGAAATAAACCAGTAAAAACTCTTTTTCTATTATTAGTAGTATGCATATTATTACTCAAAATAATTTTACCATTACTTCTCATTTCCTAAGAGAAGGTGGGATGTTTGCAAAAGAGCTTAGCCAGGAAGATAATAATCTGAAAGAAGAGATTGATTTATTAACCTTTAATATGAGGGTTAGCTCACTGGCTTTGATTGCCTTGAAATGAAGATGATTATGTTGCTCTGTTATCTTAGCATTCCAGATCATCTATTATTTTAACTAAGGTCCCCCACTGCTTCAATATTTTAGCTGTTGAAGGAGTTGAGAGTCTAATACAGATCAAAGGTTTAATTCTTATGCATAGTGTCTAGCTTTAAATATCTGGGTAAGAATCCAGTTGGGTCTAGTTTAACAGATTCCTGAAATTGATGGCTCAAGAAATGGAAGTACTCTGAATTAATCTTTCTAATAAATACTGAAGGTTTTACACCTTTCTAACTTCATTAAGAGATTAGCCTGGTAAATTAGCCAGCTAATTCAGGTGTTTGAAATGCAGTTAAATTGATAGTTCCTTAGCCTCCTATTTGTGTTGCAGTGGTACAAAGCCTCGCTGTGACAAAATTGGTTTTCCACAATTTCACGTTCCTTAGAATGTTTCAAGCCTCTACAATATAACAATTGCACAAGAATAATGTTCTCCTCATCCACAAAAAAGAAAATCTGCCAAAGTTCTTAATTGCTGTTATGTGAAAAAGCCCATAAATTGTCTTAAATGTTTATAACACATCAGATGTTGTACCAGTCATTCTCGATATTTCTGTTGTAATTTTAATAAGATATTTTATTATTCTATATTCTTTATTCTTACTGTTGCACAAATGTACAATAAAATTGTACATTCGCAGAAATAGACAAAAAAGACAAAATAATTGCACAAAAAGACAACAGAACCCTACATGTTTCAGTTATCGTCTGCATTCTGTTTTGAAAACAGAAGATTAGGTTACAACTCGTCTACTATCAAACATATTTTAAAATAATGTTATCTCTATTGTGAGATGGCAATCTCAGATAAAATACTACTGCTAAGTGATTTGCCTATAAAATAAAATAATATACTGAAAATATGACACTATGGCACACTGTATTTGTTATTGTTACATGTAAAATAAACCTATATTTAGACTTTCTAAATTCCTATGTCTGTCTGTTAAAATATAACTACTATACACAAGAAAACTCTGAAATTTTCTTGCCATTCAGAATAAAAAATCCCATAGAGAGAAACTTCCTCTGGATTGATGTACAGTGTTCACCCTGTCTGTAACTTGATGTTATTTTCCAGACTTGTATGTTTTGTTTTAGTTCAGGGAAACAGTCAGCAGTGTTCAAAGCTGCAGTGATTTCAGGTGTTGCTGAAGGTGAAGAAGGGTGACAAAGTACAACTTTCAGCTCTATGCTCCAAAGGACTTGGTATGGCAATCGTTGTATTGTAACTTTAGAACTTATGAATTCCCCCAGCAACCACATATAATAAAATTTAAGCTGTAATATACAGAATTTTGCTGACTGTATCTAAGACCCTTGCTTATTTTGACATTTACCCATCATCTTTTTTTATCTTTGTGGGTTTCCACTGTTTGCTTTTTTTTTCTTTTATTGTCTTTAAATGTATTTTATCTAGGAAAATATATTTGCTTCTGATTCATTGAACATCTGCTTTGTATGACATGGGAAAAGTTAAAAAAACCTCGCATTTTTATTGAGTATAGCTTGCATGCCAATACATTGTGAATTTGATATTCAGTAGCAAAAGATTATGATATTTACAGATCTTATAGCATATATTTTCTAAATTTGATAAAATTGGAACACTGATATCTTGAAAGGTGTTGAAGGTGTACAGGGAGAATGGAGAAGGGTTTCCAAGGAAAAAACAGGAAAGAAAGTCAATATTTAATATGGACAGTGAGGCAGATAAACTAGTGAACAGTTTAAAAATTGCATGGTCAGATATGATAAAACAATATTTGTTCTGCCTGGCAGAAAGCAAGGAAATTGTAATTTGGGCTTTTTTTCATCTTCTGAATTGATTTGATTCAGAAGCCAAATGGTAATTGACTGAATTTAATATTATCCAAGATGACAATAGCCTTTCATTTTTGCTATTCTGCCAAGTGCTCTTGGCTGGAAGTACGGAAGGGATCAGAGGAACCAGAGATGATTGCTCTATGTTAAGGTTACTTTCCTTCAGGAAATTCTCATTAAGTATCTTAAGTCATCCATACATTTCTTACATATGTTACATGTTTCTTTCTGAAGCTTCTCAGATGGTTGGGACTATTAGAGTCCTATACAGAACAGACTGCAGCTGACATGACATTCAGACTATACACCATTATGTCCAGATTTTGGCTAAAGTAGAGTTAATTTTATTCACAATTGCTGGTAAGGATCTGTATTTCAGATTTGCGCTGAAAGCAAGATTGATAGTACAGAAATATTTTTTTCCTGCTGAGTAGTTCTTATGTACAGCCAAGGCCTTTTCTGCTTTTCTTACTGTCCTGACAGTCAGTAGGAATTTTTGAAAGGGACACAGCCAGGGCAGCTGATCCCAACTGACCAAAGGGAGATTCTAGACCTTATGGCATCATGCTCTATATTAAGCTAGGGGAAGAAGAACGGAAGTGGGAGATGTTAAGTGTGATGGCCTATGGCTTCACATGTAACTGCTATACATCAGCGAGCCTTACTTTTCCTGAAAATGGCCTGGCCATAGGAAGTGGTGAATTAATTTCTTGTTTTACTTTGTTTATGAGGGTGGCTCTTGCTTTTCCTGTGAACGTGTCTTGATATCAACCAACTAGTTCTCTGACTTTAACCTTTCCGATTCTCTTACATCTCACCAAAGAGAAGTGGTCAAGGAGCTGTGTGGTGCTTCCTTGCCAACTGGAGTTAAACCACATCACATTAAAACCCAATTTAATGCATTTAAAAAAACCCAAAAACTCACATACCAACTACAAAACTGCCTTTTCTTCATTAGGGTTTTAACTAGTTTAGGTTGCAAAGTAAGAAACTCACCTTTTCTCCTCACAGGGAAGACAAAGCTGCTAAGAATGAATGTTTCACATCTTTCCTCCTGTATACTGGCTCTTTGTGGTAATTTCAGAATGACCTTGCCTGTCCCACAGAGCATAGTGGGGTTACATGTCATACTCTGAGTATAATTCTGTTTCACCAAGGATGATAGATGTGAGTCTGCATGGTACTTGCCTTCTCAGTGTCCGATTATTTTTAGAGTTGAGGATCTTTTAAATTCTTTTAAAAAGTGGCAGATTTCCTGTAGCCGTTCAATTCATATAATAAAATAAATTTTATCTGGTTATCAGATGTTAATGGTTTTGGGTTTTTTATTTAGTCTCAGTTTTATGCACTAGAATATGCCTTTCCTACTTTTTTTTTTTTCCTACACAATTTTTCAGGTGAGTGGACTGGGGAAATAGAACTGCCTTAGAAGAGATGGGCATATTGTTGACCCTGGCCATCTGTCCCCTAAAGAAACGTGCTTTTCAACTAATGTGGGCAGTTTGGAGTGGCACTTCTTCTGGAGGATGGGTTTGGAATAGAAAGGATGGAGGCCAGTTATTGCTGAGAGAAAGGGGAGTGAGGCTTTTGACTATTACTAAAGACCTGCATTAAGAGTTACTTCTCTCATCACCTAGAAGCAGAACACCGCCTTTTGTCCAAATCGTCCATCACAGACTTGTGTGTTTCTCTCTTTCTGAGAAGTGTGGTTTCAGACCTCCCTTGCCTGTGGGCAGTTGTAGATTTGCACAGGAGATAGTGTGGGAGAATAGGAGTGTTAGCTTCCGAACACATCCTGTATCCTACATGCGAGCAAACAGTTGGAGAGGAAGGAGACTTGTACCTTCGCTTTGGTCTCCAGAAAAAACGACTGGAACATTTTCAAAGACTAACTGTATCTTCTTATTCTTGCTTATTAAAATCTACAGTTGAGCAATCAAGCTTTCTTTGCCTGGAGTGATAAATCTCCAGGACCAATAGAATGAAACTTAAACCAGATCATAACACATCTGTATCACCACTGTCTCCTTAATTCTTGGCCAAGTGTCATATAACTGTCAGAGTTATACTTGTGTTAGTTTTGAATGGGAGGAGGCCAGAGGAGGCATACTATGAACATCTCTGTATTTTTCAGAGGATAATTTCCCAACTAATGCATCTTGAAATTAAAATTCTCAATTGAAAGTCATATTAAGTAGTCGTGGGTAACTTGCAACTGTTTTTTATAAGACAAACATTTGCAGAACAAAGAATTACTTACATACTATTTACTAATTAAATATTCCTATAAATAACAGCAAGAAAAATTTTACAGTACACTGGACAGGATAGATTGAACCACGCAATGGAACATTGATCTACGGCCAAATAAAAATCTTTTAAAAGTAAAGCCTTCATTTAATTTAGGCAAAATCAAAAAGAACGTCAATGGTCCATTTACAATTCTCCCAAGACCTTGTCCAGAAACATAATGCAATTTTCATGCTGTCCAGTGATGGATCCAGTTAATGGAATAACCTTATAAACTTTAGTGTTCTTATTCATATTCAGAGGTAATATAAATATCATCTGTCCTTCCCTTGGGCTGTAGAACATTAGACTAACCTATTTCTTCAAGGCTCAGTGTGCTGTGGTTGCTCTATCTGTCTGATGTATTGATTATTTTAAAATAAATGGTGTTATTTTGGGCATAGAAGATTTCTTTAATAGATCTTCAATGTGTTAGAGACGGAAAACTGCACTGAAACTTAAAAATTCAGTCTGTTCCAGAGATATACCAGACTCAGAGAAAAAAAAAAAAAATTATTTATCCAAGGAATTCTCCCTAACCTTTTGTCACAACCAGTGTTTCCTCATGTGGGGATGTCTGAATTAGGGTTCAAGTAATAATACTCTTTATTTTCATTTAATAAGCACTCTCACTTTTCCATAAAGCTTCCTTGTACTGTAATCCTCTATGAGCCTAATTTCTAAAACTTATGAAGAGTGAACATAAAATATGAATCTGCACAACTTTTGATATACTGTATTCAACTGTCACAAGATTCACATTTTACACATTTATTAAATGGTTAACAGTAAATTAGACTATCCTCTGGGTGGAGGTCTGAGGTGTACTTGGCTTCATGAGATGCTTGGTGGGTCAGCACTTGTGTCCTATAGTTCTTAGCTCTAATTTGTGGGCAGAGGGGCTACTGAACACCTGCAGCCTATCAAGTAAGAGACAGGGGGCTGTTTCAGCGGAGGTTTCTCACTAAAGGCTATAGTAAACTTCTGAGGAAATGAACTCCAAAGATATATTTTTATTAAATAGTCCTCCATCACTACACTCTCCTCCCAGAAATGCCAAAGCAAGTATACCTGGCTCAGGTTTAATAGAGGTAAGCAGATCTGTCATTCCTTACACACGGATGTCAGTCTGGCTTATGTGTACTTCTACAGATATGATGAATCAGGAAGAGACAGACATGGGAATTGGGCAGAATGATAAGCTTGAGTCAAGCCAAGGGAAAGCTCTTAGCTATCATACCTTGTTTTGGAAGAAAAGCCATTAATTTTTAAGTCAGAAAAGACATTAGTTTCAAGGAAGAATTCTGAAATAAGAGGGCTGAACTCATGGAAGGAATGTAGGAGGCAGTGAAATGCAGGGTATAGGGAATGGAAAGCTGCAAAGGGAGACAAGATACACAGTACACTTGTATGACAGTTAATATAAAGCAAGTTCCAGTCTTATAGTGAGGGTAAGTCTTCTGTGGAATGTTCCATTTCATATGTGCATAAAGGAAAATGCTGATGGCAGAAGAAAAGTTTTCTTTTTCTGCCACCCAGCCTTCTCATACGGCCTGGTGCATAGCTCAAACCAGAAGATTCTAAAGATTCAAAGGATGCTTTTGCTGTTGAAGAGAGAGAAATGAGAGGAAAGAAATGAAAGATAAAGAGGATTATATGATGCTTGTTAATGAAGGGAGGGTTTTTTGCGTGCAATGATTGCTATGCAGTCACTTCTTTTCCTAAGACCTGTGAAATTTATGAGGAATGTCCAGCTACTTTCAGATAAAATGTTAATTATGTTTAAGTAAACTTATCCATGTCTGAGGGTCAATATATACTAATTTTGAAAATTTTACCATCCTTTTCAATAATCTTTTTAAGAAACATTCTAAGAAAAGATTCACTTGTGTACTGATTCACTGGGATGATGCTTTGTTTCAGTTCATGCATTAACCCAGCAGATTTGAAGCAGGACTCCTCCATGTTTCTTCTTGAACCAGTGAGTTTATAACAGCCAAACCCTCAGACAGCACTGCAGTAATGAGTGCATTACTAGATATGTAATGTTCACAGCCTTTCAGGGCCATAAGGTTTTAATAGTTGCCAGTGCATGTAGTGTATAAGATAAAGTATATGGTTATGGTCCTGTGCACATCTTAAATATATGCCTACTACCTACATGCACTGTAAAATAGAGAGGAAAAAGGGAAGGTAATGACCTGGCAAGCTTTCTTTTGGGTGCCTAACAGAGAGGGCACTATCTAAAATCATAGGTTTAGAATTAGGTACCAGAACAATTTGTGCCTCCATCCTCAGTTGACCGTCATCCTCATCCTGAAAGTGCTTGTTTTTGCATTCCCAGACCTGTAAAATATCTGTAGTTGTGCTTAAGCTTCTAGATTGAAGTCAGTAGGATCACTCACAGGCTTGAAAGGTTAGACTGCTTATGAGATTTACTGAATTGAAAAACCAAGGTTCATTGCTTTGCAATGGAATAACCTTATAAATAAACCTTATAATGCAAGGACTTAATTATTCCTTGTTTTTCAAATATGCCATATAAAATCAACTTGCCGTACATGTCAGCAAAAATAATCTTTCTGGCACTGGCCAACAAGGTGTTAACTAGCCTACTCCAGCTCTATTGGTAAAGCTGAGATGGTTGGGTTTATTTACAGTCAGGATTGAATTTGTCTCTCCATACCCCTCTGAAGAGA
Organism: Cinnycerthia olivascens; assembly: GCA_035048155.1. Taxonomy (NCBI): domain Eukaryota; kingdom Metazoa; phylum Chordata; class Aves; order Passeriformes; family Certhiidae; genus Cinnycerthia; species Cinnycerthia olivascens. Next base: position 74,548,771 of record JAWWMU010000106.1, read on the forward strand.
ATTAAAGGGCTATGAGAAATAATTAGCTGATGCCTGTCATATTCTTTGAAGATGAAAAATACTAAGTGCTACTGTGGTTACTGTAACAGTCCTTTCCTTTGAAAATGACTGCATGTAATCAAAATGTTAGTGCCACAAACAGCACCATGGTAACCAAATTGTACTGGCAGAGAAAATACAAGTTTGAATGATGATGAGGGTTGCTGACATGGTCTTTTGACATCTCTTCTCAATTCCATATCAGCAGCAAAATGTATGAAGCACAGGAGTAGTTATCTTTCCCGCTACCTTCCTAATAAAAATATTAGGTGACTGAGATGGAAAGAGTAGGGTAGTACTCAGAGTCCTCTGAAATTTTCTTATATGGAGCACTTTGGGAGTGAGCTTTGGGGCCCCTGAAAAAATCACAGTCTAGAAAGATTAATTATCCTGTTGCCAATTATCATTCTTATTTTAAATTTTCCAGAGATAAACTACATTTACCATGACATATTAACAGAGTTAGCATCTCAGGGACTGTGGATTTATTTATGAGGTTTTGTTCTGATATCCTGGCTCTCTCAGTTCTCTGTGCACCTTCAGCTATGGCTGAATCCCAAACACTGCAGAGAAATATTTCTAGAAAACAAAATGAGGAAAAATGTGAGAGACCTTTACAGCATCAGGATTGTGGAGAATTGACCTTCACACTCATCCTAGATTGATCCCAGCGAGCAAAGAAGCCCCATGCAATCGCTCACCCTCTCCTCCACCAGTAGGATTGGGGAAAGAATTGGAAGAGTACAAGTTGGAAAGATCATGGGTTGACATTAAGACAGTTTAATAGGGAAAGCAAAAGATGAGCATGCAAGCAAAGCCAAATAAGGATTTAATTCAGTGTTTTTCAAGGGCAGGCAGGTGTTTAACCATCTCCAGGAGAGCAGGGCCTGATGACACGTAATCGTGACTTAGGATGAGAAACATCATCACTTCAAATATATGATTTTTAGAATTTTCCTCTTTATTCTGAAAAGAAGTTCATCATCTTGGTAGGATGGGAGAAAGATTTGTTGTTTTCTTCGATTTTTTTTAAATTAATATTTGCATTATTAAAGTTTATTTCCAATCTAGCAAGAAAGAAGACCCCACAAGTATTTATACATTTTGCAATTCTTAAATGAAATGAAAGCTGAAAGTGCTATACATTAACTTACAGATCACTAATCATAAGCAATAAGCTATGTTATGTG